>JAYRBT010000064.1:4753099-4772839 GCA_036023395.1 Myiotriccus ornatus
CATGGATGGGGCAGCCACAGCTTCTCTGGGCAACCTGTGCCAGGGCCTCCCCACCCTCACAGGGAAGAATTTCTTCCCAGCATCCAATATAAGATGGTGAGATCCGAGCGAGCCCAGCAGGATGCTGCATTTCTCCACTGCCAAGGTCCTTCTAGAAAGGCCAATGAATGTTGTGAGGACACAGAGAAACTTTCACCTCGTGCACTACCAGCTGTGGCATCGTTACACACACATACACAAGCCGGTACAAAGTCCACCTGGAACGAGCAGATTCCCACCACAGCCTGTGTGAACCCATTCAGCTCCAGCACCCTCCTTTTGCCACCCAGTGTGGATGGGGCCACGGGATCTGCCCCGGTCAGTGACCATGGGAGCTAAGGGGTGTGCTGGGCGCTGGTCCCTGGGATGCAGCACCGGCCGTGCTGGGAGGAAATTGTCCCAGTCCAGCCACCAGTCCAGCCCAGCACAGCCCAGCCCTGCACGGCCCTTCATGAACCAGCACAGCCCAGTGCAGTCAGTCCAGTGCAGCCCAGCATAGACCAGCACTGCCCAGTACAGGCCAGTGCAGCACAGAGCAGTGTAGCCCAGCACGGATCAGCATGGAAAAGCCCAGCCCAGCCCAGCCCCGCACGAACCAGCGCTGCCCAGCGCCTTCCATCACAGCTCCCCCCGGTCCCCCCGGTCCCTCCCGGTCCCCCCCGGTCCCCCCCGGTCCCGGGCTTCGTCCGCCGCCACCGGCGGGCGAGGGGCGCCACCTGCTGGGCCCGCGAACCACCGTGCGTGGGGCGGCGGGGACGGGGACGCGGCGGGGACACCGCACCGGGCACCCCGACCCGCGTGGAGGGGAGCACGGGGGAGGCGGCGCTGCTCCGTGCCCCCGTGGCACGGGGGAGGCAGAGGAGCAGCGCCGGGAGCTGCAGCTGGGCTGGCGGCTGGCCCGGGGTCCCCAAGCGGGTGGGGTGCCCCGGGGGGGCCCCGACGTGCCCCGTTGTGCCCAAGGGCAGCTCCAGCCCTTCCCGTGCTGGCTCGGGGCGCAGCGGAGCTTGCGAAGCTTTGCCAGCTCCAGCATCTGGGAGGGTTCCCCCTGGGGGCTGTGGTTTCCCAGCCGCGACCGTGCCCTGGGGTCCCCGCGGTGGCCGCAGCACCCTGCATGGCCCTTCCAGAGCAGCCCAGAGCATCCCAATCTTGCCCGCGTGACCGTGGGGCTGCGAGATCCAGGCATCCCCTTGGAGCCAGGCCTGATGCTCCCTCTGTGCTCCTGTCTCAGTGCTTGCCCCAGTTCCCAGCCCTGTCCCAGGCCAGAATCCTCCCACCCCAGGGCTGCTCCCAGTCCTTTCCCCTCCCCGAGAAAGCCTTGGTGGGTGACGCCCTCTCTTCCTCTGTAGGAAACAAATCACTCTGCACTGAGGGCAGAGGCTGAGCTGCCACAGAGGCTCTTCCCGTCCCAGCACCTGCAGGGACAAGTGGTCACGGGTGGGGACACGGCTGGCACTGCCCCAAACTGCCTGTTCCATCCAACACCAACACATCCATCCAACATCACACACCTCGGGCACAGAAGCAAAGCCTCCTACAGCCTATAGCTCTCAGCCACGTCTCCTTCCCCCTCCCTGCTGGCCTCCAGGATGTCTCCGGCTTTTCCCAGGGTGAGGCAGGCGCTTATCCCGGCTTCAAGGGGCTCCGGATGCTTTGAAGGTGCGGAAGCACCGCTGGAGAGGGCTGGAGGGGCCAGGCAGCCCTTTCATCCCGGCCTCTCCAGGCACTGGGCAAACAGGACCCGAGAGCCTCTTGCTGCGGCGCCGGCTGCGCAAACAGGGTGGGTGGGTGGGTGAGAGCCCTGGGGACTGCGGCACCGCGGGTGGCAGGGATGGAGGGGCCACCCACGGGACAGGATAACTCCGGCCATGCCTCGCAGTCGCAGGGCACTGGCACAGCTCCACAGCCAGCACCGAGCACGTGTCCCCGGCACTGGCACAGCCCCACGGGAGCTGCATGGCCCTGCCGGCGGCTGGCACGGCTCCAGTACATGATGAAAGAGAGTTCCCCGGGGGCCCCGTGCCCTTTGGATCCCCACTGACAGCAGGGCTGGACTTTGAGACCCCAAAGAACTTCCCCACGGTGGGCAGCCACCCTGAGCCTGACCCAGGGGCATTGTGAGCTGGGCTCTGCCTCTGGCTGTCCCCATCCTGCTGCAGCAGCAGATCCCCAGGGACAGGAGAGGCTGTGAGCCGTGTGCCAGCACATCCTGGCCCTGTCTCATCCCTCTCAGCCTTGTGACAGGCTCCCCAGGGTCCCACGCAGGAGAGGGGTGGGCAGCACAGGGCAGCTGCCACGTGTTGCTGTGCAATGTGTCCCCTTTGTCCCCCTGAAGCTGCTGGGCCACAGCCACAGGGGCTGGTTGGGCGCTTGTGAAATGCCAGCCCGAGCCCCTTTGGGGGGAGCACCATGAAATTCTTCCCAGACAGGGAAGTGCAGAGAAGGGAGAGGAAATTGCACCACTGGCTCCAGTCTTGCTAGCTCCTCACCCCTCCAGACCCATTTTGCCCCTGTCACACCCTGCCTGGTGCCAGGAGGTGCCCTGAGCCCTGGAGAAGCTCTGTGACATTGGGGCAATGCTCTCCCGGTGCTGGGGAGCCACACTGAGGCTGGTCTGTGTCACCCCAGCAGCTCGGTGACCATCTCACTGCCATTTGCCCCCTAGCCGGTCCTCCCCGTCCTGGCTGGCCCAGCCTGGCAGGGCTGTCTGGTTTCGGGTGCTCTCACACTTGCTCAGATCCTGCTCCGGGCTGTGCCGGATGCATGACAGCAGGAGGTGTGGGTGGCACGGGATGGCATCATGCACTGGAGCAAGCACCCCCTATCCCTATTCCTGTCCCCAAGGCCAGTATTTGGGGCTCAGCCCCTGAAGAGCCCCCAGTGGTGTCCCCAGCTGAGGGATATGGCACATTGTCACCGTCAAAGGGTATTTGAGCTTGGGTGGTGCCTGCCAGACCATCACACTGACAGAGGTGACCTTTTGAGTGGCCCAGCCCCAACCACCTGTGGGTTCCTGGGGACCCCAAACCTGGCAGGAGGTGCTGCACTGGCACCCCCGAAGGGCTCAGCCCTCGTCAGTCCCTTTACCGCTGCGAGGATCCCCCAGAGCATCTGCTCGGGAGGAAGGTCTCAAATCCCCCACAGGAAATTGTGCAATACCAGATTTGGGGGAGAAAATCCTCCTAATCCTGGGAAATCCTGGTCTGTCTACTTCTCCTCTTCATATGTAAGGCTGGGCTCACCTATCTGTGATCTTTCTGCACAATCTCCTTCTCAAAAGGCCATCTCTTTGTTCCCCTAAAGCCGAGTTTGCCCAGGAGGTGGTTTTTGAGTGCTTTACTCAAGGATAGGAATGCCAAAAGCATTCCCAGGAGCTGAGGAGCCCCTGGGACAAAGGGAGCAGAGTAATAGTGCTGGGGTCACACACAGAGGGGAGTCTGGTCCCTCCAGATCAAGAGTCAATCGAGTGTCCCCTCTGCTCCTTCAAAAGAGCACAGCAGGACGAGGAGCCAGGGGCAGGTCTCTGTCACACTGACCGGGTGAGTGGCATTATCCACACCTCACTCTGCTCTTGTTTCAAGGCACTTTGTGTCGCTGAACAAATCTGGACACTCTGAAGCCTCACCCAGGTCCCTGTTCCCCGGTGGGTAGCAGCTCTGAGCACGCAGTGCGGCCGGACATGGGGCTGTGACGCACAGCAGCACCGGGAGAACCCCCTGCACGTGTGTGAGGGGCAGGAAACTGTGAGTCAGCAGTGACACCAGCTCAGTTCTTCTGAAACCAGGGAGTGCAGGGAGCTGCTGTGCCGCTGCTCCCTGCCAGGGGCTGCCCACCCTGCTCATGCCCAGCACCCGCTCAGGCTCTGCTGCATCCCAGGTCCCTGCTGGGTGCCAGCTGCTCATCCTCCCTGCCCATCCCTGTCCCCATGCCCAGTCCCAAGTGGCAGTCAGCTGATGGCACCAGTGCCACGCTGGCCCCGTTGGCTTGACCTTGCTCTGCTGCCCCATCTCAAGGTGATCTTTGATCAGTGACCTGAGACAAGCAGAGTTGGTGGCTGTCACTGCAGTGACACGACACTGGCACTGGTCTGTGTGTGCTCACTGGTGGACAAACAGCACCTGGCACAGCTGAGAGGTGCCAAAATCTATGTCCATGTCACCATCCAGCGCTGGGGACGTTGCAGCTGTCCCCTGCACCCTTTCTAGTAGGGCCTGTTGTGATAGGGGTGATGGTTATAAACCAAGTAATTTAGATTAGGTACAAAGATTATAAAGCTCTTTAAGATAAGGATGGTGAGACACGGGCACAGGTTGCCCAGAGAGGTGGTGGATACTCCATCCCTTGAAGTGCTCAAGGTCAGGTTGGACAGGGCTTGGAGCAACCTGGTCTAGTGGAAGATGTCCCTGCCCATGGCAGGAGAGTGGGATGAGATGGTCTTTAAGGTCCCTTCCAACCCAAACCATTCTTTGATTCTAAGGGATGAAGACCTGGGATTGGAGGGAAGGGGTGGAGCGGGAGGGGGGCTGAGGGATGGAAGAATGCGGGAATGGAGGGAAGAGGGGATGTGAGACAGCTGAGATGCGGAGGAAAGACGGAGACAGAGGGGTGGGGGGGGAAGGGCCGGGGCAGGAGGAGGCGGTGAAGGAGGAGGAGGAGGAAGCCGCTCGCCGGGAGGCTGACGGGGGCGGGCCGGTTCGGCCCCTCCCGGGGCGGGCGCTGCCGGTACAAGGGCGGGCGGCGGCGGCGCGGCCCCCATTCATCGTGCACGGCATGGCCGGGGGCGGCGGCGCGGAGCGAGCCGGGGCCGGGGGGCTCCTGCCGCCCCCCTGCCGCCAGCACCGCCGCAAGGTGAGCGCCGGGACCGCCTCGGGGGGGTGGGATGGACGGGACGGGTCGGGAGGCGCTTGCCGGTGTGGCTAACGCCAGGTCCCGGTTGCAGGAGAGCCGCGAGCGGCTGTCGGTGTGCAGCAAGTTGTGCTACGCCGTCGGGGGTGCTCCTTACCAGATCACGGGCTGCGCCCTCGGCTTCTTCCTGCAGATCTACCTCCTGGACGTGGCGCAGGTACGGCCGGGACCGGGGCTGGGGGGGGGGGTGGGGAGCGGGGGTCTCGGAGCTCCCCGTGCTGCTTTGCCCGTGGAATGGATGTACCCGGGGCTTGGAAATGCCCCGGCCCCTGCTGGAATCGCCCCGCGGGCGCGGGAATCGCTCCGGGGGCTGCGGGTTTCCCCAGGGCTGCTCCCACTCGTGTTGCCGTGCGGCCGCTCCGTGCTTGGGTTCCCCACGCGATAAAACGGGCTGGTGGTGGCTGCTTTTTTTAGAGGGGGCAGGACCTGTCCCACGGACCCGCAGCGTGGCGGGTCGGTGTGAAACAACGAAGGGAAGGAAGCCGCGGGAAAAGTGCCCGGGGGCTCCCTTGTGATGGTTGCGGGGTGGGTTTGGGGAACTCTGCTCTGAGATGTGGGAGTTTGGTGTGGAAAGAGTGTGATGGGGCAAGGTTCAGAGGGACTGGGCGCCTCAAATCCCCCTGAACGAGGGGGAGAGACCAAGGGACTCATCCCGTGTTCCCAAATGTCAGTGGGGTTGCAGTAGGTAGGGTTGGGAAGGTCCTGAGGGGCTCAGGAAGGGCAGCTGGGGGGCTCTGGGGGTTTGCATGTGCTGACACAAGATCTTCCTCCTGCAGTTGGACCCTTTCTATGCCTCCATCATCCTGTTTGTGGGACGAGCCTGGGATGCCGTCACGGACCCCATGGTGGGTTTCTTCATCAGCAAATCCTCATGGACCTGCTTCGGCCGCCTGATGCCCTGGTAAGAGCTGCTGGTAGCACCCTGCATTCTCTGCCTGATGTGTCACAGCACTTCCAGTCAGCTTTAAGTGTCCCCTGGCATGAGGTGTGGAGGGCAGGACGTGCTGACGCCCTGGCTCACCCAGGTGAGGTGCCAAGTGCCCCAAAAAAAGCCCAAGGTGCCACCAACAGCTGGGAAGGCCTCAAGTTTGTGCCTGTTGCACTGACTGCTCAGCCCGGCCTGGCTAACCTCCGTGTCACTGCACCTGCAATCTCTAACCTTCCCCGCTGGACTTTGTTCGGCGGTGGTTGCAAAGCCCTGGCTGGTGGCAGGGCCGTGGTGCCAGCGGAGCAGGTGGCATCACACCCACAGGGAGGACGGACGGGGGTGTGCGCGGCCGGTGCGTGGCGATGGGTGCGGGCTGACAGTCACGAGGGCGCTCCCGGGGCGGCAGGAAAACAGCTGTCACGGAGCTGGGTGACCGCACGTGGATGCTCCCGCCGCCCTCGGGAGCGGGGAGGTCTGAGCAGATGGCAGCGGGGTTTGCGAACCCCCAAACGGCTCGTGCCTGCAGCCGGGACGGATTTAGGACATCCGCGAGCACCTGTCCCTGTGCAGGAGCGTTTCAGGGCGCTAACGCCTCGCTGTGGACATGGTGGCATGTCCTGGGCTAAAATAACCCCGGGCGCCTGTGGGATTGCTGAAATACAATGCAGCGAAGAGGGGTGGGCACGGGGGGGGGGAGTGGAATTGGAGGGACGCAGTCCTTTCCCCCCCACAGATTATACCCTCTGCTTCCTGGCTTTCCTGGAATAGCTCTGGGCAGCAGCAGGCAGTTGTTGGAGCCAGGCTCCACGCACGGCCTGAAATAGCTGCCCCATGGCTGGGCCTGGGGTCCGGAGATTAGCACGGGGCTGGCTGGGCTGTGTGGGACAGCCTGGGATGGCTGTCGTGGCTCTGCTCACCCTAATCTCGAGGCAGGGGGGTGGGGATGGAGCGGCTGCATTCCTCCCACTCCGTTAAAATTAGCCAGAGCTTTCGGCTCGCTCTGGGCCCCTCAGCACGGCCGGGGCAGCCGGAGCTTGCTGCTATTGTACATGGCTCAAGGGCTGCCCGCTGAGTCCAGTTTCGATGGAGTTGAGGTGATTTAAAACCTCTTAAACCCAGGGTTTGCTGGCGGTGTGGGGCTGCACAGCCCCAGGCTGGTGGTGCTGCTGTGGCTGCAGAGCTGCCGGTGCTGCCTCAGTTTCCCTGTGTGCAAAGCCAGGAGCTGCAGGCACTGGGGTGGTCCCGGGGGCTGCTGCCGGACCCCAACCCTCATCACCCATGAGGTTACTCTGTGTAACCCCCCTGCGCATGAGGGTTTATTGCCAGGTTCTGAGGGGTCTGATCTGTGGTTCCTGCTGCCTCCAGCTCAAAGCTCACGGCTGCTCCAGCTCCTTAGGAGGGCGAGGAGACCTTCTCTGAGGGCCGTCACCTCTCTCCCTTTCAATTCTTTCCTTTTGAAACACTTTTTGCCACGTTTTTTCCCAGCAGCTTATCCAGTGGCTGCTTCCTCTTCTCCTCCAGCCTCGTGGTCTCGGCTCTGAGCTGGGACTTCCAGCTAAGAGCTGGGATCCCCATTTCCTTGACCACCCCAGACTTCCCGGTGACTAAACTTTCCCTTGATGTGTCGGTGACGGAGGAACCCCCCTGGCTTTGACCGTCTGCGGGGTGGCAGCCGTTCGCAAACAGTTAAAAACGGCGGGGCCGGGCAGGGGTGTGAGCGCGGCACAAAGGAACACACCATCGCGCCGGGGCCAATGAGCGGGCGAGAGCGTCACGGCAGCCGCCTCCGAGCGCCTTAATCACCTCGGCCTGGGTCAGGGGTTACTCCCAGTCACTCCTCTGTGTCTGCCCGGAGCTGCCGGTCAGCCCTGGCCGGCGCTCAGCATCCCTGGTGCCGGGGCTGGGGGTCACCCCACGGGGAATTGGCGCATCTGACATTCACGCGCCCACGGGGGGCGTGACGTTCTTCCCGCCGCTGCTCTGGTGATTCATTCAGCATTTCCCCGGGCTCCACGTATGTGCTCGGCGATAAGCGGCAGCAGAGGAGGGGCCAGAGCGGGCTCGCCCCTTTCCTCCCCTCCCGCCTCTTCCCCCAGAGGGTGACGTGGGTGCCGAAGAATGTGCATGTGTTGGGTCCTGTGCAATGCCTCTGTCGCTCTCCATCCATGGAGATCCAGTTTCTCGTTCTCCCCTCCCCTCCCTTCCCCCCCCCACCCCACCGCCTCCCTCCCCGACTTTAAATTTAAACTTTGCGTCCTGTACGTCAGCCCGGACGGAAAGATCTCACTGTACCCTGGCAGTGCAGGGCCAGCTCTGGCCATGTGTGGCTCCGTCCTGTGTCCAGTCCTGCTGGATTTGCTCCCGGGGGCAGCCTCCTGGAGTTTGTGGAGCGCAGGGTGCTCGCAAATCCCCGAGCAAAAACCCATCTCCCAAATGGATGTGAATGTGACCTCAACACCTGGCTCGCTTCCCTCCAGGAGGAGGAATTCCTCCTGTGCTTCCCTGAGTGCTGGGGGTCCCTGGGTGCCTGTGGTGTCCTCAGGGTGCTGGTGCAGGGCACAGCTGTGCCCTGGCTGTCCTGCAGCAGGATGGGGGTTATGAGACCCCCTGGATGAAGTGGGCAGGTACCCTGGATGGCTTCCTGCTCCCATCACCTTTGCTGGCTGGTCCTGCAGGGACTGCTGCCAAGGGCCAGCAATGCCCTCTGATCCTCCATTGTGTTTTGCATCCCATGCCCCTGCTCCCACAGCTCTGGGAAGTTGGGCAGAGGTGGAAGAAGGAGCCAGGCTGCTGCTGGCTGGTGGTTTGCCCCATCGCTGCCAGCAGAACTGGGGTGACCCCAGGACCAGGGCTTGGGGGGCCTGGCAGCAAAGCCAAGCTGGTGAGAGGTTTTTGGCTGCTGGGGAGCAAGGCTGAGCTGCCTGGCTGTCCCCCAGCTGCTCCCCAGCTCTTGCCAGGGTGAGGGAGGTGATTACATCCTGCTGAACACAGCGGTGCTGCCTGGGGAAGAGGTTGGGGATGGAGGTGGAAGCCAAAGGCAAGAGCAGATCAATCGCTTCCATGGAAGGAGGTATCTCTGTTCTTGCAAGTAAAACTCTTACCTGGAAGTCTGAGTCAGCCCTTTCCACCCTGGGAGACCTGAGCTGCTGCCTTCAGCCTGGTTTGGATCACCCCTGGGGCAACCACCTCCTGGCCAAGGGTTGGACCAGGGTGGGCCACCCTGGGGCAGCTCAGGAGCCCCCTAGATGAGGTGCCTGAACCCCACTGGATGTGTGTAAGCAGGGGGACCTGGGCTGTTTGGGTTACCCAGGCCCTGTGTGCCCATGAGACTTACACTCTGCTCTCCCAAAGGATCATCTTCTCCACCCCATTCGCTGTCATCTCCTACATCCTCATCTGGTTTGTTCCTGACATCTCCAGAGGCCAAGTGATGTGGTATCTTGTCTTCTACTGCGTCTTCCAGACCCTCGTGACGGTGAGTCAGGCTCTGACCACACCAGGGTTGGTGGGGGAGGGATGGAGGGGACCAATCCCTGCCTTCCCCATGCTGAGCTGCACAGAGGGGCAGGTCCTCCCCTGCCCCAGGTCCCCTGGGCTGTTACACCCTCCCTGAGCCAATTCTCCTTGTGCCATTGCAGTGCTTTCATGTGCCTTACTCAGCACTGACCATGTTCATCAGCAGGGAGCAGAGCGAGCGGGACTCGGCCACTGCCTACCGTAAGAGTTCCCCCCTTGTTCTCCACCTTGTTCCTCTCTTTCTCCTCCCCTTACCCCCAACTCTCACTGGGGGGATCCTCCTCTAAACTCTCCTGGAAGGGCTCCTTTGATTGTCCCTCCATCCCAAGGGTGGCGTGTGATGATCATTCAGGGCTTGGATTGCAGCTGGTCCAGCTCTTTCCTTTCCCCTTCCCTGGCTCCTCCAGCTTGTCTTGTTGGGTGCCAGCTGGGCTGAAGGGGAGATGATCCCCGTGAGGGCTCTGCCTGGAGCAGATGATGGGGAGTCTGAGCTCCTGAGCCTTTCCTCCTGCTCTGTCGTACAGCAGTGGGAGCTTCATGACCACGGCTTGGCCTCTGACTCAGTTTCCCCAGCAGACACTTTCCTTCCCTGTGGCTTTATCAGGTGGGGATTCGGAGGGAGCTGTAGCAGAGCTGGGCTGGCTCACTTCTCCCAGTGAAGGGCAGTGAATGGCAGCTGGGCAGGCTCTGCTGTGGACAAGGGTTTGCACCCACACCCTGCGTGCCCAAGGGCTGTGCTCAGTCCCCTCTGGCTTCTCCCTCCAGGTATGACTGTGGAAGTGCTGGGCACTGTGCTGGGCACTGCCATCCAGGGCCAGATCGTTGGCAAAGTGGACACTCCCTGCATCGAGAGCCCCCTTTTCATCAGCATGACCAACTCCTCGGTGGCCCTGGAGGAGCTCAACATGACCCACGACACCGGCTCGCTCACAGACACCGTAAGCTGGGGATGGGGATCCTGCCGTGTTTCCTTGCCCTTTGGAGCAGGCTGGTTCCTGGGATGAGCCCCTTTCTCACCTGTCCCCCCTCTCTTGCACAGAGAAATGCCTACATGATCGCTGCGGGGGTCATCGGGGGGCTCTACATCCTCTGTGCCTTGATCCTGTGGGCGGGCGTGCGGGAGAAGAGAGGTGAGGCTTGAGAGGTGCTGCGACACCCCAGACCTGTGGAAATGCTGCGGTTCCTTCCTCTCCACGAGCCTGGCTGAGCCCGTGGCCCCTCATTCACGGGTCAAGCCCCAGAGGAGAGGGGTGGGTAGAGCTGAGCTCCGGGGCTGGGGGCCCAGGGAGGAGCTGCATAAGGGCAGCACTGCAGGCAGGAGGCCAGAGCATCTCTGGGGTGCGTCAGGCGCAGCCACGAGGGCTCAGCTCTGCTCTGCACTGTCAGAGATAAGCTTTATCTTGCACGGTTTTGGCTGGCCAAGGTTGCCAGTGCCAGCTAGGGCATCCCGGGGGGATGTGATATCCAAAGTCCCGTAGCTTCTGTCCTTCCCTCCCCTTGCTTATCCCATGAGGGATCAGCCAGGCCACCCTCTCACCTCCTGGGGCTGAGGGACCCCTGCATGAGGGCAGGGATTGCCCTGACTCCCCTGGGGTGGGGTGCTGTAGAAGGGCAGGGGCTTGTGCAGGGTGCTGAGCAGCAGGATGGGGCCCTGCGCCCCTTGCACCCAAGGGTGCTGTTTCAGTGGGACTAACCATGGGCTGATTTGCTCTGCTCCCCAGAGTCCTCCGAGCTCCAGTCGGACGAGCCTGTCTCCTTCTTCCAGGGGCTGAAGCTGGTGATGAACCACGGTGCCTACATCAAGCTCATTGCTGGCTTCCTCTTCACCTCGCTGGGCTTCATGGTGAGCTGGGAGGGCTGGGGAGAGGGAACGGCAGCAGCACGGCTTGGGGGTGGCTGCAGGGACGATCCTGGCGGGCCGGGAGCACGAGAGGTGGCAGCTCCACGGGCCGGAGCTGCCCCAGGGCAGAGAGGAAGGATGTGGCCTCGTGCCCCCGGATGGGTCAGTGAATGGCCGCTTTCTTCCCCTGCTTGTGCCTGGGGTGCAGCTGTGGGAGGAGGAGCGTGTCCCCCTGAGGAGGTGGGGTGTCCCCACTAATCCCTGTCTGCCCCCTCCGCAGCTGCTGGAGGGAAACTTCGCCCTCTTCTGCACCTACACCCTGGGCTTCCGCAACGAGTTCCACAACATCCTCCTGGCCATCATGGTGAGTGTGGCCCTGTCCTGGAACGCCGTGGGATCCAGGGGGTCCTCCCTGGGAGCTGGCACGGGATGGGAGCTCTGTGGGCTGAGGGCAGGGAGGCCATGGGGCTGGGATGCTCTGCCACAGGGATAGTGATCAAAGATCCCCTGGGAGAAGGGGAGGGAGAAGAAGCTGCCAAATGTCCTGCAAAGGGCCTGGTGGGTTGGCAGGAACAGCAAGGCCTTTGTTCCCGAATGAAGGCGGCCAGAGACGGGGCAGACCAGGAGCCATGGGGGCCTTTTGTCCAAATCCTGCTACTTATCTCCCTTCCCCCCCTGCTTCAAGAAAAGGATCTCAGTGTTTACTGCCAGGAAGATGGAGCAAAACAGCTCCTTGAGAGCCCTTTCCAGCTTGCCTCATCCCTGGGAGCACTTCCCGTCCTCTCCTTGACGGGGTGGAAAGGCCCAAGGTGCCGTGTTCCCCCCAGAGCCTGGCTCCTGGCCACACTGTGACCGTGGGGACAAGATCAGGTCCCTTCCCAGCACCCACAGTCGGAGTTGGGTGCTCCCTCTGTTTGGGCAGGTGCTCCCCAGGGCGCTCCACACTGGGGAAGGAGGTGGCCCCACACACACACACGTGTGGCTTCATGCCAGCCCCAGCAGCGTGTGGAAATCACAGGTGCTGGGAATGTGATGGGGGCAGGCTGTGCCCAGGAGCTGCTTCTTGCTGGGAAGAGCTTTTCCCCCAAGAGAAGAGCCCTGTGACAGTGTGTGACCTTCTCTTCCCATAGCTGTCGGCCACTTTGACCATTCCCTTCTGGCAGTGGTTCCTTACCCGCTTTGGGAAGAAGACAGCTGTCTACGTGGGCATCTCGGTGAGTGGGGGTGGATCCCACATGGGGCGAAGCAGAGCTGTGTCCCTCTGAGAGGGTCCAGAGCTGGGCAGGGGCTGCTGCTAAGGATGATTTGGTGCCTGTCCCTCATCCTGCTGTTTGTGCTGCTGTGGACGTGGCCAAGGCCAGCAGGGAAGGTGCTGTGGGGCTCAGGGATAAAGGCTGGTTCCCTGGCCGCCCCTGGGACCTGTGGGAGGGAAGGGGAAAGGGCAGGGGGTCTGGATCAGGCACTGCTGATGCCAACCTGGTTTCTGTCCCCTCTCCAGTCTGCCATCCCCTTCCTCATCATGGTGGTTGTCCTGGACAGTAACCTCATCATCACCTACATCGTGGCTGTCGCAGCCGGGATCAGCGTCGCAGCCGCCTTCCTGCTGCCCTGGTGAGCGTGAGGGCCTGGAGCTCCCAGCACTGTCCCCCAGGGCTGGGCAAGGTGCTTCCAGGGCCTGAGGAGGGGTTAAAAGTCCTTGAAAGGCCACTTTGCAGTGTTTTCAGTCCAAGATGGGGCTGCTGAGGGAAATCCTCTGAGCAGGGAGGAGGTGCTTTGTTGGCCCAGTCCTGATGTTCACCATCCCTCTCTCCGCACAGGTCCATGCTCCCAGATGTCGTAGATGACTTCAAGCTGCAGCACCCCAGCTCCCGTGGCCATGAAGCCATCTTCTTCTCCTTCTATGTCTTCTTCACCAAGTTTGCCTCTGGGGTCTCCCTGGGCATCTCCACACTCAGCCTGGAGTGAGTTCTTGCGCGGGAGCTGAGGGAGGTGGTGGGCAGGGAGGGAGACTAGTCTTGCACCTCTGCATCCAGACATCTCTGCTTCCCAAGGGCTGGGAGGGAGTTGAAGGGCTCTAAACCCAGTTGTTGCTCCAAACCTCTCCCTGCAGGGATGAATTCACCTCCTCAAAACCCCGTTTCCTCTGCCTGAAGGTACCTTTCTGTCCGCAGCTTTGCAGGGTACCAGACCCGGGGCTGCTCCCAGCCCAACAAGGTGAACTTCACCCTGAAGATGCTGGTGTCGGCTGCGCCCGTGGTGCTGATCCTGCTGGGCCTGCTCCTGTTCAAGCTGTATCCCATCGACGAGGAGAAGCGGAGGAAAAACAAGAAAGCCCTGCAGGATTTAAGGCGAGTGCCAGCTGAGCTCTGCGGGTGGCGAGCGCGGCGTGCTGGCACGTGGGGTGTGCGGGGGCAGGACCAGGCGGGTTGGGACACACTGTGACTTGTCCAGGAATCCTTCAGGACCCGTGGGTGGTGGGGCGAGGGAAGGGCTGGCTTGCTTCCCCAATCCCAACTTCCAAAGAGATGGCGTGAAGCGTTGGGAAATCAGCAGGAACCTGCCCCAATTGCTACACGAAACTTGTCAGGGGACATCCCTCTGGAGCCATTCGGAAGCTCCTGTGCTCCAGGGCAGGTATTGCTGGGATGCAGACCTTGCTCTATGGCTCATTCCATGCCTCCTTCCCAACCCTTTTCCCTAGGGAGGAGAGCAACAGCAGCTCGGAGTCGGACAACACAGAACTGGCCAGCATCGTGTGACCCTGGCCGGGTCCGTCCGCTCCCACCGGGGGCTCTCTGAAGGGCTCTGCCCCTCCGGGCTGGTCCAGCCTCGTGCCAATGCAGGTGTCTGCCTTTGGAGCACCTGGAGAAGCCGTGTGGAGCATCCACCGCCTGGAAAACACGGGATCTGTGCCGGTCTCGTGCCTTCCACGGGATGCACAGAGCGCTGGTAGTGTACATTACACGCACCGAGGTACCTGCGTGCCTCACCAGACACAAGCACTAATCCTGCCGGGGGCCTGGAGAGCAGAAAAGGCCGGATTGGGATCGTTTTGCCTGGAACACTCGTGCCCACTGCCCCTCCGTGCCTGGGGGACGGGGGTGATCATTGGTGTACATTACACTGTCGGTGTGCCCGCGCCGAGCACGTGAGCTCACCTCTGCTGTCTGTACATAGGACACTAATTTGGGAAGCTGTTCCTTTTTTTTATATGGCCTCATTAACTTAATGGTGTAAATAAGAAGCTGTTTCCTGTTTGTATATATCTGTACAGAGACCGAACTCGAGGACCTGTTAATATTAATTTACATAAAAGTGGGGGAAGCCAGCAGCGGGTGTGAAGGATTTGGTTTTGTTTTTGCTTGGCTGGGTTTTTTCACGGCTGTCAGCAAGCCCAGGGTCCCTTTACACGCCATGGGGTGCAGGATTGACTTTTCCTGAGCCGTGGCACAGGAATGCCATAATCCAGGCAGCCCCTTTCCCCCGTGCAGCTCCTTGCTCGGTGCCGCAGCGATCCAACAAAGGCTCTATTATTTTCTCCTTTTCAAGAGGGAACGGGGGTGGAGGGAGGAATGAAATCAAAGTGCTGCCAGCGGAGACTGTGAACTCAGGGCTGGAAACAGGAGAGGCAGCTGGGGAGCGGAGAGAAAGGGAATGCAGGCTGTGGGTGACACTCAACACTCCCTCCCCGGGCAGAGTGCTGTGGGAGCACTAATCTCCGTGGATATTTATACCATCCTCTTGCATTCCCTCTTCCACAGCAGCAACAGGAGAGAGCCCTGCTTTCCCCACGCCTCCAGCAGCAAGTGTAACTCCGGGGGAAAGCAGGCTGGAATCAGTGCTGGAAGGATGCACCAGGGATGAAGCAGGATGGGGTAATTCCCAGTGTGGGGACTCTGCTGGCTGTGCTCTGTCCCCAAGGCCACTGTGCCAGGGGATAGGGCTGCTGCCTTTTGTTAAGCACATTTGTCACACTGGGAAGTTGGGGGAGTCAGGGCTGAGCTGAGAGCGGGGGGCTCGGGGGGAGGGAAGGATAGCTCATCCTTTGTTCCGCATTTGGGTACGAAGGACTGGAATGAGGATCAGGTTTAAAAATAGCCCAGGGGGATTAGACCTGAGCTGGGAATGTTTAACTGGGCCCCCACTCTGCCACCATGGTCATGGAAAGAAGGAAAAGGGATGATGGGAGGAGGCTGGGAGCTGGTTTTGTGCTGAGCAGGGGCAGGAGGCAGCGCTGGCCGGGGCTGGGATGCTCCCAGCTTTCCCAGGGATGGAGCCTGCAGGGAAGGAAGGTGGGCAGGACAAGATGGGGATGAAGCCAGCCCTCCCTGCAGCCCCTGTGGCATGGCAGGTGGGTGTCATGTGCACCCTCTGAGAGAGGAGAAAGAGGAGGACAGGGCTCCAGCCAGCACAGAGCTCCGGATTGTTGCGAATGTACTGACCCCTGCCCTGCTCCTGGCCGGGATTGCCGGGAGTTATCCCGGCCATTGCCACGGCCTGGCTGCCTCCGAGGGGTGTGGGCAGCGCTGCTGCCTCCAAGGACTTGAAAGATTGCTGCTAGCTTTTGTTTTCAAGGAGTTTCAGCAGAAATAAGGGACATTTTATTCTCTGCCTCCTTGTTTTCTTGGCTCTGTGGGGCTCAGGAGGAGTCTGTGTTCAGGTTTTTTTTTGCAGCCAGCTCAAGAGACTAAAACCATACGGAGCTTGAAGCAGGGCCCGGACATTCCAAGCAGAGCACACCTCTCCTATTTGAGGCTTTTGAGAAAATAGATCTGTGAGGAAAAAATGACCATGGCAGTCGATAACACTTGAGCTCTGGCCAAAACTCCAGCCTGGAAGCTGAGATCTTGCTCCAGTTGTGATTACAGAGGGTTTCAGTCCAAGCAGGGAGAAAGTCTCTGGCATGGGGAGTCTGCCTGGCAAGAAACACTCTGGGAGGTGTTGCCCCCCCATACAGCTGTGCTGTGGCTTAATCCACACGAGGGGATGGAGAAAATGAATCCAAGTGCTGGGAAGCACCTCCTTGCAAAGCTGGAGTGACAGCTGGGTGTGTCTGGGCTGACGCAGGGGCAGTGGCGTCCCTGTGGAATCAAAGACAGGACATGGAAAACACAGGGTGTCAGCTGTGTGCTCCCACCTGCTGAGCTGGTGCCTCTCAGGGCACACGGGCTGGGGCTCTACTTCCTGGGAATCAGCTGCAAGGGCTGGGATTGGGCCCTGAGTCCCTGCTGATGGGCTCTAACAGGCTCCCAGGGGAGCCTTCCCTGAACTCCAGGGGTGTTGCTGCCTGTGCAGGAACAGAGCAGAGGGTTTCTGGTCTGCTGGGGAACTGCAGAGGGGACAACATCAAGCAAATACCAGTTATAGCTCAAAAGGGCAGCGTGTGAACCTGCAGAATTGCATCCTCTGATGCCAGGGGTGGCAGCACCATCCTGGCCAAGGCAGGGGCAGCAGGAGGGACTGGAGGGACAGTCCCCGAGGCGAGAGCAGCCACGCTGGGTGGGTGAATTCACCCTGCAGGGGGTAAGTGGAAGTGTGGAAAGTCTCTCCTTGCAAAGGGTGAGGAATAACCACCCTCCTTATCTGCAGGGAAAGGGCAAAAAGCCTCGGGTTTATCTCCCAGCCGGATCTGTGAAACGTTCCAGTGGCTGCTGCTGGGGATGGTTTTCCCTCGGCCCACATGGAGGGACCCACATGCCCCACGCTGCAGCACCACCCAGGGCTGGTTTCAGACACCTCAACCTGAATCATGTCACCCCACCGTGCTGGTACAGCCTCTGGGAGGCTGGATCAGCGAAGAGATCCAGCTGGAAATCGGCTCAGCCTGGGAAGCTCCAGGGGGCAGCAGGAATGCTGGAGCAGGGCTGTGCTCGGGACAGGAGCTGGCCAGTGGGTCATGCCGAGCAGACACGCGTCCCTGGGCTCTGTCACCGGCTGGAACCAGGGCCAGGCGGGCAGGAGGGAGGCATTCCTGGGAACAGCTGTCCCCGGGGGTCATCCTGTCTGCGCTACCACGCTGAGGTCACTCACTTCATCTGCAAACACGGACTGGAGGCTACCGACCTGTCGTGGGGGGCTTTGGTTAATGTTTTGCAAGGCCACTATTCCCAAGGTTGGAGGCAGCCACAGCACTGCAGGGTGTGCACAGAAATGGGAGGCGGAGGGGGAGGCAGTGAGGTGGTTTCTTGCTACCAAAAAAAATCTGTTTTCACAGGAATGAAGCTGGGCTGCACCTCAGACAAGTGCTCTCCTGCAAAAAGCCAGAGGGTGCTGTCTACGGGACACAAAGGCATTTTTAGCTATAAAATAGCTAAAAAAAAAAATGAAGAAAATATTCCTTTGGTGCTTGGAGAAAAGGGGGACAAGGCACGAACCACCTGGCAGCAACGTGGGGAGGGTGTAAGCTTTGCCCTGGAGACAGGGCAGGGAGGGCACAGCTTTATGGGCATTGGGAGCCCCCACAGCTCACTGACCTCACAGGCCTTCTGCAAACAGGCAGCTCCTCTGTGACCCAGCCTTACCAGGAACTTGATCTTTGTTCCTCCAGGAACTGTGCTCAGCTGAACAAACCCACCCAAAGGCAAACACCTCGACTGGGGCTGGGCTGTGATATCCCCAGGGGGCAGAGCTCTCCCTCTCCCCTTCCTCTGGTTATTTATAGTTCCTCTCCCCGTTCTCTGGTGATTTCTAGTTCCTCTCCCCAGTCCTGCTTCCCCACAGACACTGCCCTGCATGCTGAGACAGGATGTAGCTGGGGTTTCACAGCAGCGACTGTTTTAGGATGCTATCAAATAGAACTCGTCGGCTGCACGGAAGAGGTGGTTTTACCTCGTTTTCTGTTTTACATCGTGCCAGTTGATCCCGAGGTGCCTGATGGCGATGGAGACACGGCAACAGGCACATCAGGTGTTGGCAGGGTGGAAAATGAGGCAAGAAAAGCAGCAAAGAGCCCGAGTGAGCGCAGGGAGCCTCAGCCGGACTGGGATGGACGAGGAGAGGGCAGTGGTGGGTCCTGCTGGGCTGGGTGTGCTCTGCCAGGGCAGCGGCTGCCCGGAGGGGACGGGGATACCGAGGGAGGGGGGTAGTGGTGAGCTGTGTGTCCCCAAGGGCAGGGGACACGATTCCCATCCTCTGGCGCGCACAGAAACGCAGCCCTCGGAGGGGCTCGGATGCCGCCGCAGCGGGAGCTCGAAGCCGGAGGATGCAGCCTCACTAGGTGTCAGCAGAGCCCCGCTCCCGGCCGTCCCGCTGCCATCCCCAGGCTCGCTCGGGATCCCGGTCCCAGCCGTGACCATCTATGGTAGCGCGGCGAGCGCAGGAAGCGGCGCTGGGGGCAGCCGAGCTCGCCGGGTTTCTCCTCCCTCCCATCCTGTCAACGTGTCCCAGCCCTCGCCGGGGGGCTCTCCGTCCCCCCCCAGCCTCTCTCTGGGGGCGTCAGAGATGCCGAAGCGCCCGGAGACCCCCAGACCGCCCAGAGGGTCCCAGACCTCTTAAGGACCCCAGAGCCCCCAGTAACCCTTCCTGGGGCTGGGTCTGCAGTCCTCCCCCGGGGGGGTGGCCCCAGCTGCCTCTGCCGGGGGTCCCAACCCCTCTGTGAGGTCCCGGTCCCCTCCCGGACCCCGGAGCCCCCCCAGCCCCTGCCGGGGGTCCCGCTCCGCCCGGCCCCTCCCACACCGCTGACCCCGCCCACAAGCCACGCCCACACCGCCCACACCCGCCAATCGCGGGGCGGTGGCCGCCTCAGGCCCCGCCCCCCTACCTCCCCCCCCCCTCGCGCAGGGCCGTGCGCACATCCGGCGCGCGGGGCGGGGCCGGAAGCGGCGGGCGCGGGGGGGGCAGGGCGGCGGCGGAGCGGGAGCGGCGGGAGGTGAGCGGGGACCGGGAACACCGGGAATACCGGGAACACCGGGAACGCCGGGAGCACCGGGAGCACCGGGAGGGACACACGGCCCTGAGCGCCGCCGCGGCGAGGGAGGGCACCGGCGACCGCGCGGGGGGACCCGGCCCAGCCCCGGGGGCGGCAGCGGAGCGGGAACCGGGAGCGGCGGGGACACGGCCGTGATCCCGGTCCTGGGGGCGGTACCGGGGACTGGGACCCGGGAGCTGGGGTGGGGGGGGAGGCACGGCCGCTGCCCGCCGGGAGAATGAGCCCGGCACCGGGGTCGGTACCGGGGCCGCGCTGGGGTTCGGGACCCCGGCCGGGATGTGGCCGCGGCAGCCGCGGGGGTCTCTGAGGGAGCGGGGGGGTCTGGGGGTCCCGGACGGACATTCCCGGGGCTGGAGAGACTCACCGGGCGGGCAGGTGTGTGCCGAAGGGTTTATCCTGGACAGGCAGGTGTGTGCCAGGGGTTTATCCTGGACAGGCAGGTGTGTGCCAGGGGTTTGTCCTGGACAGGCAGGTGTGTGCCAGGGGTTTGTCCTGGACAGGCAGGTGTGTGCCAGGGGTTTATCCTGGACAGGCAGGTGTGTGCCAAAGGGTTTATCCACCTTCCCAGCCTGACTTGCCGCAGCCTGG
>JAYRBT010000064.1:4772939-4795859 GCA_036023395.1 Myiotriccus ornatus
GGACAGGCAGGTGTGTGCCAGGGGTTTATCCTGGACAGGCAGGTGTGTGCCAGGGGTTTATCCTGGACAGGCAGGTGTGTGCCAGGGGTTTATCCTGGACAGGCAGGTGAGTGCCGGGGGGTTTATCCACCTTCCCAGCCTGACTTGCCGCAGCCTGGAGCGAGGATGGTGCGGTTGGTGCTCCACGCCCCAGGTACCATCTCCATCTTCCCGGGGTGGTTCCTGCCCTCAGCCTGTTGCTGAGTCCTCCTGCTGTGTCCTGGCAGTGGTTAGGGCGGGATAAACGTGGCGTCGCTCTGGGTTTTGCGATGCTGAAAGGGAAAAATAACAGCATGGATGCTCTGCACGTCAAGTCACGGGATTTTTCCCCATCTGGGATTCTCCAGGGCCTGTGCTGTAGTGTAGGTGCACCACAAAACCAGGAATCCCTGGCATCAAGGAACCGCCGTGTTCCCGTCCTCTTCCAGAGGCAATCCTTGTGTCCCTGGAATATTGCTGAGCTTTCTGGAAGCCAAAAATACCCCCCTATTATTTATGTAGAAAGTTCAGCCAAGCAGGCTGTGCTGGAGCAGGCACAGCTCGGGAGGGATGCTGACGAGCTTCCATGCTCTGAATTCCCGATGTGGAGCTTGGTGCTGTGTCCAATTTAGCTCACATCCCGGATCCTCCGTTACTCCCCTGGTGGATTCGTCACCCTGGCAGGGATAGGAAATGAGAGGAGTGTGGCAACAGAGTCTGGCAAGTGCAAACCTCCAAATTCAGTGAATTGTGGTGAAAAAGGAGTCTTTGCTCCAGTGCGGAGCGAGGGGACACTTTAACCATCTCTTAATGTGCGAATAAAACACCAAATAACATTTTTAATGGCTTCAGTAGGATGTGTTGTATGGGAGAGCTGGAATAGGGGCCAGATGGATTTTTTTTTTTTTTCCTTTTTTAAAGCACTTTTGGTTTTCTAAATAAAGTGGATGTGAAATAGCAGGAGCAGCCAGCACGGGTTCTGGCACCATGTCAGAAAGTATTGTTGTACTATAAACAGAGATCTCTGTCCTGGCAGCTGCTGGGACCAGCAATAGATGTCTTGTGTTCGTGGCTGGTCCTGACCACTGACTAAATTCAGGCATTTGACTCCTGTGTTGCTTCAAATAATTCCTTCCTTGATGAGCTGGAAAAAAAAAAAAGATTCTTTGGGCTTTTGGCAGATATAAATGTTGGAAATCATCTGGTAGCTGATCCCCTGAGATATTCCAGTGTCAGCTCAGAAATAAACTGTGGTATGTTCCTAATTTAGTTGTCCCATCCTTATTTCTTTTGCCCGTAGAAACAGGAAGTCGCTGATGCAAATCTCATGGTGCTGACAGCAGTTTGTCGGGCTTCTCACAGCTCAGTGTGAGCAGGAGCGTAGGTTTGACTTGCTTTGGCTATAAAACCAACATTTGTGTCTTCCAGAACGTCTAAGGAAGGGCCCAGGTTAATGTGCTGTCTCAGGCAGCCGAGTGATTTAGTTTGTGCTGGTTTTATGAGAGGTTGCTCACCCCTCTGAGGAGCCTTTGGCCGGGATGTGCCACTCCCTGATGTTCCCTGAGCAGGAGACTCCTCTTGCTGAGATGCCCAGGGCTGGCTTTGGGGTAACTGGTGTTTTTACAGATAAAATCCCTTCCCTTTATTGCTCTGCTCGGCGTATCCAAACAGTCTGGCTGTAGATGGAGCCTGTTTGTGGCACAGCGTGTTCAAAGCCGTGTTCCCAAGCTGTGATGGAAATAAAGGGCAGTTGATACATTAACAAATGTGCTGTGAAAAGGAACGACCTGCCTGGCCCACAGTGAAATGTGTGTTTGCCTCGAGTCCATCACTTCTGCTCCACTGGCAATCGGAGTTCAAGTGAATTCAAACGAGACCTGGGTTGAAATCCTGCAGGGAGAGCTTCCTCTCCACCCTGTCAGCTGGAGAACTCCAACCCCTGGAAAGTCCTCCTCGTCCCTCCAGAGCACAGGGTGATGTGCAGAACAAAAATGGCTCTTTGATGATCCGTGTGTCTCAGCTTCCCCTTTAGAGAAGGGAAATAAGGCCTGACTATTTGCTCAATTTGTCGCTTGCTATCAAATTATTTTTACATTCAAAGTGATCAGTGGACAAAACAGTGTTTAGATGTAGCCCAAGCAGGTCCACTTTGTGATTATTTTCGTTTTCCTTGCTAAACGTTAATCTCTTGATTACAGGCTCTGATTTAGTTACAACTACATCTTTTTATTTCACTCCATGTGGGTATGCAGGCAGCAGAAACGGCTGCATGCACAGTGCATAGAGCACAGGGGAGGGTGAGTCAAGAGGACTGACTGAGGTCCAGGACTTTGGGCTGCCTGCCCTTAGCTCTCATTTCGATGCCAATTTACCAAGTGAATTATCTTGTAAGTTGCCCTAATGCCACCCATTAAAAACAAATTAAAATGAGTTCACCATCTGCCCCTCAGCACCGGCTTTATTGAGCACTGTGAGTTTATGGCTGCTGTCAGGAAAAACACGGAAGGGCATGTCAAATTGGCAGGGAGAGTGGAAGGAATGTGTGTCTCAAGGAACAGTGGGATGTTAAAGGGCATTAATCCCAGCAGCTGATGCGATATGCTCCTCGCAGCAGCGTGTTTTACTGCTGGGGGTAGGAAGCAGCCCTTCCATCTGGACTTTCTGGTTTGTAATCCTGATTTGCGCCGCAGTTTGCGACTGGGTAATGGGGCTGATCAGATTAGAGCCTTGCCTGGAATGTGGTGGGGATCAGCAGTGCAGAACAGCAGCTTTGTCTGCCCGGCACACCTGGTGTCCTTCCTGACCCCCCTGCGTTATTCCATCCCTCTGCCTTGCTGCTCTCAAAGCCAGGCAGAGCTTCCTTAACAGGTGGCTCTTCTGGGGGAAGAAGCCCACACTTTGAGCCTGCTGAGAGCGGGGGAGGCAGAGCTCTGCTCTTGGCTGTGCTCCCACGGGGAGACGTGAGCCCTGTGCTGGATGCAGCAGAGAACTGAGGATCCTGCGGTCGGGATTTCGGCGTTGCACAGAGTTCAGGAGGCAGAGGTGTCATTACTGTGATTACAGGGCTGACTGCCATCGAGTTTCAGCCTCTCTGAACTCTTTCTTGTGTTATCTGGAAGCCATCCAGTCACTGCTGTCTAGTTTTATGCACAGCCTGTCCTCTGGCTCGCTCTTGGACAGAGGAGGAAACCGCTCTTTTCCTCTTGGAAGGGGGGTGGCCTCTCCCCTGCCCCCCTCGTGCAGTGCTGCTCCTCCTCGTGCAACCAGGAGAAAGAGGGGTGGAAAGTGGCCTTGTTTGTCTTGTGACATCAGCGCTGCTGCTCGTGACTAATGCTGGATCTGCCCCACATCCTCTGGAAATTAGGTGAAAGCATGCACTTTGGAGCGGGGCTGAGAAGGCCTGTGAGCAAAAGCAAAACCCTAGTGAGAACCTGAGGTTTCGTTTCTGAGGGGATCCAGTATCAGCTCATCATTAAGCTGAGTACACCCTGCCTCCCTCTTTGAGTATTCTAGGGAATATTTTGGGAAAGGGGTTCAAGCCCAGGGGTTGGAGCTTTTGCAGGCTGTAGCAGTGAGAAGGAAGCTGTGTCCAGGCCACAGCAGTGATTCATGCTGTAAAATCTTTTGGTGAGTGGTGATAAGATAAAAATGCAATTGGTGACTTGCTGCTCCCTCCCTGCATTCCCTGTGCATTACTGTGCTCCGAGCGTGACCCATCTTGTTGCTTGGTCCAGAGGCCCTGCAAAGCAGTAATTAATGGAAAGTTTAGATGACTTTTAAGACTTTTCCAGATGAGATGCTGCAAATGACTTGTGTGCCTCAGTCTCCTTCCTGTGCAGTGCCTGCAGAGGAGGCTGCAGAGGAAGAACAGGGGCGCGTTGTTGCAGCTCTGCCGCCCCAGCTCGTGCAGCTGCTCCTCTTGGCGTGTGCCAGGGCGGCTCGTTCTGCAGGCTGAGGCTCTGCACTCTAGTGATGCTGGGCTTACAGATGTTCCCTGCAGGAATTCAGGGCTCCAGGAGGTCCCTGTGGATGTGTTTACAGGGTCAAACCCTCTAGTTTTCACCTGGAGCGTGTGAGCTCCCAGCACAGCAGTTGTGCTTCGTTTGCTGTGTGGTCACAGCTGGGACTTTGGCCAGGAACTGACTGCAGGGAGATTCTGGGCAGACTGTTGTGTTACTTGTGTCACTACAAGGTTAGAAGGTGGAAGTTTTGTGTCGTTAGACATTTAAGAAGTTCTTAAAATGGAATAGAAACTATTAAAGGAGCGACTGTGGCAACAGCAAGTGGCTGTTGTGTAACCTGACTGTCTTTGCTGATGTGAGGGTATTTGCTGTCCATCATCAGGGTGCAGAGCTGGGTAGGAATTATTCTTCTGGAACTGGTAGAGCTTGTACTAGACAGCTGATAAACCCTGTCCAGTGTCTGGCACCCGAGTTCCACACTGTCAGAGGATGCAAATGATTGCCTTCTGCCTCTGCAGGTTGTGGACAGCGGTCGATATGGAAAGGCTGGTTGAACGGTTGGAGAAGGCTGTGGAGCGCCTGGAGACAGTGTGCCAAGGGCCTGGCATGTGTGGAGAGGGCTCCTCCAAAGGTAAATCCCAAAGCACCTCCCCGGGGCAGTGTCTGTGCTGAAGCCCCGGCCGGGCAGTGCCGGGCACCGGCAGCAGCCGTGCCGAGCTGGCACAGGGCACCTGTGGGGCTCTGGGGGAGCTGGCCCTGCTCAGGGGAAAGTGGGGTTGGGAGCAGACCCTGCGCAGGCGCAGAGGGCTGTGGTTACTGTCCTGTGAAGATAAGAACTTCCTGTCACTGCAGCACTTCCCTCCAGGCTGAGCCTCCTGCGCTCGGATGGTGTGCCCCAGGCGGGAGGTGCAGCCCGGGAGCCCAGTGCCTGTGTGAGTGCTCCCAGTGCCTCCCAGTGACCCCTGTGCCCTGGTTTCTTCTCTGCAGGAGTGGCTCAGTATGTGCAGGCTTTTGATGCCCTTCTGTCTGGCCCAGTAGCCGAATACATCAAGATCAGCAAAGAAGTCGGCGGGGATGTGCAGAAACACGTAAGGACTCGTGTTCTCCCTGTGCTCTGGAGAGATGCTGTGTGTCCTTCAGGCCTGCAAGGGCCACTTTTGCTGTCAGTGTCTGCATTCCTTTAGTGCTGCATTCTAGGATCTTTATAATCCCTGAGGATTCAAAACAGATGCCCAGATAACCTCCAGCAGATTGCCACCTACACACACACAATGAATCAAACCTCCTCCTGGAAATGTTTGGTAGTTAAGTGCCTGGCTCTCTCTAGACCTTGGTCCAGGCCGTTAGGAGGCCTGAAAACTACCCAGCTCAGGAGCTGTTCCACTCTGGTGAGGTTTCTCTTGAGGGTGGCTGTCTCCAAATTACGTGGTTTGAGATCAGCGTAGCTGCTTCCTCCCAGAGCAGGAGCTGCGGGCAGTGGGATGACTTGTTAACGTGAGCCTGGCTGCAAGGGAATCTCTCTCATGTTTGTCTCTGTCCTTAGGCTGAGATGGTTCATGCGGGTTTGATGAGTGAGAGGGCTCTTCTGGTGGTGGCATCTCAGCATCAGCAGCCAGCGGAGGTGAGTCTGGGACGTCACTGATGAGAAACCTCGTGCGCTCCTCCCTCGGCGTCAGGGGTGTCTGGGAGTGTAGGGGAGCCTGGGCTGTTGCAGCTGCTCCAAAAGAGGAAGTGGAGGAGGTCTGGGGACACTTGCACAGCCGAGGTGGCACTTGCTGAAGGCGTGAACTGCCCCGGGTGCTCCCCTAGGACTGAGCAGAGTTCTGGAGGATGATTCTTAGAGCTGCAGAACTGGCATTTTCCAGTTGTTACAGCGACAGTTGTTCTGTAGCTGTCGGAGCAGCTTGTGAGTGTCACCTCACAGCCTCTGTCTTGAGTTTCACCTGGCACCAGCACTGCACAATCACTGCTCCCTGAGAACCTGCAGACAGGAGCCTGTCTGAGCCAGGAGCCACACTGGGATTTGTGCAGCGTGTGCTTTTCGTTACGTGATGCTCATAGACTTTCAGGCATCAAAGTCCTCCTGGAGCAGAACAGACACTTCTGTCTATTGAATGGCCTCTGAATAATAGCTGGCCTTTTAGGATTGATTTGTCCTTAGCAAGTAATTTAACACTTTACCCTGGGCTGCTGCTTCTCAGCAGGATGTGTGGCTGAGAATCTGATCCTGAATGTATTGGCTTTTCCCTGCTGGGAACTGCTTTTTCCTGAGCAACAGGATCCCACCTTGCCTTTTGCAGTTATTATCTGGCTCAGACATGGCTTCTACTGTTACCTTGTGGGAGCTGGATTTCTGTGCTCCTTTCCTATTCACTGCAAAATAAATCTGCATCTTTTTCCCCAAACTCAGCATTAGAGGGTTGTTTATCTCTTGCCAGGCTGGCTGGGATGCTCTGTGTAGCCTCCAGCCTGAGAATCTGCTTATAAATCCCACTGACACGTTATTTAAATAAAGGATTATGAACAAAGAACACCTTAATCTAGGTTAGGTCTTTGTGCAGGTTGTCTGGCAGGAGTCTACTTCTGGAGCAGTCAGTTTAAAATGCAAAATGTGTGAACTCTCAGTGCTTGTGGTGAAGAATTTCCTCATCCTGTGACTGGCACTGGGACAGAGCTTCTGGAAGTGTGGCCTGGCCAGTGGTGCTTGGGACCTCTCAGTTTTCATCTAAATAGGGGAAGGGACAGCAAGAGGAGCTGAGGCACTTAAAAAGCAAGTTTTGCCCAAATTTGTCTCTCTCTGCTGCCACCAGCAGGAGACTTTCTAAGTGTAAAGGAAAGAAAAGTTGCCTAAGAGGCGCCTTTGGAAACATGTAACTGTCTGGTTGCTCTGCTCTGACCTCAGAGCCCTTTTTAGCACTTCCAGTCAGTGTTCCAAGTGAGCAACACACAGAAACAATTTTTACCATCCAAATGCTAAAGGTGTGGATTGATTTGAGAAATAACTGGAATCCTGAAGTCTGTCTTGGTAGGATGACCTGTGAACTTGCTGTGACTTGCCCAGCACCCCTTTCTCTGAGGGTTTGTGAAGGAGAGGAAAAATGTAACAAGCTGTCTTGGAACAAAAGAATCCAGGAGAGGCAAATGCTATTTCTGTCCTCGTTACTAACAAGCTTTGTCAGTGTCTCTTGGATTGAATGTGAGTCACAGTTCTTGGCGTGCTCCCATCCGACTGGGAGCAATGACTTCAGCCCTGGAGGAGCCAGGCTGTGGGGCTGAGCTGGGCTCGAGGGGAGGGCCAGGCCTGGGCAGGAGCTGGAGCAGAAACTGGTGCCAGTTGGAATCTTCTCCTGAGTGACCGTCACCTCAGCAGAGCCGCCTGTGAAGACGTGCAGCCATTCCAGAGCGCTGCTGATTAATCTTCTTAATTGTTATTGTCCCTCTGCAGAATGCCTTCTCAGCGCTCCTGAAACCCATCTCGGAGCAAATCCAGGTGGTGCAGAACTTCAGGGAGAAGAACCGTGGTAGCAAAATGTTCAATCACTTATCTGCAGTCAGTGAGAGCATCCCAGCCCTGGGCTGGGTGGCCATGGTAAGGACTCCAGTGGGAAGGGGTTGGGCTGGTGGGAAAAGTCTGGCTCACTGCTCAGCTGTTCCAATGTGTTCTTTCTGCTCTAGGCTCCAAAGCCTGGTCCTTATGTGAAGGAAATGACTGATGCTGCCATGTTTTACACCAATAGGATCCTCAAGGAGTACAAGGATGTGTAAGTTCACCTTCTCCTTCAAGGATCTTGAACTCAGTTTACTGAGTGTGAAGGGGCTGCTCCGGTATCTGACCACAACCGCCTTGGTCTTTAATTCCTTCTTCGATCTCCTTGTGTCCTCAGAGATAAAAAGCAAGTGGACTGGGTGAAAGCTTATCTGAGTATCTGGACAGAGCTGCAGGCCTACATCAAAGAGTACCACACCACAGGGCTGACCTGGAGCAAAACGGTGAGTGCTGGCTCCGTCGGCAGGAGCCGATCACTGCGTGATTATTGCAGCAGAAACGGAGCTTGTGCAAGTGCCTTTCCTCTTCTCCGCTCTTACAGGGTCCTGTGGCCACAGAAGGGGCTAAAGCAGCCCCTGCTGCCCCCACTGGGGTTGCACCCCCCCCTCCAGGCCCTCCCCCTCCCCCTGCCCCCGTGAGCTCCAGCACAGACGACTCTGCCTCGCGCTCCGCGCTCTTCGCCCAGATCAACCGGGGAGAAGGGATCACCTCGGGTAAGTGGGAGTGGCAGAGGGAGAGAGGAGGGAGAGCAGCCACCAGCGAGGGAACTGCTGGGCTGCAGGGCCTGGTTTTGCTGCTGTCCCCCAGTAAACCTCCTTAGAAAGTACATGACAAAAACCCATCTGGTCCCTGTAAGGGGCTGGGAGCCAGAGGAATGCCATGTACATGCTGTGTTCTCATCAATATTGCATCAGTGTTTCCTGCTCCATCCACTTGTCACAAGCTTGGGCTCAACTTAGGCCCAGTCCCTGTAATTTATTTGCATTTTGACAAATGTTATCATGATTGGTGTAACCACTGATGTCTGCTCTTTGTGGAACTGCATTGTTAGGGGAGAGCTGGGTCTCAGGTTTGACTTCTCTTGCAGGCTTGAGGCACGTTTCAGATGACATGAAAACCCACAAGAATCCAGCCCTGAAGAACCAAGGGGGCCCTGTGAGAAGTGGCCCCAAACCTTTCACTGCTCCCAAACCAGCCTGTAATGCTAATCCCTCCCAAACCACCTCTCCGAAGGCACCTCCACTGCTGGAGCTAGAGGGCAAGAAGTGGAGAGTGGTGAGTGCCTGCTGTGGGCTTGAGTGGGTTGGAGGGATGGGAGCTTTGGAGCAGGGAAAGAGGGTCTCCTGCAGACCTTTCCTGTAAGAGGCAGCAGCCTGAAGGCACCTGCAGTTTGCTTTTCAAGGAGCTGCAGTGCCCTGCTGCTCTCGTGGGTGAGTTGCTCTGCATTCAGAAAATAAAGGGTGTTTTCCCTGCCTTTTCAGGAAAACCAGGAGAATGCCACTAACCTGGTAATTAGTGACACAGAGTTGAAGCAGGTAGCATATGTTTTCAAGTGCACAAACAGTACACTCCAAATCAAAGGCAAGATCAACTCCATCACCCTCGGTGAGTGGGAGAACCCTGGAAACTGCTTCTGTGTGCTGTGTGTTTGCAGAACCTGAGTCTCCAAAACCTTTCTGTGATCTACTCTGCTTTTTTTTTTTTTTGCAGATAACTGCAAGAAGCTGGGTCTGGTGTTTGATGACGTGGTGGGAATTGTAGAGATCATCAACAGCAGGGATGTCAAAGTTCAGGTGAGCGTCTGTCACCTGCTCTCTGCCAGGAGTGTGACTGCTGCGTCTGCAGCATCTGGTTCTTGGAGTAGTTTTATTTCCAGAACAGCAATGTGCGTTTCTGGAGAACGTTCATGAAACACCGTCTGTCCCACTGCTCTGCAGCTCACCCAGCCCTCAGGAAAGGGCTAATATTTGCCTCACTGAAAGGGTACAATTTGCCTATTGCTTTGGGGAAAAGCTGAGGCTCTGTGAGGTGGGCAGCAGGAGGCCAGCAGTAGAATATACTCCAGTTCCAGTTTTGGTGCCTGGTTTGGGATGGTCAGTTTGCTCAGCATCCACTGAAATTTCATTGAGGAGATCAAAAGAATAAATTAACTTTGGGTTTTTGCTTAAAGGTGGGAATATTTGAATCCCGTGTGTCTGCAGTGGGAGGGGGTTGGAGACAAACACAAAAGAAAAATGCTGTGGTTTCCCAGTCCAAGCTAATGGTGCTCTGGCCCTGCCAGGTCATGGGAAAAGTGCCAACGATTTCCATCAACAAGACAGACGGTTGCCACGTGTACCTGAGCCAGAGCTCCCTGGACTGCGAGATCGTCAGTGCCAAGTCGTCGGAGATGAACGTCCTCATTCCCGCAGAGGGGGGGGACTTTGTAAGTGCCTGTTGTGAAGTCCTTGTGGAGCTCTGCCTGGGGATGTTTTGAGCCCTGCAAGGAATGTCCAGTTACAGCGAGGTGTGGAGGGACAGTTTCTGGAGTCTGGGGGTTGTGAATGATTCTTGCTGTTTTGTGAGAGCTACTTCTTCCTCGGCATCTCTTGGGGGCAGGAAAGGCAGTGGTGGTGGCTCAGGAGGGTGGCACAGTACATATCTGTGAAAAGGAATGCCTAAAGCAGTGGGAGTAGTTACTAGTCTTAGTCATAAACTGAGTTTTGATCTGTTTTCACCTTCCAGACTGAATTCCCTGTCCCAGAACAGTTCAAGACAGTGTGGAACGGTCAGAAGTTGGTCACCACTGTGACGGAAATCGCTGGCTAAGCAGAAAAGCACCAAGGCTCATGCCCTCCCCTGGCCCTGCTGTGGGACAAATCTGCTTTCAGATGATTCTCTTAGATTTCTTGTACCTTTCTGCTCTCAAACTGCTTCTCTTCTACCCGAGAGACACAGCTACCTGCCGTCACAGAAATTCCTCTGCCTGGGGTTTGGGGTAGGTGGCGGGTGAGTTATTGTCCACATCTACTAGCAGGAAGGTGTATTTTCTCTCCCCTCTAATAACTGCACCAATTGATCAGAGTGAACTTCACAGCCAGTCCTGGCAGTTGGCTTTCAGAGTGTTGTTCGGGTTTGTTTTGTATTTTGCCTTTAAGCAAACTGTTCATGTGAGAGGAATGTTGTCCCCTTTTTAACGAGTAACGGTGTCTGTCGGAGTCCACAGTACCCAGTTGCTATGGCAGATGTCTTGAGAAGGTCCTGGAAGCTGCCAATTCCAGCTCTGTGTACTAGTTGGTGGCGTTAACAGGACGTGGGAATGGTTTTGTTGGACCAAAGGGCCGTAGCATTCCACCCTGACCTCTCTTTCATCATTCCTACTAGCTCAGTGTATTTCTGATTGTGCCATGACAGGAGGCTTTAATTAACCCAGTGCCACAGGAAGGCTGCAGTGGTGTAACCCTGGTTACCTGGCAGCCTGGCTGGTAGCTTGGAGCTGAGCACCTCTTACTCCACGAGCCCTCCACCTTCACAAGGGAACCTTTGCCCCAGGGCTTCCTTCTTGGAGCAGCTGAACTCAGGTTCAGTCTTCCAGGACGGTTCTTCTGAACCTGTCCCCTTCCAGCGAGGAGGGGCCTCCTCCGTTCCAGGTCAGTTGTAAATACCCGAGTGGGATCAAGTCGGTTCATCGCTCTCTTCCTCATCTGCAATCAGTCCCCACGAAGTGAATCCTCCCCCTTTCCCCCTGTTGCTTGGCTCTTTATTTTGGTGGAAGCTCGTGGCCTCTGTTCCAGGGCCCTGGAGCAGAGTGATGGATCACTCAGTACTGTACTGGCCCATAAAGGGAGCTGCACGTGCTTTGACCTTCATTTTTTTCCAACGCCTCGGGTGGCATAAGCATATCTTAAATGCATTCCCTCTGTAAAAGTGTCAATGTTCTTTTTCTCTAGTACAAAACTTACAAAAGAAAAAAAAAATATGCAAATTTTTTTTTTTATTTTGAAACTGTCCTGTGACTTGTACTCGTCTTCTCCTGAGGCTTGTGAAAAAAACCTTTCTTATGTACTTAAGATTATACAGAAGATAGAATAAAGTTAATGCCAACTTGCTCATTACTGTGGCTCTTGTGTCTTTTTGGGGGCACACAGGAGCTCAGGTAGGACAAGAGGCACCTCTGCCTTGCTTTGCCCAATTCCTTTGAATAGTTTTCCACAGGGGAGCACAGACCTTCCTCGACTCCCCTCGAATCAGCCTCAGTAGTTACCAAATCTCACCTTTTTTAGTTGGTTAGATGTAAAGTTCTTTATTGGTTTCAGTTGTACAAAAGTGCATAAAACAAGCCATTAGTTGAAAACTGTTCAAGCTGTTACTACCTGCTGAGTTCCAAACCCTCCTTTTTTCCCCAGAAATACCTAAATTTGACCCTTTTCCCCCTCCTGAAGGACAGGCTGTAATACAATTCCCCTGCATACAGCCAGGTAAGTCTTGCTGATCCCTGCACTAGTGATTTGGGTTAATACTGCCATTGTGTCCTGCGAGGAACAGGTGATGGAGAACAAACCTCTGGCGCAGCTGATCCTTCTGCATCACCCAGGGACCAGGCTGGCCACAGCTCTGAGAGCTGAAGCGGATCTGCCAGGCTCTGTGCAGGGTGGAGTGTGTCAGACACCCGTGTGGGACTGGAATTACACCCAGACAAATCCTGGCCTCCTGCTGCTGTGGAAGTGCTGAGCTAAACCCCCTCCTCTTCCCCCTCCCCAGATCCCCGCAGGCTTGGACACACAAAGTGCTGTTGCACAGGAGCGTTAACTACAGCAGTAAACCCTTCCCAGTGCTCTCACAGGAGCTTCACTGGAGGAAGGGGAGGATAGTGGTGTCAAACCACTCTTCTGAGAAGTGCAGGTGATCCCCTTTCACCCCCAGGAACACCAGCTTCCCTGCTTTGTCCATCTCCTGCAGCCCCAGGCGATCCTGTGGAGAAGAAGGACGGGGTTCCACCTCTGCTCTTCAAACCTTCTCCTCGTGGAAGGGAACAAGGAATTTTGTGTGGATCTTACAGGAGCAGAGTTCATTAAACACACACAGAAGGGGATTGCCACACCAGTGGCATTCCCACTGCCAGAAGTGGCCGGAGAGAAGTGCCTTCCCAAACAAACAGCTGCTGGGAAGGGGAGGCAATGCCCCAGGAATGGCAGAGACGGTGAGAAGAGAAGGGCAGAGCTGTGGGGTTTAGAGCTCCTGAAGGCCCCAGGGACACTAAGGAGTGGAAAGAGTGAAGTGCCCCATCACCTACCTCCTTGTACAGCGAGGTCTCCTGCAGCGGGATGGTCTCCTTGGCTTGGCCACTTCTGTAAAACCCAAACCACTGCAGGATAAAAACAAGGGAACAGATGCTGAAGGGCTCCCAGGAGCCAAGCAGGCCTTCAGGCCTGTGTATGTGCCCAGCCTGCTCCCCACCAACCTCCAAGGACCAAAGAGAAACCCCAAAACACCACCCAGAAGCAGCTCCTGCCCTGCCTTCCTCACCTCAGAGACTGGAGGGTCCACCATGGTATCGTTGAGGAATTTCACCATCACAAACTTCTTCAGAGCCATCAGGTTCTTCTTGTAGGTCTCGTTGATGCCCTGGATGGAAGCAAGAGAACAGATCCAAGCCACTGGAAAGCCCAGTGACAGGTCAGGGAAACTGCTCCAACCTGCTCTCCACCTGCACAGGGAGCCCTGGACTGCACCAGCCTCGAGGGTGGGAATGTGCCAACAATCCCAAGACATTTGGGTTCATCTCCAGGCTGTAGGGAGGGGATGGGACTTTCCTGCCTTCCTAGGAGAGGGAGAGGCTTCTTCCCCCACTTGAAGGTGGTCTGAGCACGTGGCATGTCCACACCAACCCCTCCAGAGGAGCTCAGTGACACAGGAGCTGCTCTGCCACAGACCAACCTCACTCATCACTCTACCAGCAAAAATACTTCAGGGTTCAGGGCAAAAAGTGCTTCCCTTGGAACTCCAGCAAAGCTGCTGCCAAGGAGAACCAACGTGAATGAAGTCACTGCTAAAGCTTCTGCTCCCCTGGTCACATCCTCCTCCTCCTCACCCTCTCCTGGTTGATATCAGCCAGAAAGATGCTGTTTTTCCTGTAGTCCTCCTCCTTCAGGGGGTCGTGCCAGTACTCTGCTTGTACCAAGCTGGAGAGGGGAGAAACCGAGGATCAGACTGGAAACCCAGAGCTGCCCCCATGGCTCTGGCTGCTGATGGATGTACATCACTCACTGCTCCTGAACAGCCTGTGTGTAGGCCCCCAGATCCAAGGTCTTCCGGATCCAGTCACAGATGTGGGAGCTCTCCCCGGGACAGCGCGGAAAGCCGTACACGCCTGGGGGGTGGAGAGGTGGGACAGCTCAGGGAGCCAAAATTAAATCCCTTAATCCTTCTGGTGGGGTAAAGAACCACCTCTTACACAGCAGGGAGCCAAGAATTATCCAGGGAATCAGGCAGCCTTTAATCCTGCAATCCCATTAGGCAGCCATCCTGCCCCGGGAACTGTGGCAAAGATAATGGGTGGGGAGTGCTGAACACTGTCCAGCTCACCTGGGCTGTTCCCAGGATGGCTCCTACAGCTCTCCCCACTACACTACAAAGAAACACACTCAAGCCATGGAACTTCTCAGGGGAGAGTATCTGAAACTCATTTCCAGCCACTCTTAACTGTACACCTCTTAAATTCCATTTCATACCTCCCTCTCCTTGGGGCTTTGGCCTTCCAGAGGCTGGTTGTAAAATACCCAGGTGGTTTAGTTTCACAAAGGCTTTGACCTGTAGAAATTTCTCCTGAAATAACTAATCCCTAGTGCCCCAAGGCATGCAAGAAATCTACTTAGACAATGAGTCATCTAATTACAAAAGTCCCTTTTCACTGCTAGTTAAGCAAGTCCAGAAGATAATGCAGTTGGCTGACACTAATGAGGGGGCCAAAGCAGATCAACAGCTCCAAGAGCAAAGGGACAGCTCAATTCATAAAGAAAACCATCAGAGTTGAGGGAGAGGCCAGAAAAGGAGCCCCCCAGCCCCTCCAGGGTGACCAGGAGGTGTGAGAGGTGGGGAGGACACTACCTTGGTGCTGTCCCCCGACGGAGATCAGGTTGAGCATGGGAGGAGAAGGGCACCTCTGGGCCACGGCCCTCCTGTGGGGGAGGAGGAAGAGCTGAGCTCTCATGCCCAGGCCATGAGACCTGCCTCACATGCAGGGCTCACGTGCCACGGCCACAGGTGCCGGTCCCGGGTGGGCTTGGGCACTGGTGTGACGTTTGCAGAGAGAATTCCAACCCTTCCTGGGAGAGAGGGGCCACAGCAAACGCGCTGCGAGCGCTCCTGCCTCCGGGAAGGGGTCTGGCAGTTTATGCCTGCTTAGTGCTTCTAAAGGGTTTTAAATCAGAGCCTGAACCCCAGCAGAAGTCACTGGAGGGGGAGCAGGAGTGTGAACTCACAGGAACTGGCCTCCCTGGGAGAAGCCCATGGCGTTGTAGCCTCCCTTCAGGCGAGGGTCCGCGGCGAGCTGGCTGCAAACCTCCCTCACCTGATCGTTCACGTTCATGAAGAAGCTGTTCTCCATGTCCTGGGGGATTAGCCAGGTTAGAAACATGTCATCTGTACACCTTCACAGTGCCTGGTGTTATCTGAAACTCTGCAAGCAGATCTGGTTTTGAAAGAGGAGCTGAACTTTCACAGCGAGGGAAGCGAAACCCCAGTTTTGAGACTTCACCACGTCTCTGTTTCCTCCTCTGGCAAAACCACCTCATGTGGGACAGTGACATTTCCCCAAACTTCTTCCCAATTTGAGTCCCTTCAAATTTTATATATATATATATATATATATATAAAAAAATAAAATTAAATTTATAGGTCTATAAAACAAAATAACAAACAGTTGTAAATCAACAAGGGTGGCCAGGGATAAAGCTCTGCTCGAGCACAGCGTCTATCACATGTATTACCTGGAGTGGTTAGGGTGTGCTAATCAGTGGATTTGCATATTAATCCAATTTAGATTAGGGATTTGCTTTTCCCCAGTTCTTTTCTGCAGGTATTAGCTGGACTTTATTGGACTTCATTAACGTGTCAAAGCTGTTTACTTCACCGAGAAGAAAACAATTAGCAGGGAAAGCACAACATGAATCACTGTGGAATCCTGTGAGTGCAGCAATTCAGACCCACCCACCGGCCACCCCTGCTCACAGAAACCCCGGTGACACCCCGGCTACCTGGATTAGGTTGCTTCCAATCTTGAGAGACAGAACGTAAATCCCCGGTATCTTTTTCTCCACCAGCTTCTGAACGTAGCCCATGCTCAGCGGGTTGCAGCAGCTGTCTCCTGGGAGAGGGAACACCGGGATGCACGTCACGCCACGGCAGGGGGCCCTCACCCCCACAGACACACCGCTAGCCCGCGCTGCGAAGAGGCTGGGAGCTGCGAGCCACTCGCGGGGCCGGCGGAGCAGGGTCAGCACCTCCCGGCCCCCGCGGACATCGGCGGAGGGGGACACCGGAGAGGAGCCGGCGAGCGCCCCTCGGGCCTGCTCGGCCCCCAGCCGCCCCCGCCGCCCCGCGGAGGGTCCCGGCTCACCCATGCCGTGCCAGATGACGAGGGGCGCGGCGGCGGCCGCGGGCTCCGGGCACAGCCCGAGCAGCAGCGACAGCAGCGACAGCAGCGACAGCAGCGACAGCACCGGCACCGCCGCCCTGAGCGCCGCCATCTTGGCCGACCACATGACTCGCTCCCGGCACGGGGCGGGGCGGAGGCTCGTGGGGCGGGGCCAGCACTGGGGGCGTGGTCTATCAGCGGGGCGCGGGGCGCTGGGAGGGGGGAGCTCCCACCCGGGTCGCGGGTTCGAGTCCCGGCGTTGCTCCATCCCCCCCGAAATCCCAAATCCTGCCGCAGCACGCGGCTGCTCCGGTGTTCGCTGACATCTTTGGTTTGCTTCCCAACAGGGATGGATGTCATCCCGAGTAGGAGCAGGCGGCAGCGCCGCGCGGACAACACGCAGGCAGGGGAGGGGGCAGAGTGGGATGAAGCCCCTTCTGCAGTGAGGGAAGGGACTGGAAGCACCCACTCCTCTCCCTCCCTGTGACAGTCTCCTCTCTGCCCCACGCAGGCAACCTTTGCTTTCTGTCTCCAGATATGCAGGGTTCCTGCTGGGAATCACAAACACCTTCGGCATAGTCGCAGGAATTATTGCTCCCACTGCAGTTGGACTTCTCATCAGCCACAAACCAAAACCAAATCCCTGGAAAAAAAAACTCAAACACAAATCTGCTCTCAGCAATGGATTTCTTTCTTCACCCCAAGCCATCCCCCTCTCCCAAAGAGAACATGGGATGTAGCACCCGGCAAAACAGAGCTCGGCACTATTTTGGGGACACAGGGATGACTCAGAAAGCAGGAAGAGCTCCACATGGGACCCATCTGGGTGTGCTTGGAGATGGGGAGAGGGTCGAGGGAGTGGAACGAGGGGGAAGCTCCGTGGCGGGCAGGAAAGCTTCCTGAATTCAGCACAGCACGTAATGTTTCCAAAAATGCCGAGGCAGGAAATGCGTCTCCAACAGGATGGATCTGGCAATTCTTCCCTGCAAGGATGGTGGGTGCTGGCACAGGTTGGGCTGTGGCTGGAAGTGTCCAAGGCCAGGCTGGACGGGGCTTGGAGCAGTCTGGGATAGTGGAAGGTGTCCCTGCCCATGGCAGGGGGTGGGACTGAATGGGCTTTAAGGTCCCTTCCAACGCAAACCATTCCATGATTCCCTGATTCCGCATGTCTGGAGTTCAGCAAAGCTCTGCTGCTGTTGGCAGGAGTTACAAGCAGAGGGTGGGGATGAGACAGTGACTTCACTAGTGGGTGGCAGCAGCTGGGTGGTCACTACAAGGCGGTGAAGGGAAAGCTGACACCACCGTGCTCTATTTTTGCCCCCCAGGATCTCCACAGCGGCTGGAGGAACTCCTTCTTCCTCCTTGCAGCCCTCAACCTCTTTGGCCTGATCTTCTACACAGCCTTTGGCCCCACAGGCAGTGGGACCATCCAGGACTGGGCCAGGCAGGACAGAGCTGTGGGGTGAGAGCCACGAGAAGGGGCCCAGGGGAGTGGGGGCAGCACTTCCAGCCACCTCTGCCCACCTCCCGACCCCAACCTGCTCCCCCGGGGAGGCACCAGCCCTTCACCCCGTGAGAAGGAGCACTGCAGCACGGGCAGATCCCAAGCAGGATCCGTGGATTGCTGGGAAGCTGGATGCCATCCAAGCCTGCAGCTATTTCCAGCAAAGCTGTTCTGAGACGAAGTAAATCGATAATGAAGCACTAATGTTAGTTTTTAACCAGAGGCTTTTCACACAGACTCCCCAACACTTTTTTTTCCTCTTCTTAATGAGACAAGTTGATTATTCATTTACCCTTCATCCCCTCTTAGAAGCAACTGGGGCAAAAAATAATTGATGGCATTGCGAAGCCCAGCCTGGCAGCCCTGAGCACGGCCCCGAGGAGACAGGGAAGGGGATGAATAGGGACAGCCCTGAAACCCACCAACACTTCACTGAAAGCGTGAAGTGAAACTGAACTGCGCTCCCAGGTCTTGCTCAGGGAATTTGGGGCCGTGAGGGTGTGAGAAGCTCTGATAAGTTACACTTGCTGCTACTTGGGAGTGGAGAAGCTCCAACATCGAGTCCAACTCCTGGCCCTGCATAGGACACCCCAAGAACTGGGTGTCAATTGTTTGGTTTCTTTTCGTCTTCTTTTTCTTTCTTTCTTTCCCTTGTATTATTATTATTGTCGTCAGGATCAATTCCTGGCCCTGCACAGGACACCCCAGAAATTGTGTTCCCTGTCCTTTTGTTGTTGTTGTAATAATTATTATAATATTATATATTATATATATAATATTATTGTTAGTATAATTATTATTATAATTATTATAATCATAATAATTATTATTGCCACCATTATTATTATAATAATCATTATAATCATTATTATTGTTATTGTCGTTGTTTGTGATATTACTATTGTTATTGTTGTTGTTACCATCATTATCATCCATCATTGTTGCCCTTTGTTTCCAGCCATTGGCAACAACCAATATTGGGGTTGCCATGGCAACCGCTCCCGCCGCCCTCCGCCCGCCAGGGGGCGCTGCCGCCGGCGCGCCCTCCCATAACGCCCCGCGGCGGCGGCGCTCCCGCCTCTTCCCCGCCTCCATCATGGCGGTGAGTGGCGGCGCCGCGGGCCTGGCCCGGCTCCATCCGCCGCCATCCGCCGCCATCCGCCCGCGCCGGGGCTCGCCCGGCCACGGCAGGAGCGCGGCGGGCCGGCGGGACACCCGCGGGGGCGGGATGGGTGGGCAGCGCTCGGTGCGGCGCCCGGCGGGGAGCGGCTGCCGTGACAGGCCGCGGCCCGCCCGCTGCCGGGGAAGGGGCTGCGGGGGCGCGGTGTGCCCTTCCCCCGGCCACCCCCGCTCACCGCCGGTGTGGTTTCTCCGCAGCAAGACCAGGGTGAGAAGGAGAACCCGATGCGGGAGCTGCGGATCCGCAAACTCTGCCTCAACATCTGCGTCGGGGAGAGCGGGGACCGGCTGACCCGCGCCGCCAAAGTGCTGGAGCAGCTCACGGGCCAGACCCCCGTGTTCTCCAAAGGTGAGGGGACCGGCACTTTGTTCCCGGTTGTTTTCCTGGCTCTTCCTGGTTGTTTCTCTTGTTTTGCTCCCTCTCCTGGGCGTGAGGAGGGTGCAAGGGCAGCGCGGCTCCCAGGAAGGGGCTCCGGTGTGGGAAGGGCCGCTCTGATGTGTGTCCTGCTGGAGAACGGAGTGTCTTAAACAACCAGGGGCTGGCGGGGGTTTGTGTCAGGTCAGTTCTGCCTTCAGACTCTGCTGCTGCTCTGCCAACATCCCCAGAGAGAGGCTGCCTTGGCTCTTTTTCGTTGTTTAATTTCTTTGGTGGCATGGAGCTCTGAATCCCCACGGTGGGAATTCTCTGGCTGTTCCCTGAGTGCGGTTGTTGCTGCCCACAGCGCGGTACACGGTGAGGTCCTTCGGGATCAGGAGGAACGAGAAGATCGCCGTTCACTGCACGGTGCGCGGGGCCAAGGCAGAGGAGATCCTGGAGAAGGGGTTGAAGGTGAGAATTTGGGCTGGATCTTTGCCTTGTGGAAGAACAAAACCTCCCCGTTCCGAGTGAAGAGGGGTGTGCTCCGAAATGTTGCACCTGATCTGGATACAAGTCAGTCATGGATACAGTCTGACACAGGGACTGGGATGTTCACAGATTCTTTGGGTGCTGTTTCATCCTTTTTTGTGAACTCATTTTGGAGGGGATTTGTCTTTGCTGCTGGGATTTATGAGCAGCCTGGGGGAGGAAATTCTCAGGGATGAAGATTTAGTAGCATGTGAGCGGGTTGGGGGTCTGGTAGCAGCTGGCAGAACATGTTACTTGTTACTCCCAGTCAGTAACAAAACAGTGACCAACAACCAACGTTTCAGGTGCGAGAATACGAGCTGAGGAAAAACAACTTCTCAGACACCGGGAACTTTGGCTTTGGAATCCAGGAACACATCGATCTGGGCATTAAATACGATCCCAGTATCGGTATTTATGGCCTGGACTTCTACGTGGTGAGTGTTCCCTGCAGCTCTGGAAGGATATCAAATCCCTGATTTTATGGAAAGTCTCACAAAGGCATCTTCAGAAGCAAATAGTGTTGCTTTGGGGTGACACTGAGACAGTTGGGCTGGGTTTGGGGAGGGAAAGAGCAGCGGCGAAACGAGGTGCCACTGATGTGGAAATTCCGGGCTCCCCTCCTAGAAAGAGGTTTAATTGAAGAAAATCAATAAATGACAGGGTTGAAGCAGTGCTGTTGGCCTCCTCCTGCAGGTGCTGGGCAGGCCAGGCTTCAGCATTGCTGACAAGAAACGCAGGACTGGCAACATCGGGGCCAAGCACAGAATTGGGAAGGAGGAAGCCATGCGCTGGTTTCAGCAGAAGGTAAAGGCCCTCTTTATTCTTCCATCCTAAGGATTTCCAAGCAAGGATGTTTTATGGAAGGGCTGCAGCAAGTTACTGGGTAGGGGAAGATCTTGATCAGTGCTTAAATCACAGGTTTTTACTGCCCCAGAGCAGTAGAAGCTGCATTTGAGCACAAGGTGCTGTTTGTGGTTTTTTATATGTGTGTGTGCTGAAGTGAAAGAGCAGCTCTTGCAGGAGAGCTGGAAGGAGGTATCAGCTCTTGTGGAAAAGGCTGCCACGGTTTTTGGAGGTGTTACATGTATGTGGATCACGAGTGATGGGGCAGGGTTGGGATTTGTCTGTCTGACACTGCTCCAGGCTTGGAGGAAGGAGCGATCCAAATGAAAAACAAGTCCTTGGGGCCACATAATGAATAATTGGATCGTGAATGGGAGCTGATGGAAGGTTGAAAGTCTCAGGGGTGGGGACTGCTGAGAGTTTTTCAGAGGTGGAAAGGATGGATGGATGGTCTGTCTGGAGAGTCTTTACTCTGCCTGGACCTGCACGGGTCATACCCTGCACATTCAGCCTGCTCCTGCTGAATCCCTTTTCCCTCCTCCTGCCTGGTTTTGCTTCCTGTGATCTCTCACTTGGTTCTTTCTTTTTCTTTCCTCACAGTATGATGGCATCATCCTTCCTGGTAAATGAGCAGTTCCTGTTACCAAAAAAAAGTAAATAAAATTTTCTAACCCCTTCCTTGTGTCGTGAATTTTGTGTGGGAGGCTCCTCCAGACCTGGGAATTTGGGGACACTCAAACTCAAAAGGCAGGAGAACAACCTGGGCTGATAAAGAGCTGCTCGTGAGGAGCAAGGGTTGGATTTACGTGGTACAGCCTCCACTGTCCCAACTGCAGGGATGACTCAGAAGCCACAGGGATTCAGGAACAACGTCCCAGGCACTTGAGACATCCCTGGAATTGTATTCCACGGGGCTACTCCAGTTTACAGCACTGAGAGCTCGTCTATCACGGTGTCATATCCTGGAGTGGGTGTCAATCCTGAAAATGGGACACAAGCGCTGCTCTGCCCTGTGTTTGGATGTGAAATGGTTTTTGGCACCAGCTCAGCAGTGGGAGAAGGAACTGGGATTTACCCTTTCAGAGCAGCAACACTTGGATGTTTCTAAACACATGGTATGGTCAGACTAGCCATCCTTTGGGAAACTGTGTTTTAGCTTTTCAGCTGGATTTGGAATTGAAAACGCGGGTTAAATGTTGAAATTTTGTGGGGAAAAAAAATATTTTTTCCAGTTTTTCTCTCCAGACCCCTCAGTTCTGCATCTCCCTGAGACACAGCACTGCAAGAGCATCCTTACTGCCACCCAAGGAGAAGCAGGACCTACCCTGGGTGACACTGTGTCTTCAGAAAGTTATGTCAGGATTATTTTCTTTAACCAGAGACAGTCCTTCTTCACCTGCTGGTGCCTCCAGCCCTGGGTTCAGTCAGGGTGTGAGTCACAGCAAACTCCAAGCCAACCTGTAAACCTGCTTGGACACTGCAGCTCTAGGCACTGCTTTGCTGCAGCCCCATTTTAGAAAGCACCAAAGTCTTTCCCCATGACGTTATTTCCATTATTCAGCAGCTCCTGCGCCCCACACAAATCTCTGCAGATCTTGCCAGGTGAGCCCTGGCTCCCCATGACTCACCAAAGGCTGGGGCCGCTCTTGCCTTGCTCTCAGACTGGTTAGTCCAGGGTGGAAGCACCAGCATTTGCAGGTCGAGGCACAGGGACCCTCAACTTTCTCCACGCAATGTTCTCTCTCCCCTCTGCTTCCCCCCCAGCCACCTGACTGCTCCTGTCACTTCTGCATTTACAGCAGGCTTTTGAACCGCATGAGAAGAGGTTGAGGGCACTTGGGAAAGACAAGGAGCTGCTGGAGAGGGTCCAGTGGAGGCCACAAAGATGATTAAAGGACTGGAGCATCTCCGTGACGAGGAGAGACTCTGGGAGCTGGGCCTGGTCAGTCTGGAGAAGGGAAGGCTGAGAGGGAATCCATCCATCCCTGCAGATATCTCCAAGGGCTGTCAGAGGATGGTGCCAGACTCTTTTCAGGTAACAGGACACGGAGCAATGGACATAAACTAAAACACAACAAGTTCCACATCAACGTGAGGCAGAACTTCTTCCCACGGAGGGTGACAGAGCCTTAGAAGAGTTGCCCAGGGAGGGCGCGGAGTCTCCCCCTCTGGAGACATTCCAAACCCACCTGGACGCGTTCTTGTGCCACTGGATGACCTCCACGGGTCCCTTCCAACCCCAATCCCTCTTTCATGCCCTGGGAGCCCGCTCCGATCCCGGCGGACCCGCTCACCTCCCTCAGGGGGGCGCAATGGCGGCCGAGCCCCCCCCCCCGCCCCGCCCTGCCCGCACTCAAGATGGCG
>JAYRBT010000064.1:4795869-4813481 GCA_036023395.1 Myiotriccus ornatus
CCAACTGCAGCTCCTCCGTAATTGTGGCAGCCCCTCCTGAGGGCAGGGCCGGCACAGCCGCGGGACCACGCTCCCCTCAGCGCGGCGCTGCCAGCCCCCAACATGGCGCCGCTGCCAGCCCCCAACATGGCGCCCGCCGCCCTCTGCCCTCACCCGCCATGGCCGAGGCCGCGCGGCGCCGCTTCCGCTTCCTGCCCGCAGCCAAGATGGCGGCGGCGGCGGGGCCGCTCCGTGTTGCCGGCGGGCGCTGAAGCCGCTTCCGCCGCCCGGCCCGGCCCGCACCAAACATGGCGGAGTCGGTGCTGGAGGTGGTGGGCCGGCTGCAGGCGCGGCTGGCGGGCAGCGCCGAGCCCAAGAAGGTGACGGCGGCTCCTCCGGCCCGCCGTGGGTGGTGGGGGGAGTGTGTGTGTGTGTGTGGGAGGGGGGGGTGTCCGGCGGCGGGCACGGGGCGCGGGAGGGCGCGGCGTGGGGGCCTGCCCGCCCCCGCGGGTCCCCCCCCCGCCGTCCGCGGAGTGCCGTGCCCGGCCGCGGGGCGAGCGGCGCGGGGGGTTGTCCGCGACGGGATCCGCCGCTGTGTCGGCAGCCCGCGCCGGGCTCGTTGGCAGCGGGCTGCGCTCCCTCTCGGGGTGGGTGCCCCCCGTGGCACAGGCGGGCGGGGGTCCCGCGTGGAATCCCCCCGCCACAGTATCGGGCAAGGGTCCTTTTTGGGGTCTCTTTCGCGGGTCCCGCGGTGGCAGCGGCGGGCGGGGGTCCCGCGTGGGGTTCCCCGTGGTGGTGACGGGCAGGGTTGGGGCGCGGCTGGGCAGGGGTCCCTTGTGGGGTCCCCCCGCGGCAGTGACACCCCCCCTTTTGGGGTCCCCGCTGGCAGCGTTGGGGCGCGGCTGGGCATCGGGAGAACTCGCCGGAAGAGTCTTTCCCCTGGTGACGTGTTCCCCGTGGAGGAGCCGCGGTGCCCGAGCGGGGGCAGGAGGGTTACGGGGTGGCGAAGGGGGGGGACACGGCGGGGGGACAGGACAGGACCCCCCTGGCACCGCCGCGGGGGTGGGTCGGGGCGAGGGGCTGGCTCCCTCCGGGGGAGTTGCTTGGCTCTTCTTGCCCCTTCTCCACGCGCGGGGCGGGGGGGACGCGCCCGCCGCCGAAATGTGCTGCCCGCAGCAGCTGCCGTGGGGCGGCCGCCCTGCCCCGACCTGCCCCGGCTCGGCGTGTTCGGGGACATTCGGCTGCCCACAGCGAACCCCCCCACGCCGGCACAAACCGGCCTCCCGGGCTGCTTTCTCAAGGGAAATTTTGGAGTCACGGGAAATCCCGGTGTCCAGGATGTCCCGTTTTAAAGGGGGAGCATCTCTTGTGGCTGCTCGCAGGTGTTTGGCTCGTGTTTTGTGTCGTTGGGGTGAAAGAGGAGGCAGGCAGGGCTGTGCAGGTGCTCTGTGCTCGGCTGGCTTTGTTTAACTGAGGCAAACACCTGCAGAACCTCTCTTTCCAAGATCTCCCGCTGCCCGGGAAGACGAGTGGACGGTCGAGTGCTGACCCTTTGAAATGGGAGCTCCTGCACCAGCTCCAGCCTCGCTGGGGGTGATGTGATAGGATCTGGTTACTCCTCTCACCCTGCCAGCCAGGACCAGGGCAGGGTTTAATTGGTGGAGCCCCAAATGGAGCTGAGGGACTGCCAGGGAGCCGATTCCAGGGGGTGTGGGCTCTGTGGTGCCGAGAACACGGGCGAGACTTCAAATATTGCAGGGAGAATTAGTGCTCCTGTTCCCTGACCCTTGTGCCAGCCCGGGGCAACGAGTGCTTCTGTGTGTTTCTGGGGTGCTGCAGGACTTGGGGCAGTGTTTGCACAGCCTGACTCTTTCTCCAGTGACCTTGTGCAGTAAAGTGGTTTCTTGCTCTGTTGATCCTGTGCAGTTTTGCAAGGGCGGGCAGAGCAAGGTGGTGGCACCAAAACCTTTTCCCTTCCCCAGCAGAAAGGCCCTTTCATCTGTACTCTTGATTTCTGACACCTTTCCAACTATATCCTTGAAAGCATCAGTGTTTTAAAGCCTGAATTTAGTGGCCATTGCATTTCCTTGATGGATTTTCTGAGGATCTTCCTCTGCCAAAAAGTTTGCCCTGTCAGCAGGACCAGTCCACGGCATCCCTGGGTGCTGCCCACACCTTACACCGCTTCCAGCCTTCGCTTCTCTTGCCTTGTCCTTTGAAAATGTCATATCAGGAACGTGAAAGAACAATATTTGCCCAGTAAAGTGTCCAACTCGTTGCCTTGCTGAAAGGTTTGAAGTATTGTTGGTTTTAGGTGAAAACTGGCACAGAACGGCATGAGGGAAATCTTGCACAGTGCTGTAATGGTTTGGAAAGAGCCTTTTTTTTCCCAGCAGAGAAGGTACAAACTCTGCTGCAGGACTGAGGGAAGAAAGAGGAGAAGGAAAACATGAATAAGAGCATCTTCACAGAGAGGAGGCAGCCAGGCTGTGCTGGAGTAATTTGATATTAATCTGTGTTTTTAGTGTCGTAATGGTCTGGGTGAGTTTTAGAATAAGAAAACAATCCACCCATGTTCAACAAAACCTGATTGGAGCTGGAACCAAGGGAAGTTTTCATGGGCTGTGTCCTGTGGCTGATTGACTGGAACTCTGGTCTGCACTGGGGTGTTTTGGAAGAGCTTTGTTGTGTGTGGTTCATCTGGTGCATCCCAAGATACGGGCCTGGTGGTCTCTTGTCTTCTATCTGGTCGCCTCCATCAGCTCACTTCCATGGGAAATACAGATTAGCACAAGTTTTTAGGGCTCGGTGCTTTGAAATTGTCTCCCTTGGTGCAGCTCATGCACGAGGACTCGTGTCCCACAGAGGTTGACTGAAGTGGGTGTGGAATAACCCAGCTCCCGGTGAGACGTGTTCTGGATCAAATGTTTGGGTCCCCTGGTCTCAAACCACACTGAGAACAGCATTCCCATTGAGAACAGCTCTTTTCTTCCTGGAACTCAGCCCTGAAGGCAACAAATAACTAAAGAGCTCTGGGAAATGTTGCAGTGGGGTGTAGCTAGAAAATAATTGGGAGGCTTTATGGGTACCAGAACAAGTCCTCCCTGGGCTCTTATTCTCATAGTCGGATTTTTGTAAGCTCTGAAACAACCTCTCTAGGAAGTTAATCAGCTTAAAGGGATGCTGTTGTCTTAATAGTGTCCTGTTTGACTTTTCCTGTCTCGTACAGAATCCATCCTTCTTCCCCTTCCACTGGACCTTTGTGCTCACTAGTCCAAACTCCTTTTATTATCACTGCCAGGAGGATCTTGGCCTTCCTAGAGGGATCCTGACTCATGAACTGTGGCAGGCCTTGCCTGTCTGGGGGAAGGCAGCAGAGCTGGGCCGTGTCTCTGCTGTCTCTGGTTTGATGGCTTCAGTTGCCGGTGCACTTGTTGAGCAGCCGTGCTGGCAAGGTAACAGAGCAGTTACTCTTGGTATCACTGTTTCAGTCTTCTAAAACAAGAAAACCGAAACCTTGTGTCACAGTTATTAAGTCCTAAATATAAAGGAGTTGGTTTCTAGTGAACAGGAACTGTGCTGGTTTTGCTTCAGCCAGGTGAACCCTTCTCTCGGTGTCGAGGAGGGGTTTCTCTTTTGAGGTTCAAAGAACTCATTTCCTTCAAAAAGGAGACTTGTAAAGCTCTCTGACCCTTACGTGGTGGACGTGGGGGTGACTGGAATAGCTTAGGCTGACAGTGCTGATTTGAGCACGAGCACAGTGTTTTAAAGAGAAGGTCTGGCTCAGGGGGAGCCCTTTGTATGGCATATAGCATAGGAGTGCTGAGCAAAGCCTGGGCTGTATAGGGGCTATAATAATGGGAATGCTGATGAGGCTGGACTGTGGCTATAGCTGAGCTGTGGGAAATAATGTGAGGGGCAACAGCGCTGTCAGATGTGTTCCACCATGTGCTGTAGCTACAGAGCCAATAGACGTGGGTGAGGCCATGTCCCAAACCACCTGGCTGGCAGAGGTACAAGCACATCCCATTCACCTTGAGTCCCACAGTCACTAGGGTCGGAAAAGACCTTCAAGACCATCGAGTCCGACCTGTGACCAGTCCCATTGCCTCTTGTCAAGCTCCTGCAGCTCACTGCTGGGGTGCACATTGGAGCCCTTGTCCCATGGAGTGGCTGTAGGTGCTGACAGGGCCTCGCTTGGGGTGTGTGGAGGAAACACTTCCCTGGTGTTCGGTGAAGGGAAGAGAAACGAGTGGGATGGGAGGCAGTGGCTGTGGAAGGGATCAGGCACCTTTTTAGCACCTGAGAGGAGGGAGACTGGCATCAGCACTGACCCAAGGGGTGGGGTCAGCAGAGGAGACACAGGCTCTAGAAATCTCCCTTCCCCATTTTTTTGTGTTTGTTCCCACCCCTCTTGCCAAGGGATCTGATTCCAGCCCCACCTTCCGAGCCCTCCCTTCCTCTTGCTGTGTGTCTGCCCCCGATGCTTTAAGCCAGATTTAAGTTGCAGGGCCCGTGTGAGGAAAACATTAATATTTGATTGCGTTCTAAGACTCAGATGTGTTCTAATAGGCAAAGAGATGATAATTTCTTTACAGTTGGCCCTTGTGCTCAGCTTCTCAGGAGCTCTTTTGGAGCGAGACAGCAGCTGGCAGCCACTTGGATCTTCCTAACAAGCTCTCAGGCAGTGCAGAATTTTCCTCCTCCCTAATCCCAGCCCGTGGTTCCGTGTGACAACTCTGAACGCTTTTCCTCTTGTCTCCACAGCTGCTGAAAAGTCTGAAGAGGCTCTCAGAGTTGCCCATCACAGTTGACATTCTCGTGGTAAGAGCTGTGAAATCTCTCACTCTTTCACGGTGTCTGTCGAGTCACGGGATAAGTGTTTTCCACGGAAACGCTGCTCTCCCTGGAACAGGGGGGTGTTTCCTTGGCCACCTGCTCCTGCCTGGTGTCACGGGCGTGATTGTGATAAGGTTCTGGAAGTGCCAGGCACGGGGAAGGAGCGTGTCAGAGCAGGTGGGAAGCCACGGAGGATGGTCTGTCATCCTCAGTTCTTCCGAAAGCTTTAACACTTGACTGGGATACAAGAGTCGGAGTGGATCCCAGTGATAAATCAGCATGAAATTAGGAAGTGCTAATCCTTAAAATTATTGATGGCTCCTGTCCTCAAATTTATCAGCTGCCGTGGCAAATACTAGCTTGGATTATTAATACAAATAATTAGACTGAGGTAGGATTAAGTCTCTGATTTACATGTAGTAAATGATGTAATATCAGCAGGAAACACTGAAAACGTGTTATCTTTGCTGTTAGATCAAGGAATTTTATCCCTACCTCGCAGCAGCAGGTGGTGTGTTGGCTTCACTGACTCCGTAGGAACTTTAGCAGGGGTGAGAATGCCTGTTTTGCTAAGATGGATTCATGTTCTTGGCTCTCCCATGAAGGAGACAGGTGTTGGGAAGACCGTGAACAGCCTTCGGAAGCACGAGCTCGTGGGAGACTTTGCCAAGGACCTCGTGGCCAGGTGGAAGAAGCTGGTGCCGGTGGCCCAAGAGGCAGAGCGGTGAGTGAACCTCATGGATGAGCTTTGGGATGTCTTTTCAGGGGACAGCATAAACCTCTCTGGCCAAGGAAGCCAAGTGAAGGCTCTGGAAAAGCTCGTAACACAAATGTCTGACTCTGCCTGAGGGTTTTTTTTTGCCTGGTTTTGGCACAAACTTCCTGCCTTTGCTGGCTGTGGAGAGTTGGGTGCTGATGGCTGCAGGTTTGTGTGGAAGTAGGGGCCCAGTTTTCAAGAATTTGATGAAGAGATTAACAGGAGATGCCAGGAGAGTGCCTTAAATAAAGCCAAGAGCTGCAATCTGCTTGCTTCCCATTTTATGGTGCTAAAGACAGGAAATTCTAGGCCCAAGGAAAGGAAGTGGCCTGCTTTGAAAGAAGACTTTTATGAGCCGAAACCCTGTGGAAACTGGGAGTTAGTGACAGCAGACATGTTGCAGTAACAGAGCTGTGTTGAGCCCAGCAATGAGATCAAATAGATGGGAGTGATAAAGACCCAGTTTTTCATGGGAATTTAAATGACTGGGATTCCCATGTGCTTTACTGGGAACTGGGGGACATTCCCCATAGGCACCACACAGCCAGGGAGAAGGTCCTGTACAAATCTGTCTCTAGTTCTGATAAAAGTCCTTGATCAATTCTTGCACTAGAAATGCAGTTTTTAAATCCCTGAATGTTGCCAGACCTGAGAAAATCAGTGGCGTTCTTACCACAAAACTACCAAACACAGCCTTAGTCTTCTGTAAGAGGTGTTCCAGTCCACATGGCCCATAGGGATTGGCTCTCTCCAGTCACAGTGGGACATTTTAATCCCTTTCATTTTCTTCTCCCCTCAGGAATAACCTGGACTCCGAAGACCGTGACTACGAGAGGAGCAGCTCGAGCAAAAGACATCAGGAGTCCTCCCTCAGAGAGGATGAGGAGCCCGACCAGGATTACTCAGAACCCTTCCAGCCATCTTGCAGCCAATCCTACAGCCCAGATCATAGGGAAAAGAAGTCCAAAAGGTATCCCAGGCCTGAGAGAGCCCATGAGACTTACGGCTATAGCAGCCACCAGGGGAAGGGTTGGGGCAGATCCTCCCCGGTGCTCTCTTCAGATCAGGAGTACTCGGACTGTGGACAAGCTGTGTCACCTGAGCCGAGTGAGAGCCCTCAGGATATGGACACAGACCCTTACGCCTCTGAGGAGCAGGAAGAACCCCCAGTATTCCACCGGAAGGCCAGCAAAGGCCACAGCTTTCAGGAGAAGCTCGCGGGAGGCCGGAACTCCGGTGACTTCTGTGACAAAGGGAACACGAGTCGAAGCAAAGAGCACAAATCTCACAAGAAGCAGCGCCTTGATGGCAGAGGAGACGAGAGGAGCTCTGCCTTCAGCCCGGAAAGGTTGCACAAGACCTCCTTTAAAGAGCAGCTCCGAGAATCCCCCGCGGCAGCGGCCGGCAAGGAGAAGCAGAGACCGTCGGATGGCACCAAGAAGGAGAAGAGCCGAGAAAGCAGCAGCTCCAAAAAGGAGAAGCTGCACACACCACCGCCCTTGGAGGAGTCTCTGGACAACCACGTGAAGAAGCAAAAGCATCGGGACTCTGAAAAGAGCAAACTGGAAAAGTCCAAGGTGAGCCTGGAGACCTCCAGCGCGGAGCGGGAGAAGCGGAAAGCTGAGGCCGACTCGTCGAATAGGGTCAAGGAAAAGGGGGTTTCTGGGAGCTTAAAATCCTCGGAGGGGAAGCGCAAAATGTCCGACGTGGACAAAAAATCAGTGGGTTTCTCCTCCAATTCCGGGGAGGGGGAAGCGGAGGATGAGTTTGAACAGCCCACAATGTCCTTTGAGTCGTATCTCAGCTACGACCAGCCCCAGAAAAAGAAAAAGAAAGTGGTCAAAGCCCCGGCTGGTTCAGCTGGGGAGAAGGACAGAGGGCACAGCAAACAGAACGGATCCAAAGCCAGCACCAACAGCTCGAGCTCGAGTCAGAAAACTCCAAGCCACAAGAGAACAAGCGAGAAAAAGGCAGAGAAGAAACCTCCAGAGCCTCCTAAACCAAAGAGGGTAAGGTTTGGAAGGATGTGACAGTGAGCAAAGAAGGTGGGATCAGCTGTTCTCAGTGCTCTGCCCTCTGGGGCTTGTTAGTTTTCCCCTTGGAAAAGTGGGTGAAGGAGGGGGGGGAAGAAAGAAATGCAGTGGGTGTTTTTTATGCTTATTATTTTATGTTTGGTCAAAAAATGGGGAGAGCAAAAGAGAAAACCTTCAGCTAAATACTCATATGGAAGAGTATTGGACAATGATGCACTTGTTAAACAGGCAGAGTATCTGTAGAGGTGAGTCAGCTTAAAATCCAGCCCAGTGTTCAGTGCATCTCCTGCTGACAAGTTTCCCATGTCTCCCCTCTCAAGTATTTACACTCTAAAATGAGTCCTTTTTTATCTGTATTGGTACTACAGTTTTGTTAATTAAATCTCTTGATGTCCAGAAATGGGAGAACTGGTGTTACAATGCAGCTTATTCCAGAAGACAAACCTTCTTTTGTGAAAGCCTGGAAAATGAGCAGTGTTTCTGTTCATATTCATTGTCACATGAGTGCCAGGGCTTGGTGTATAAATAGGGGCTAACATGTAAAACCTTTACTGTTTCATCCTTTTACTGAACTTTGAAGCACTTGGCTTTTCAAAAATATAATGTTAACAGCATTTAAAATTCTGCTCTGCCATTCATTCTAAAAAGTGCCTCATGTCAAAGTTTTAAGTTTCCCTCAGTTTGTGACAATCCTTTCTCTACCACTGCAGAGTTTTTTTGCAGGAGAACAAGAGGCAGAACTGGTAAATGAGTGTTTGAGGTCAAGGATATGTTTCTGCTTGTCCTGGGTAGGTTAAAGATGTGGATGGCTCTTACTGGAGGAAGCTGAGTGATTCAGATCCCAAATTTTGGCTTCTTCCTATTGACAGGCTAGACAGAGCCACCCCCTGAGGCTGTTTCCTTGTGGGAACTGATCAGCATTGAGTGGTTTATTCAAAATATGCAAAAGAATGCAGTTCAGTGCTGTTTGTACACTGGTGGGATGTCACATTCTCCTGCATGTCCATCCTTTCTTTCCAGATAATCTTAGATGTGGTACCAACGTTACCAGACATCCCATTGCCCCCGATCCAGGCCAACTATCGTCCTCTTCCCTCCATCGAGTCCATTACCTGCTCCCAGACAAAAAGAAAAGGTATGTTGGGCAGGAAAATATGTTTGGAACGAGCCAGTTTGCGGGAGAGAGCAGGAGTGGATGCTGGCTGGGTCCAAGTCTTTCTGTTGGGCTCTGCCCAGAGTCCAGGTTTCAGAGAAAAGCAGCTGCTCCTGCAGAAATGATGAAAATCCTTTGCTGACCCTTCTTTGGGGTTTGGGCTTTGGTCTTTCCCTGCCTGAGCGAGGCTGCAGGTCTCTTGGAAAAGGCTTGGCCCTTGGGGTTGCTTCTGGATTAATCCAGTTTGTGTCTCTGTGGTGTTCATCTGGGTGGGCTCTTCATTTCTCTGCTCCCTTCTCACTCCAAGTCCTTCCCCTCACAGCAGTGTCCTCGCCGGTTGAGGAGAGCGAAGCAGGTTTCACAGGCCGGCGGTTAAACTCAAAAATGCAGGTGTACTCGGGCTCCAAAACTGCCTACCTCCCAAAGATGATGTCCCTGTACCAGCAGTGCATCAGGGTCCTCAGCAACAACATCGACTGTGAGTACCTTTCCACAGTTACACTGAGATTTTGGCAGCTTGTTTGTATAAATCCCGGCAGTGCCTGGACTGGAGCGTGGGAACAACTGACCCTTCTCACAAATATGGGACAGACCTCCCTGAAAGCTCAGGTGCTGCTTTCAGGCAGTGCTAAAGTACTGAAAGCTGTGGCAAACAGAGCCTGCACAGGCACTTCTTAACCTGGAGGTACCTGTGCCTCAGGTCCCTTTTCCCTTCCCCTCGTACAGTCCTGCAGTTTTTCCCACTGCGTTTGAAGGTGTCAAACCCTTTCCTCGGCAAGGAAGGAGCAGGATAAATAATACTCTGTGCATCTTGCTTCTCTCTAGCAATCTATGAAGTGGGTGGTGTCCCTTTCTCCGTGCTGGAGCCGGTGTTGGAGAGATGCACCCCGGAGCAGCTGTATCGCATCGAGGAATGTAATCATGTGAGTGCCTTGGCTGGGGAGAGATGTGACATGGAAGAGTCATGTTCTGTCCTCATCTGCAGAATAGCAGAATAGCAGAGAACAAAGCTTTTTTGTAACAAGAGTTGGCTTTTGATAGCCCTGGGTCCCTGGATTTGCCATCTTGCCCCTCTCTTGCTGCGGTTCCCTCTGCGGAATTCCAGCGACGCCGGTGCCGAGGGGAGAGGGGAGTGGAGGTGTGCCTGGAGGGATGCCAGCTACGTGTGGGTTTGTTTCAGGTGCTCATTGAGGACACGGATCAGCTGTGGCACAATCACTGTCTCAGAGATTTCAAGAATGAGAAGCCAGAGGAGTTCGAGTCGTGGCGGGAGATGTACCTGCGGCTGCACGACGCGCGCGAGCAGCGGCTGCTCATGCTGGCTCGGAACATCGGCTCGGCCCATGCCAACAAACCCAAAGGTGGGGCTGAGGAAAGGTGTTTTGGGGTGACTGGCTTAAAACTAGTCCAGTTTAGGAGCTGCATAGCTCTGTGTTCTTTATGTGGTGGCCTCTGCTTCGTGGTTTGGCAGCCTCTGGCTCTCGTCCGTAGCGGTGTTGATGTGCAGGGGTCTTTTGATATTTTACAGCAGGAATTCTTAGGGCTGAATAAGCACCTCCTCTTCCAGAGTGGCTTCTCCATGTTGGGATGGAAGAAAACCAGAGTGGGGAGAAGCATTCCTGCTCTATTGGTGAATGTAATGAGAACTCCTGAGCTGATCAGTCTGATTTCTCACAGCCCGTGCTGTGACTGCAAGAGGTTCAGACCTTAGGGAGGAAACCTGTCACCAGAGCTTTGGAGTGGGAGGACTGGAGAGAGGTGGATGAAGTTGAAGACAAGCACTGAGGAGCCTCCTTCATAGCAAGCTGGATCTAAGTGGTGTTTCCCTCTGGCCTCTTGCAGGGAGAGTGGCCAAAATGGCATTTGTGAACTCTGCAGCGAAGCCCCCTCGGGATGTACGAAGGAGACAAGAGAAGTTTGGAACTGGAGGGCCTCTTCTGCCAGAGAAGACCAAGTGAGTGTTTCTCAGTAGCACTTGCTGCTCAGTGCCTCCTGCCAGCTTCTCCCTGGAGCTCTGCATCCGGCAGGAGAGGATACTGAGTGTCTGGGAGCTCCTTTTGCAGTGAAACTTGTAACTCTGCTGGGCTGTTTCTCGCTGGGAAGCACAGAGATGGTCCCACGTGGTGTCAGCCGTGGTGCTGTTGGCAAACGTGGCTTGTGTCTGTAGAATTGCATCAAACCACGGTGAATCTTTGCTGAAAGGCCTGTCCCCTGTGCGTTTCAGAATCAAACCTGTCCTGTACACATCCAGCAAAAGCCACGCTCGAGCGAGTGACGAGCAGTCCTACGATGGGCCCAGCACCAGCAGTGCCCACTCTGTCCCATCTTCAGGGAGCACCTTCTCCTCCTTCGACCCCAGGAAACCCCCAGTGAAGAGTAAGTCCAACCTGCAGAACATCCCTGTGGCCTCTTGTTGCTCCTCCTTCACCAACAGCTGCTTGTGCTGCTGGAGAATTCCAGGCTATGCAGGAGAGTTTGATGTTGGCATCTCCTCTCCCTGAGGAGAGCCTGTTCAAACTTCTTTCACAAGGGAGAGTGCAGGGAAACATCCAATCCACTTTCCTGCTCAGAGCTGACTGTGTCAGCCTGTCCAAATGGCACCAGCGCCCTCCTGCTGTCCTGTGTCTGTCCAGCTGTGACAGGGTGGTGGAGTTCTCTTGTGAGGGAAGCAGGGAGGCTTTAACCAGAGGTCTGTGTTCTTGCAGTGCAGAAAGCAGTGGGTTCTCCTCAGTCTGTGACTTGATAAATAGGATGGGACACGATCAGAGAGCACACACTTGCCAGGGCTGCAGCTTTGAATTGCTCTCTGCTCTTACTCTGCCACTGCTCCTTTCATGTGTGGGGGTTTTTTGTTTGATTTGTCTTTTTTTTTTTTTTCCCTCTTTCTCCATTGCAGAAATTGCACCAATGATGGCAAAGACTATCAAAGCTTTCAAAAACAGGTTCTCTCGGAGATAAGTTTGCAGTGCTGACCTGGGACTTTCTCTCACGGGGAGGAGAGGCACTGGAGGGGGAGAAGGTTCCCTTACCCTTGGACTCTTTGGAGGCTGCAGCTGCTGGGAGAAGCTTCAATCTGCACAAGATGACGGCACAGTATTTTATCTTTTATTCTGGTCCCTTTCTCAGTGTCAAGCCCCCCCCTTTCTTTCCCCCCTGCCCTCAACATCCTGTTTCTGGCTTTGGCATCCGTCGAAAGAAGGGTGTACAGAATCTCCCAACACAGGAAAATGTGAAGTCTTGGCACCTGCTGAGAGTGGAAGATCCAGAGACTTATTTACTATTTAACCTCTTAATAAATTATGAAATGGTTTTAATTAATATTTTGCCCCTCTACCCTGCTGTGTTATTTATGTCGCTCCCAGTAGTCTCTCCCCTCCCAGTCCAGTCCAAGGGTCAGCCTCTGTGACTTGAGCTGGAATCCATCTGTCTGAGTGGAAACTGGGCGTCAGGGGAGTCTTTCTTTGTGATCTGGTACCTGCTGGGCCCAAAGTCTCACCTGGAGGCTCTGGGACAGGTAGGACTGGTGGCCCATCCACTTGTCACTCCTTTAGCAAGTGCATCAAGTCTCGAGGCTTCACTCCCTGCTCGTGTGTGTTAATGAAACCTGAGCTCCTGACCCTCCCTCTGCTGTTGCTGTAGATCCTGTGCAGATGCTTTTGTGGCCGTGCAGGGATGCCAAGAGCCTTTGGGGGTGTTTCCTCTGCTGCTGCTGTTGTCTTCTGCTGGCTACTGGGAATAGAACTGCAAGGGACTGGGGAGGAATTTTACTGTGCACCAGGTGGGATTTTAACTTTTTACTGGGAGAGGAATAGGGGACTTTGCAATTGAAAGGAGTTTTTAAATATCAATGAAGGCATCGTTTGCCTCTTTCAGTGGAAAGAAGGAATACTTTTATCTTGTTTTCTGTGTGGGATTGGAAAGGATTTATTTCCAGTTTTGGAAGCTGGTGCCTAAATCCTGTCTTTTCCTCTGTATGTTGTGCTCTGCCCCCCTCTTTGGAAGAGTTCAAGGACTGTGGTCTCTGAACCTGGAACCACTTGAATGAGGTTGGAGGGAAGTGAGTGACGGAATGTGGCTGTTTTTATCGTGTGTCCTTCACAGCAGGAGCTCCAAAGGCTCCGCTGTACTCGGTGTCTGAGGAGCTGGAGCTCGGGAAGGAAAAGGTGTGTGAGGTGACACTGTGGAGCCAGGGCTGGTGGGAGTGTGAGGAAGTGCCTGGGGCTCCAGGGGAGGTCGGTGCTGCTGAGGGGTGTGGTGGCAGCTGGGCTTGCTGGACACACCCAGGCTGTGACATGGGAAGGTTTCTGCTCGTGGGTTGTGTCTGTCCCCAGGTGAGATCCCAGGTGCAAGCAGAGGATGGGGCTGGTGAGACCCAGGTCTCCTGGTGGCCTCTGTGAGGGCTCAGAGGCCCGACTGGATCGGAGAGGGGAGGGATTCTCCTGTTCCAAGCCATATTGCTGCCCTAGGACTTTGCTGTCTGGGTGGAAAAGATGCTGGTAGGGGATGCTGTTGTTGTTGGCAGCTCCTGAGAAGCTGTGCTGCTGGCTTTCCGTGGCTGCCAAATCCCAAACCGGTGGAGTTGTCTGTGTGCACTGACCGGGGGAAACCTCGCTGTGAAGGGTCCTCCCGGGAGGGCTCTGGAAAAAAATCCCTGTTTGCTTCTGCTTTCTCTTGGGTTGCCTGTTTCTTTCCTCTTTTTTTTTTTTTTTCTCCCTCCCTTTTAAAAGATTCCTTTCTTTAAAACCATTCTGTCTCCTGTTTATTTGGTCTGTTCTTTCCTTAGTTTGAAGTTCTTGGAAAAATGTTCTCAGACTCTCACGTGCTGTAAGTTTGTTACAGTCCCAGGTGCTTTAATGTTACCGTGCAGCATCTTCAGTGTGTGTTGTGCTGTAAAATAACGGCTCCTTTACTCCTGCGTTTTTGCTGTATTTAATTTTTGCTGTATTTTTAATTAGGTAACAATATATTCTCTTTCTGCTGACCGTTGTGCTACCGTTTATTTCTCCTCTGTACTTGGGGCAGGGGCAGAGGGGAGGGAAGCAGAGCTTGGCATCGCGTTCAGACGCGACAGAGCTTTGAACAAAGGAGCTGGGTGATGCCCAAGAACAATTTTGGGCGCTGCTAAAGCTGCCAGTTAATTAATACCCCAGCTCAGTGTTCAGGTGGGGGTGTAGCCCAGTCGTTGCTGATTTGGGGTGATGCTCCTTCCCTCTCAGAGCAGCCCCGTTGCCGCAGGCTTTGCCAGCCGTGTCCGTGTTTCAGCTCTGTGGGATTGCAGGGAGGTGACACTGTGCCTGGAGTGACTCTGCTCTGTGCGTCCCACGGGGGCGATGCCAATCCTTTGCCCTTCCCTTCTTTTTGCTCGGGCACTACAGGGCAGAGGAGGGTTATCCCTCGGCTGGGAGCAGAGGAGGGTTATTTCCGTGGGATAAGTCTGGGATTAAAGTGCTCATTCCCAGCCTTGTGCAGTTGTTCTGTGCTCCACCACACGCAGAGGATGGAGCAGAGCTGCCTCTTCCCCCTTTGCCGCCCCATCCCGGTGGGATGAGTTGACAGGAGTGAGGAGGGGGGTGAACGACTTGGCCTCGCGTTTGTATTTTGGTCCCTGAACTGTGTAAATACGATTTTCTATGTTCCTTTTTTTTTTTTTTTTTGTGGTAACCGAGATGAATATTTTAATTAGATAAGTTATATGAAAAGAGGAGAATCATGTCTCAATAAAAGCCGAACGCTGGACCTTGGGCTGCTTGTTCTTTCCTGGCTCTGACAATGAATGCTGAACTGACGGGTCTCTGTGGCCCCTCGGAGGGTGACGCTCCGGGATTATGATTCCCGAAGGGAATGCTGCTCCTGCTCCCTTCCTGGCTGGAAAAGGCCCCAAGTTCAGCCCTTCGGAGCCTTTCTGGGACCCCTCGCCGGGGTCAGCGTGGGGGGGGAGGGGGCTCAGCACGTGCAGCGCCAGGCCACGCCCACACAGGCGGGGCTTCGTGCCATGTGGGCGGGGTAATGGGCGTGTCCTGCGTGTGTGGGCGTGGCGACAGGGCGATGGGCGTGACCTCCTAGTTCTGTGGGCGTGGCAACCCAGCAACGGGCGTGCCCTGTGGGGCGTGCCCAGCCCGGGTGTGGGCGGGGCGGTGGGCGTGGCGCAGGGCGTGGCGCAGGCGCGGTGCGCGGCCATGGCGCACGGACACGGGCCCGGGCGGTGCCGCTGCTGCTGCGGGGAGGAGGCGGCGGAGCGGGGGGCGGCCTGGGCGCTCCACTTGCGCATCGACCGCCAGCGCCTGCAGTGCCTCAACGAGCGCCGGGAGGGCTCCGGGGCACTCGTGTTCCGCGCCTGGGAGGAGCGCGGCGACCGCGCGAAGGTGAGGGCCGGCGGTGCGAGGGAGGGGAGGGGGGTCCGGGGTGCTGCCCCCTCGGCTCGGGGCTGGGGAGGCGCCTTTCTGGAGCCGTGTGTAGGGAGTTCTGGGCTTGCTCCGTGCGGGAAGGGCGAGGAGCTGCTGGGGAGGGGCCAGGGGAGGCCGCGGAGATGATTTGGGGTCTGGAGCATCTCTGGGGTGAGGAGACACCGCGGGAGCTGGGCCTGGTCAGTCTGGAGAGGGGAAGGTTGAGGGGACCCATAAATCCACACAAATATCTCATCAGTCCATACAGACATCTCCAAGGGGTGTCAGAGGGTGGTCACAGACTCTGTTCAGCGACAGGACAAGGAGCAGTGGCCATAAACTAAAACACAGCAAGTTCCACCTCAACCTGAGGCAGAACTCCTTTCCATGGAGGTGGCAGGGCCTGGAACAGCTGCCCAGGGAGGGCGTGGAGTCTATGGAGACATCCCAGACCCACCTGGACACGTCCCTGTGTCCCCCGCTCCAGGTGACCCTGCCTGGGCAGGGGGGTTGGACTGGGTGATGTCCAGAGGCCCCTTCCCACCCCAAATACTCTGTGGGGGAGATGCTGCTGTGCCCCTGAGGCCCTCTGGGGTGACCCCCCCCAGCCCCACTCCTGACCCGCTCCTGCTCCTCTCCGCAGTTCGTGGAAAGCGATGACGACGAGGAGCTGCTGTTCAACATCCCGTAAGTTCCAGCGCCCCTCGTTCCTCCCCTGGGGACGAGGCACAGCGCGTTCCCCACCCCCAGCAGGGGCTGATTTTGGAGAGGCTGGAGGTGCAGCCCCCCGCTCTGTGTGCCTGGGCAGGTTCACAGGCAGCGTGAAGTTAAAAGGAGTGCTCGTGATGGGCGAGGACGACGGGACGCACCCGGCGGAGATGAGGCTGTGAGTGACACCAGCTTTTCACCCTCCTGGGGCTGAGCTGAGCACCCTGCTCTGCAGTTTGTGGGGCTGTGAGAAGACAAAGCCAATTCAGCTTCTCGTGGAGAAGAATGTGGGCAGTGCTAATGGCTGGGGAGGAAAGCAATTATCTGCCCTGCTGTTAACGACTCCCCGGGTTTCCTTCCTGTCTCCCCAGGTTCAGGAACATCCCTCACATGTCCTTTGATGACACAGCCAGGGAAGCAGAGCAGACCTTCAGCCTGAACCGGGACCCCCTGGGCGAGCTGGAGTATCCCACCAAGTGAGAGACACCCCCTGGGGGGTTGGGGGCTGCTCCTCCCTGCCCCAGGAGCTCGGTCCAGCTTGCCCACGTGCTGCCAAATTTAGGGCAGTGTCGGCCCAGGGCAGAATTTGCCTCCCCACCTCCGTCCTGCCCTTGCCAGGTGGGAGCTCTGGCCTGAAACCTCCTCCCCTGGAGCCTGGGGGTGGCAGTGTCAGTGCCCCAGGGCTTCTTGTGATGCCTTAAAATCTATGTTTTATCTTAAATTCTTAACAAGGAATGTTAAAAGGGTATTTTTAGGGATTTTGTACAAAGGTACTAGCAGGCTAAAGGTACTAGCAAGCTGTACCAAAATCCGTATAATATAGATTTTAAGGCATCCCTCGGGGTGCAGAATCACCCTGGTGTCCTGTGTCCTGTCCCATGTCCCTGCCAGCTCATTGCTGACCCACAGGTGTGAGGGAACAGCTCCTCCTGCCCCTCAGATGTTTGATCCCGAGTCCGAGGGGGATCAGGGGGAGCTGGAGTGGCAGCTCCGGCCTCAGGGTGTGTTTCCTTCCAGAATTGCCCGTTTCTCCAACGTTTACCACCTCTCCATGCACTTCCCAAAGAACTTCGGGGCGGAGACAACGAAGATCTTTTACATCGGCCTGAAGGGGGAGTGGGCAGAGGTGAGTGCGGGCAGGGAGGGGCTTGAAATCATGGATTTAGTGGAATTCTGGTGGTAGGGTGCGGGGGGGGGGGGTGGGAACCCCCCCAGTCCCGCTCCCCCCGGGTGTAACCCCCCCCCCGATCTCCACGCCAGGCTCACCGCCACGAGGTCACCATCTGCAACTACGAGGCCTCCGCGAACCCCGCCGACCACCGGCTGGAGCAGATCACGCCCCAGACGCACTTCATCTCCTGAGGGCCGGGGCCGCGGGGCGGCTCTCGGGACGCGGGACCCGGCCCCGCGTGTCGGGACGGGCGCGGCCGGGCCGCGCGTGCGAGGCGCTGCCCGCGGGCCGGGCCGTGGCGGGCAATAAAGAGGCTGAGGTGCGCAGAGCCGAGCGCCGTCCCCCCGTGTGCGGCTGTCACGGGTGGGGGGGGGGGGATCGTGCCGCCCGGTGCCCGGTTCTCGCTGCCCGGTTCCATCATGGCCGCCGCGGCGTCTCCTTGGCGGCCGCCGCGTGACGTCACTCCGCGTCGCGCCGGCGGAAGTTCCGGCGCGAGGACCGGGGGAAGGAGGGGGGGGGTAGAGAGAGCCGCGAGGAGCGCGCGCGCCGGGCCGCGGGAAAGGTGAGGGGAGGGGGGGGGGCGGCACGT
>JAYRBT010000064.1:4813675-4826336 GCA_036023395.1 Myiotriccus ornatus
GGCCCCCGTAACGGGGCCCCCCCCCCCCATAAACCCACCCCAATTCCATCCCCCCCCCCCCCCCTCTCCGGGAAAAGCCTCTCCCCCAAAATCCCGTTTTTCCGGAGGAAACCGGCGCTCCCGCCCCGGCCGGGGCAGGTCAGGCCGGCTCCCCGCCTCCTCTTCCATCCGCTTCCAGGATTTGTTTCCCCAGCCTCCCCCTGCTGGGGGGGGGTTCGGCACCCCGTAATTATTAACGCTAATTAACGCCGGTTGTGTCCCCCCCCCCTCCCGTCCTGATGAGCGGCGGGGTGAAGGGGGGGTAGATGTGGACGCCGCGCTTTAAACAGCCCCCGGTCGGCCCCAGCTCCGCCGCCCGCACCGCTGTGGCGGTGCCTCCACACCCACGCGGGCCGTGGGGCTTTGTCCTCCCCGCTGCGCTCCCGGCGCTGTGTCCCCTCGCGGGGCGTCCCCACGGGGTGTTTTGGGGCAGCTCCGACCCATCCAGAGTCCCCGCAACGAGGCAGAGCCTGCCCGGGGAGCGGCTCCGTCTGCCGGGGGTGGTGGTGGGGGGAGATGCTTTCAGGAGGTGCTCTTGTGTTTACGGCTCCCGTCGCCAGGGTTTTTTTGGCAGGTGGTGCTGCTGCTCCTCCTGGCTGGTTGTTTTGCCCCCGGAGTACACACACGCGAGCACGTGGGCCGCGTGTCTGTGTCAGATCCGGGGAGCCGGTTGTTTGCCGGTGTTTTCATTGGGGCCGGGAAGCGGCTGACGAGCAGTCGCGGGGAACGAGTCGGGCAGGTCTTTGGCCCGGGCTGGGAGAGGAGGAGGCTGTTTCCCTTGGGTAAGGATGTCTGCGGGGATACTGGGACTTGGGGAAGGCTTGGGTGATCCAGACCCTCCTGGGGATGGTGCTGCTGTGGGATGTGAGGCTGGAGCAGAGTGTGGGGTCTGCAGCTTCCTCAGAGGGGCAGCTTCAATCTCTGCTCTCAGTGAGCAGGGGCAGGACCCGGGGAATGGCTGGAGCTGTCAGGGAGGTTTAGGTTGGATCTCAGGAAGAGGTTCTTCCCCCAGAGGGTGGTTGGGCACTGAACAGGCTCCCCAGGGCAGTGGGCACAGCCCCGGAGCTCCAGGAGTGTTTGAACAACACTCTGAGGGACAGGGTGGGATTGCTGGGGTGTCAGTGCAGGGCCAGGAGTTGGACTTGGGTGATCCTTATGGGTCCCTTCCAACTCAGGATATTCTGTGATCTTGCTCTGGGACGCTGATCCTGCTCCTGGGGGATGATGGCGGTGCTGTAAACGAGCTCTGAGCTAATTAGTCCTGGTGGGTCAGCGGGGTCACATGAGGGAATAAACACCATGGACTGCTGTGGGGGCTGTCAGCCTTGCTGGACCTGGGATGTGGGAGGTGGCAGCCCTTGGTGCTGGCAGGACACTGTGACAGTGGGGACAGCAGTGGTGGGCCTGGCTGTGGTCACAGGGCAGGACAAGGATCATCCATCACTGGGGGGACACAGCCCCAGGAGGGGCTGGAGCTCAGGCCAGCTGCCAGTGCTCTGGCTTATCCCTAAAAAAGCCCCATAAAACAGGGCTGGAACCTTTTTTAGTGCAGTAAACCCTGTGGTGCTGCTGGCATTTCCTGCTTCCCTGTCGGAGCAGATGTGAGTCAGGCTCCTCCATGGCTCCACCAGCTGGGATGAGGGGATGAAGGAGCGAAGGGATGCTGGGGCTGCGCCCTCTACCCACGCCGGTGCAGTCACAGGAGTAACTTTGGCTCTGAGGTGTAATTTTTGAGCTAATTTTAACGCTTCCAGCACCCCACAGCGTGCGACATGGGAAGTGCTTGCTGCTTCCTGACTCTCCGGCACCGCCAGGCCGGGCATGGACTGGGGTGTCCCGAGGGCTTTAAACATCAAAGCCTTCACCTACCCTTTAATTTTCCCCCAAACAGCTGCTACCTCTGCAGCAAATAGTTGCTGGAGGGGGGAGGGAGGGAGGCAGAGTGGGGGAGAGGAGTTTATTTTCCTGCCTCACCGCTGTCCCCGTGTCCCACAGGTGCCAGTGTCGAGTCCCTCTCGGTGTATGTGTGGTAACAACATGTCTGTCCCCCTCCTCGCCGACGCCGTGACCGTCTCAGGGGCAGAGCGGGAGACCGCTGCGGTAAGGGAGGGACCCCATCCTGCTGCTGCCTCCCTCCTGGCAGGAGGCTGGAAAACAGGGAGCTGCTTCCAGGAGGTTCAGAGGAGCCTTGAGTCCCTCAGCTCATCGGGGCCGGGGGAGGCAGGGCCAGCCAGGGCTCGCCTTGCTGGGGAAGAGTGACTGTCCTTGGGCTGGGGTGTTCCAGTGTGGCAGCACTGGCACAGCCTCACAGCTCGGCCTTGGAAGCTGGAGCTGATTTGGCTATTTGAGCTTTTGAAAGAAAACATTCCCCCCCTACAGTCCTTCCCTGGGGTGCCCAGGCTGCTTTCCCTCTGTCCCCCATGGCTTAGAGGTTGCTGTAGCCTCAGATGAGAAGCCCATGGGGATGGGTTTATGAGGGCTCGGTGATACACGGAAAAAATTCCTCCCCGTGAGGGTGGGGAGGCCCTTGCACAGGTTGCCCAGAGAAGCTGTGGCTGCCCCTGGATCCCTGGAAGTGTCCAAGGCCAGGTTGGAGCAACCTGGGCTGGTGGAAGGTGTCCCTGCCCATGGAAGGGTGTGGGACAGGATGACATTTAAGGTCCCTTCCAACACAAACCATTCTGGGGTTCAGGCTGGGCCTCTGCCACGTCCCTGATCCACCCATCCCTCATGCTCCAAACAGCACAGACATGTCCTGAGCGTCGCTGAGTTGAGTCTTTCTAGGCAGTGACTCAGTGTCCATTTGCCACCTCACTGCCGGCCCAGCCCAGCCCTGCCCCTCTCCCAGGGCTCCAACTCTCACACCAGCTAATCCTCTCCTTTTTCTCTTTGACAGGTCATTTTCCTACATGGCCTTGGAGACACGGGGTGAGTGTCCCTGGAGCAGGCTGTCTCTGGGATGTGTGGCTTTGCTGACATTTGTGTTTTGCCCTTTGCTGCTGCTCTCCCTGGCGGGAAGGGGAGTGGGCTCCGAGATCTGTGTGGGGCTTTGGGCTGGGGTCTGTAGCTGTTCCTGCACCACCCCGACAGGGAATGGCAGGGAATCACAGGGAATTGAGGCCGGCAGCTGTCTGCACTTGAATATTTATGATGCCGGCAGCCTGGCAGCCCCCACCCCCCGCGGGTGGATTCTGTGCTGCCTTTCAGGATTGCTGATAAGCACTGCGGCTTTTCCAGTCCTTGGGAGCGCTGGGAGCCGGGCTGTGCCTCGCCCAGGGCATCTCTGGTGTGCAGAGCCGCCTGGGGAGGACAGTGTGGGGTATGGAGGTGACAAAGGGGCTTCTCCCTCTGCAGGAGATCCCCTCCTCCTTGTCCTCCCTGCCTCCAGCTCCAGGGCCTTTGTGTTCTGCCCTCGCCCTGATGCAGAGGGGGATCAGTGCTGGGGCTTCATGGGGGGATCAGGCTGTTGGGGTGGGCAGGACCTGGTAAAATAACATCAGGGGAGGGGCAGGGGGAAGCAGAATCCTTGGGGGAAATGGCTCAGACAAGCCTTGAACACCGTCTGCCCTCCCCTCTGTCGCAGGCACAGCTGGGCCGACGCTCTCTCCTCCATCCGCCTCCCCTACGTGAAATACATTTGCCCTCACGCGTAAGTTCTGTCCTTGCCTGGGGGATACCCTGGGGGGGATTTTGGGGGGGCTGTGAGGCTGCCAGGGCTGTTCGTTGGGGGAGGCAGATGGTGGCCTGAGCCCTGACGTGCCCGTGGGGCTGCACAGCCAGGCTGGCTCAGCTGCCGTGGCCGGTTCCTGCTGCAGGCAGGGCGGTTCCCCACAGAGCTGACCAGCACAGGAGCTGCTGCTCTGAGGCTCTTTTCCTCCCCTTTTGTCCTCTGCTTATCCCTGGTGGCTGCAGTGAAAGCCAAGGCACTGGAGCTCCTTCTCCATCCACTGGTCAGGCAGGAGAGGGCTCAGCAGAAAGGGAAGGACACGGTTTTGATGTGTCCCCAGTGCCAATAACGTGTCCAGGGGGCACTCACTGGGCTGGGAGAACTCTGCTGTCCCTTTCCATTGTCCCATCTTGGCCTTGGGAGCAGCAAACACGAGAGGGATGCAGGTGCTCTGCTCCCCACTTGGGCTGCTTGGCAGTGCCCTGGAGCCTCCAGCTCATCCAGGGTCTGCTCAGGGATGGCAGGTGATCCCCAGGGTCACCTTGCAGCCCCTGGGCCGGGTCTGGTGGCCCTGACCTGCCACTTTCCCTTGGGAGTCGTGTCCTGCAGCTGTGGACAGGCGGGACAGTCCCCTCCCTGTGCCCTTGGCTCTGCCTGGAGCTAAACCAGCCACGCTGTTTCTCCGCAGGCCCCGGATCCCGGTGACCCTCAACATGAAGATGGTCATGCCCTCCTGGTCAGTGCTTTGGGGGGGCATGGGTGGGTGGGACCCTTTTGGGGAGTGGGAGGGATGAAGAGCCAAAATCCACTGCCCTGTGGGGGTCGGGGAGGGCAGAGCACACCCAGCTCCTACCTCCCCACACCCTGGGTGCTGGGAGGGGTTGGGGCTCACCCTGCTGCTTTTCCCAGGTTTGACCTCATGGGATTGACTCCGGATGCACCTGAGGATGAAGCTGGGATCAAGAAAGCTGCAGAAAACAGTAAGAAGCTTGGGGGAGGGGGAAGTGGTGAGCTCCTGGGTGCCTCTCCCTCGCTGGGGCTGAAGCGGGTGTTTTCCTTCCATCTCTCCTTCCTTTCTGCCCTCCTGGGATCCCAGTCCACCTTATCCCTGGGATCTCTGCCTCTCCCTGGTGTGCCAAATGTCCTGTGTGCATCTGGAAGTGTCGGGTGATGCTTCTCCCTCCCTCCCCACCTTCCACTGACCCGTTTCTCTGTCTCCTTCCAGTTAAAGCAATTATTGAGCATGAGATGAAGAACGGGATCCCCGCCAACCGCATCATCCTGGGGGGCTTCTCACAGGTGAGCTGGAGCACATGAGGGTTGGGACCCCAATTTGCCCTCCAAAGACCCCTTTGAGAGGGAGATTCCGTGGTGAGGAGGTGGGTGAGTGCCTCAGGATCCCCCCCAGCACTAACTGCCTCCTCCTCTGCCCCAGGGCGGTGCCTTGTCGCTGTACACGGCTCTCACCTGCCAGCACCAGCTGGCTGGAATCGTGGCTCTCAGCTGCTGGCTCCCACTCCACAAGGCCTTCCCGCAGGTATCCGGCGCTGCCGTGTCCGCGGGGCGGGGCAGGGGGGGTTTTCCCACCTGGAGTTCTCCAGAGCCGAGTTTCCCAGCAGCTTTCCCCGCAGCCCCGTTGAGCAGGGAGCTGCCGGGTGGTGTGCTGGGCACAGGGGTGCAGCACTGCCCCCGCCCCTGCTGGGATGCCCTCACCCGAGCGTTCCCTTCTCGCGGCAGGCGGCGAACAACGGCGTGAACAAGGACATCGCCATCCTGCAGTGCCACGGGGAGATGGATCCCATGATCCCCGTCCGCTTCGGGGCCCTCACTGCCGAGAAGCTGAAATCTGTTGTCACCCCTACCAAGGTCCAGTTCAAAACCTTCCCCGGCGTGATGCACAGTTCCTGTCCTCAGGTCAGTGCTGTGGGAGGGGATGGGATCCCCCCCCGGGAATGTCTCTGCTCTCAGTGAGCAGGGATGGGACACAGGGAACGGCTGGAGCTGTGTCAGGGCAGGGTCAGGTTGGATATTACGAAAAGGTTCTTACCCCAGAGGGTGGTTGGGCACTGAACAGACTCCCCAGGGCAGTGGGCACAGCCCCAAGGCTGCCAGAGCTCCAGGAGCATTTGGATGATCCTCTCAGGGACAGGGGAGGATTTGTTGGGGTGTGTGTGCAGGGCCAGGAGTTGGACTGAATGATCCTGTGGGTCCCTCCCAGCTCAGGATATTCTGTGATTCTGTGCCCCCAGGGGGCTGGAATCGCCCTTGGGATCTTTGGGACCATCCCCAGCACGGTGGGTCAGGGAAAACACACGGGATGTGTTTGTTCCCGACTCGCTCCGGGGAGGCTGCACAGCCCCTGTGCCCCCATTCCCAGGGCAGGGCCCACCCTTTGGGGTGTCACCCCGGGGTGACGGGCCCTGCGCTCCCCGCAGGAGATGATGGCGGTGAAGGAGTTCATCGAGAAGCTGCTGCCGCGGATCTGAGCGGAGCCGCTCGGGACTGTCGCAAGGGAGGGTGCCGAGGTCACAGCCGCCCATCTGCCCCCGTGACCCGCCTGCTGCCAACGGAAGCCATGGCCCCCCCACTGCACCTCCCGCCGCACCCCCGGCCCCCACCTCCCCCCGCCGCCTCTCACCGCGCCCTCTCGGGCCGGGGGTGCCCCGGCTGGCCCTGCTGCTCTCGGAGCCGAGGTTGGAGCTGTCGAAGGCGGGTCTTGGAGTGGCCTTTCCTCTCCTCCTCCTGCTCCGAGCGGGTTCCGTGGGGGTCACCGTCCCCTGGGCCCCGCGGCGGCGTGCGGGGCTGGCACGGGGCAGGGGAGGTGTTTCTGTTGGGTTTGGGTTTTTTGTACCAGTATTAGGGGTGGGACGTGCCCGGGTGCGGAGGGGGGAGCCGGGCGGGCACAGGGCAGGGCTGGGGCACCCCTGTGGCTCAGCCCGGGCTGTGCCCTCGGGGGCTGCTCTCGGCCTCCCCTCAGGCGACTCACGGGTTTTCAGTCAGAGCTCAGGAACCCGGGACTCCCCTGCAGACGCCCCCAGGGCCCCGGGGCGGGCTCTGCCCTGGGCCGGTACCGCCAAAGGCTGCCCGGGGCCGGGGCAGGGTCAGCGCAGCCCCCGCACCTCCCGCACGGCCCCGCCTGTCGCACACGCACACTCCCCCCGGCCTGGGCAGCTCTGCCCCCCTGAGATAATCGCCTCCTTCCTCCTCCTCTTGTTGCTTCTACAATCTCCTCCTCGGCCCTGCGGGGGTCCCAGAGGTGTCTCCCCCCGTCCCCAGCCCAGCTCTGAGCCCTGACGCTTCGTTTACAGTCACAGACGGAGCCGCCCGGCGCCGGCCCCGTCCTTAATGTCTCTCTTGCTGCTACTTGTCCTTTCCTTTGGACTTGGGCTGGCCTGGGGAGGGAGAGGTGATGTCCCTGGACCCCAGGTTTGGCTCCTGGCGCAGCTGGAAGAAGCATCTTTGCCCCTAAGCCATCATCTCACCAGCATCTGAGGTCTGGCTGCCGCTGCGCCCCGTCCTGTGGGCAGCGCGGGGGTCTCTGTGCTCCCTGGGGGTCTCTGTGCTCCCTGGGGCTGTGGGCTCTTGTCCCACTGTATACAATCACCAGGGTCCCCGGGGTCTCTTGCCCATGGGTTTGTCCTCTCCTGAGTGCTGGTATCGTGCTGGCTGCGGGGCCGGGACCGTCCCCAGCAGCTCCCCAGGACAGGGCCCCGAATGTCTCCTCTGGGTGGGCTCCTGGCCCCCCCCTCCCCTCCCCTCCTGCAGGGCCGAGGGCAGTGGCTGTTGAGCAGCGCTGCCCTCGCCTCCCCCCCGGGCTGAGCCCACACCCCCATGGCCTGGGGCTGATCATGTATTTTAGAACTCCCCCACACCACCCCTGGCCCCAGGGCTGTCCCCACTCCCCCCTGGTCTGGGCCCAGCCCCTCGCCCTGCGGAGCCTCTGCCCGGTGCCCCAGGACCAGCAGTGGGCTGGGGCCAGGGCTGGCATCTCCCCAGGGCCAGGGGCTGCTCTGGGGGCTCTGGAGGGGGCTCTGGTGGGGGCTCTGCTCCAGCCAGGCCCCCCCAGCCCGGGATGCCCAAAGCAATAACCCGCTCTCCGGAGACTTGGATCTGTGGGACCCACCCTTGGTTGGGTTCTTGGCTTGGGGTTTGGTTGGGTTTTTAATTTTTTCCTCCCCTTTGGGAAGTCTTAAACCAGCAAAGCTGGTGCTGGTGCTGGGGGGAGCCCAGCACTGTCCCTGCCCCGGGGGTCAGTCCTGCTGGGTCTTCTGTGTTGTGTTTTAACACTGCTCTGTCCCCTGTCCCTGTGCTGGGCCAGGGTGGGGGCACGGGGGGCTGGCTGGGGTGGGAGTGCAGCCCCCTGTGGATCCCTGAGGGCTGGCTGGGGTGGGAGTGCAGCTCCCTGGGGGTACCGAGGGCTGGCGATGGACAGCCCGACCTGTTTGACTGTGAACTGGAACCGCGTGTGATGGGGGGGCCCGGGACCATCCCTGGGGGGCCTCATTTGGCCCCCCTCCTGCAGAGCATTCCTGCTCACTCCCCACCTGGGAACCCGGGAGGGAGAATGGCTTCTCTCCATTCCTCAATACAGCTTTGGGTTTTTTTCTTTCTTTTTTTTTTTCCTTTTTTTTTTTTTTTCCTTCTCTCGTCTTCCTTGTACATGTTTGGGGTTTTTTGTGTGTGTGTGCGTGCGTTCCACAGAGAAACAAGGTTAAATAAATCCTGAACCTACCCCGGAGCTGAGCTGGCCTCATTCCTGGCTGGGCAGGACCCCCCAGCAGCACCTCTGGGAGGGAGGGGTGGGGAGGGGAGCGGGTCAGAACGAGGCCCCAGGGTGCCATTTTTGGGGGGCAGCAGCTCCGGCTGAGGGGAAGCAGAACAAAGCTGCCACTTAGAAAGTAGGAAAGTTTATTTAAAAACAAATCAAAAGCTCAATTCATAATTTAGGAGCATAAGTTATTCATCCAGCCGCCAGCAAAGGGGGCCGACTGCGTCATCCCTGCCTGACAGAGCCCTTGGAGCTGCCAGGAATAAACAGGAGCAGTATGAGAGGCTCCTGGGCAGCCTTTGGCAACAGGATTTGGGAAGCGGCTGCCACAGGGAACGTGGAACCAAAACCAGGCACCAGTGGAGTGATAACCCAGGCCAGGCTGCCACAGCCCTGGCAGGGGCTTCTCTGGCTCAGCAGGAGCACGTGGGATGAGATTTGGTCCCCAAAACCATGCTGGGGGCGGGGAAAAGTGTGTGTGGGTATGTGCAAAGCCCTTGGCCCTGGAGACCCGGGCTGGAGAAACGAGCCGTGGTGGCCTTGGAATGTGATTGGTCCCTGTGGGAGTGGGGAATGGGGGTGTTCCTGGGGCTCAGCACCTTCTCCCTGCCTAGGGCAGGGGCTGTGGGTGCCTCCCCCGCAGACCAAGAGCCAGGTGGGGCAGCAGGGAAGGGGAGGGGGGTTCCTCTGCAGTTTGGGCTCAGCAGGACTCCCAGTGTCCAAGTGCTGGATGCAGCCACTTCCCAGGGCACAGGGAGGGCCCGGGAGCAGCTCCAGGGGCAGCTGCAGGACCCAGCCAAGCACAGCCCCTGGACATTGCCATGGGGGGTTCCATGGGAGCCAAACCAAGCCCTGGCTCTGCTCTCCGTTGTGGTTCTGCTCTGTGAGATGCAAAAGACCTGAGGGGGATGAGGATGAGGAGCAGGGAGGCTGAGGATGCTCCAGCCTTCCTGCCCCGTGCCAGAGGCAGGAGGGGGAGCTGGAGCTGCTCCCAGGACGGTGCTGGCCCTGCTGGGGCCGCGGGAGGCAGGAAGGGCTGGCCTGGAGCAGCCCCCGAGCCCGGCCAGCCCTCAGCCACGGCTCAGTTCTTGCTGAAGCCCGTGGGGTTCTGCAGCTGCCACCGCCACAGGTCCTCACCTGGAACGGGGAGAGGGGAGGTGAGGGTGGGTCAGGCCTGGCACTGCCCCGTGGGCCAGGGAGGGGGTGTCCTTACACATCTTGTCCAGCCCAAAGGCTGCTTTCCAGCCCAGCTCCCGCTCGGCCAGCGCCGGGTCTGCGTAGCAGGAGGCCACGTCCCCCTCCCGCCGGGCCGTGACCTTGTACTTGATCTGCAGGGACAGCAGCTCTGGGGGCTCAGGGAGGGGACTGAGGGGGTGCTGCCAGGGGCTGCTGTGGCGGTGATGGTTTGGGGGGAGGTGAGGAGGGTTGGTGGGAGCAGCTGGTTCTGTGCCCTGCAGGTCAGGCCTTACCTCCCTCCCCGAGGCTTTCTCCATGGCCTGGACCATCTGCAGGACGGAGTAGCCGGTGCCTGTGCCCAGATTGTAGATCTGGGAAGAGGAAAAGGGACACGGATCAGCTGCTTTTGGAAGGAGACAAGGGCCAAACCCCGCCTTTATCTCCCCTGGGGACCCCCATGCCCCCCAGGGCTGGCAGCCCCCCGGTGCCCCCAGGGTACCTTGCAGCCACAGTTCTCCTTGAGCTTCTTCAGAGCAGCGATATGGCCCTTGGCCAAATCCACGACGTGGATGTAATCCCTGACTCCTGCAGGGAGCCAGAGGGTGAGGGCAGAGCCCTGTGCAAGGGCAGTTCTGCTCCACCCTTTCCACGCCGTACCCGTTCCGTCATCCGTCTTGTAGTCGTTCCCAAACACGCTCAGGAATTCCCGGCGTCCCACTGCCACCTGACAGAGGGACAAGGAGCCCTGTCAGCCTGTGCTCCCCCCCACCCCACGATCCCAGGGGTCCCCAAAGGCTGCAATGGGGCGGTACCTGCGCCACGTAGGGCATGAGGTTGTTTGGGATCCCCTGAGGATCTTCCCCGATCATCCCCGACTCGTGGGCACCGATGGGGTTGAAGTAGCGCAGGAGAATGGCGTTCCAGTCCTGGGGGGACACGGACACTGCCTGGGTGGGTGCCTGGGGGGCTGCCTGCTCACCCCTCACCCCTGCTCCCAGCCCCACGGGGCAGCCCCTCACCCGCTCTGCTTTGCAGAGATCCCGGATCATCTCCTCGATGAAGAACTTGGATTTGCCGTAGGGGTTGGTGCAGCCTCCCACCGGGTGGTTCTCGTCCAGGGGCAGGTATTTGGGGTCCCCGTAGACGGTGGCGGAGCTGCTGAACACGATGTTCCTCACGCCGTGGGCCTGCATGGTCTGGGGGGGGCAGGAACAGCCAGCACTGAGCCAGGGGGATCCCTGTGGTGCCTGCCCAGGCACCGCCACATCCCGGGACAGGAGCTGGGCACGGGAAGCACCGGGAGCAGCCCACGGAGCGGCACAGCCACCTCAGCACAGGATCACACGCCCTTGTTTCTCCTGTGGAACCCAGCCAAGATCCTGGTCTCTCCCATATCCCACAGCACGCGTCCCTCAGGCTTTATCCCAAGGCGTGGAGTTCTCACAGTGTTCATTTGAGTGGTCTCTGCCCTTTTCCACCCATTCCCCGTTTTTCCTGCAGCTCTGAAATCCCCCCTTTATGGTGGTCGCAGCCCCCCCGCAGCCCCTCAGCACCACCCCGGGCACCCCCTCCTCTCACCTCCAGCAGCCGGATGGTCCCGGTGAGGTTCACTCTGTAATATTCCAGCGGCTTCTGCACCGACTCCCCCACCGCCTTCAGCCCCGCGCAGTGCAGCACGGCCGAGAACTGGTGCTGCACGGGGTGGGGGGAACAGCAACACGACATGGGATCTCCGGGCAGGAACCAGCCGGGATTCCCCCCAGGAGCGCCATTCAGCCCCCCGCCCCCCCCGGGGTGGGTTCCACGCCCCGCAGGAACAGGGGTGTCCTCGGCGCTGCCCTTTCCCCTCCCGGCTCCCTGCCCAGGGCACCGCAGCTCCCGCTCTCACCTTCCTGAAGAGCTCCTGGAGCGCGGCCCCATCGGTGATATCCAGCTCCTGGAAGAGGACGGGCCGGTGCGCGATCTGCTCCACCCGCCGGAGGCTCTCGGGCAGCGCGTCCGACCCTGGGGGATGGAGGGGAGCGAGGAGCTGGGATTGCTGGCCGTGCCGGCACAGCCCGGGCAGCAGGGATGAGGCTCCTCCGTTACCTCGGATGGCGTTGTGGAAGTTGTCGATGACCACGGGGGCGTACCCGGCCTCCAGCAGCTCCAGCACGCAGTGGCTGCCGATGTACCCGGCGCCGCCCGTCACCAGGATCTTCTCGGCCATGGCTCTCCGTGGGGCAGGAAAATCCTCGGGCTCCCGGGACGGGCACAGCTGGGCACTGTCACGTCAGCAGGGCCTCCCGCACTTCCTGCGGCTCTCCCGGGCACAGGGATGGGCTGGAGCGCAGCCCGCCAGCGCGGGCACACCTCCCGGACACGCAGGGCGGGTCTGGCCCCGCCGCAGCCCGGGGAAAACCCTCGCCCTTCCCCAGAGACCCCGCTCTCTCCCGTACCCCACAGCGCGCACCCCTCGGGGCTCGCCCCGGGGCACAGCTGGGATGCGTTCGGGTGGTCTCCGGAGCGGGATCGGCTCCGCCCTTTCCCCGCCCCATTCCCCGGTTTCCCTGCGGGTCTGGGATCCCCGCTCCCCGGGACGCTGCGGGGATGCGTGTGGGACCCGGGACCCGGCAGCTCCTGCTCCGCGCCCGGAGCACCCGGAGCACCCGCCGCGTCACCGGGATGCGGGACCCGCACCGGGAGAGCTTCCACCCCCCGAAACGCCGGGAGGGCAGCGCCGGGGGGAACAGCCCCGGGCAGGGAGAATGAGGCGGATTTCAGCGCCGGGGGCACGGGGAAGGACAGGGGTGGGACCGGAGATTCCTGGGGGGGCCCTGGAGCCCAACGTGCCCCGGGGGATGGAATTACCCCGGGGTTTTGGGCTCTCCCTGCTACAGGGCGAGCAGGGCAGCACGTCTGTCCCTCCCGTTCCCATTCCCGTTCCCGTTCCCATTCCCATTCCCGTTCCCCCCCTCACTCACCCTCCGCTCCCGCGGCCCCTTTAAGGCCCCTCCATGGAAACGTGTCCC
>JAYRBT010000064.1:4826346-4836621 GCA_036023395.1 Myiotriccus ornatus
CCCGGGGTTTTGGGCTCTCCCTGCTACAGGGCGAGCAGGGCAGCACGTCTGTCCCTCCCGTTCCCATTCCCGTTCCCATTCCCGTTCCCCCCCTCACTCACCCTCCGCTCCCGCGGCCCCTTTAAGGCCCCTCCATGGAAACGTGTCCCCGCTACGGGAACCCGGCGCGGACAAAACACCCCCGGGGGCCGGCGGCGCCCGGCGGCGGGAGGAGGGAACTGCGCCCGCCCCAAAATCCCCGTTTATTGCCCGATCCCTCCCCATTTCAGCGCCCGTTATACTTGAACGGTTCTTTAATTGCTGCACTTCACTGAAGGGATGTGGAGAGACCGTGCCCTACGCAGAGAAAGGCGCAGCCACAAACCCCACCCAAAGGAAGGTCGAGGCTCCCGCCTCGCAAATGAACTGTTAAAAGAAATGATTTCAAATAGAAGATTTTCTGGGGGGGGAGTTCCCTGTGACCTGTGAGGAGCAGGGGGTGTTTCACACGCTGCCACAGCTCCAGATGATGTGGCGTTTCCCCACAGAGGAGGCACCTGGAGCCAAAGTTTTAACTGGTTCAGTTTATTAGAAACGTGATTCGTTCAGAATGTTAAATAATGTGTTTGTTGTCCTACTTTTTAAAGGTATCTTACAACAGATACACAGTCCTTTGCCACAGTCCCTGTAAGAGGGTCCAAGGCTGCCCCAGGACACTCAGAGGCTTTTGACTCAGGCTTAACACCTGTAGTGAGGAGAGAAGGGAAGGGCAAAGCCTGGCCTGGAAAGGTGCTCCAACTGGAAAAACTGTGCATTATCCTTGGCTGGCGGCCTAAGGCTCAAGGCAGGAGTCAGTGGATGCTGGTCTGACCAGAGCCCATCCACGTCCTCCCTTCCCTAAGGCAAATGGTGACACCCTCACGGTCAAATATAACATTCTCTTCTCCCTCCTTTCTTCATAAATTCTGGTGGATTACGAGTTTCCTCTCAAGTGCTGAGCCAGGAAGGAGCACTGGAGATCACAGAGGAATTCCAGGCAGTGCCAGGTCCTCGCTTTCTTCTCCATCCAGAGAGAAACCCCCCTCAGTGTCACAGCCTGCAGGACGCCTGGGACACCTTGGAGTTGGTTCTTCGGTTGAGAGCGTTGCAGATGAAGGTGCCCGTGTCCATGAGCTTCTGCAGATCCACGCCCTGCAAGGGGAAACACAGCACAGCCTTGGCACTGCTTCTGCGGGTACAGCTGCCCAGTAACAACTGGGATCACTGGGAGAGACCACCAGGGGGTGAGGGAGCCTCTGGAGGGAACTTCAGTGCAGCCTCACTGACAGCAAGGGGGTGATTTGGGAGAGAATCCCGCAGTGGTCTGGGTTGGAAGGGACCTCATCTCATTCCACCCCTGCCGTGGGCAGGGACACCTTCCAGGATCGCAGGTTGCTCCAGCCTGGCCTTGGGCACTCACCGTGTGGATGCCCAGCCCGTTCAGCATGTACACCAGGTCCTCCGTGGCCACGTTCCCCGACGCTCCCTGCGCGTAGGGGCAGCCCCCGAGCCCGGCCACGGACGCGTCCACCACGCTCACCCCCATCTGCAGAGAAACACACACACACACCACGCCCAGGCGTGACTGCTCTGCCAGCACAAACCCCCGCCCCTCACAGCTTCAATTCACAAGGAAAAAAAATAAATAAAACCAAACAAACACAAAGGAATTTGTGTGGACGCCCCATCCCCGGAAGGGTCCAAGGCCAGGCTGGAGCAACCTGGCCCAGTGGGAGGTTCCCAGGGGGAACAAGACGGGATTTAAGGTCCCTGCCAACCCCAGCCACCCCATGAGTCTGTGATCCAGAGGAAGGATCCTACCTGGAGGGCCACCAGGATGTTGGCCAGGGCCTGTCCGTAGGTGTCGTGGCAGTGAACAGCCAGAGCCCCCACGGGCACCTCCTTCATCACCATGCTCAGCATCTCCTTCATGCTCCCGGGGGTCCCCACGCCGATGGTGTCCCCCAGGGAGATCTCGTAGCATCCCATGGAGTACATCTTCTTGGAGACCTGTCCAAAAGCCAGGCTGTGCCCTGGGAAGCACCTCACCCCCCTTCCCCAGAGCTGCACACAGGGATCGCTGCGTGATGCCCTGGAGCAGCCACGAGACTCTTCCGTGGGACTGAAAACCTCCAGGCGACCCAAACCTCCCTGAACTCCCCTGGGCATTTCAGCTGGACTCAGTCTCCCCTCCCTGTGGTGGCTGGAACCTTTCCCAGCCTTTGGTTAAATGGTTTGACACCCCCCCATCCTCCAGCAGTGCCCAACTCATATCCCTAAAAATGAGTCCAAAACTTTCTCAGAACTTCTGGTTGTGTCTGTGTTTAACTCACCTCTGCAACTTTAGCTGCAGAAATCTTCCCTTCGTAGGGACATCCAAGGACACAGGAAACATATCTGTGGTTAAGAAAAGCACACACTTCTTAGCTAGAAAAATGGCAAGGCCATTCTGTTGGCCAAATCAGTCAGGATTTGTGCATCCCGTGTGTCTTTCCGATGGAAGAATTAATTTTCTTTTCCCAAAATTCAGGGGCCAAATCTTACAGAATTAATTACTGAACAATTACAGAATTAACTGCTCAGCAATTCCTTCTTCCATGGACATGAAAAATCTGCCAAGACCAGAGCACACAGCACTCCTGGGATTGTGATCTATGCAATTCCACATGGAATATCTCCCAAAAAACAGGAGAAGCTGAAAAGAAATCCCACTCCTCAGTGCTGCATGGGCTGGGCTGCAAAGGGATAAACTCCAGCACGACTTGCTCAGTGCCAAGGTGGCTGCAGGAATTCCTCACCCCTGGGTGGGAATGCTGGCTGCAGGAATTCCTTACCCCCTGACAGGGATGTTGGCTGCCCTTGCTGCTGCCATCACCTCGCTGAACCTCTCCAGGCTCTCCTCTATGGAACAGTTGATGTTCTTCTTCGTGAACAGCTCGGACGCTGCTCCGAAGATCGACACCTCCTTGGCCCCTGCAGCCACCTGCAAATGAACGTCACAATCTGGAATCACACAGCCACCAAAGCTGGAAAAGACCTCTGAGAGCAGCAAGTCTGATGAGGTTCTGCCAGGTGGTGAGTTCTGCCAGCCCTTACCGCTGCCTGGAATCCCTTCAGGTTGGGGGTCAGCACAGGGTAACTGATCCCAGGCACTTTATTGATGCCCTGCATCACCTCGGTGTGATCAGCCATCTGCAAAGAAACCAGCAGAGCTTTGTAGCAGGGACAATGTCCAGCCTATAAAATAATCCTTCAAATGTCTCTTTGTAGGAACAGAAACATTCAGGGCTGAGGGAGATGGGCCTCTGAAAGCAAACACTGCACACTGGGAGGGATCAGAGGTCAGTCACCCAGCCAGGCCAACACGCACAACCAGCTGTCCCTCCGCCCTTCCCCGGGGTCCAAAGGGGAAGTCTGGAATATTGCAGCTGGATCTGGCCCAGTAACGGGGGGTTTGGAGCAAGCAGAGTCACTGGATTAGTGTTGCAACACTGCAAACCCAGCTGGAACACCGACCTGAGGGACCCACTTGGGGGACACAAAGCTGGTGGCCTCTATGACTTGCAGCCCCGTCTCTGACAGCATGTTGATCAAACTGATCTTCACCGGGGTGGGCACAACGTTCTAAGGGGAAAAAGAAGGAGAGACAAGAAAAGAAAAGTCACCTCAAGTCCTTAATTTCCACAGTGAACTTTTCACCGAAGGGAAAAAAAAAATTAACAAAAAAATTGATTTAAAAAAGCGGCAGCTAAAGAAAATTAAAAATAAGATAGAATAAGAAGGGAAAGAAGAAGGGAAAGCCCTGCTGGCGGGCAGAGTGGCACAGCTGGGGTATTTGATTCCAGAAGCCCCCAGGGAGGGGCAGGGATGAGGTCGAGGAGCCCCCCCTGTACCTTCTCGTTCTGGAGCCCGTCGCGGGGTCCCACCTCCACCACCTTCACCCGCCTCGGGTACGGCCCCGCCGCCGCCACGCTCACCTGGCACGGGGGGCACTGTCAGCAGGGACCCCACAGCCCCCCAAACGCTCTGCCCCCTCCCCAGCCCCCCCTGGGCCTGGTCCAGCACCCCCCAGCCCGGTGACCCCCCCGGTCCCTCGTGCCCCCAGTGGAAGTGGCTGAGTGATGACGGCCCCCGGTTACATCCTAAGGGTCTCATAAAGAGCAGGAATCAGGAAAGGCAGCGACCCGTGCAGCTGCAGCTTGAGTTAGTTTGGGGGACTGCTACGCTCCAGAGAGCCAGATCAACAGAAAACTGTTTAAGTGAAAGCACTCTGATCTTCAACCAAAGATGGATAATGAATGCTGCAATAAGATGTGAAAATACACCCTAGAAAGTTAAATCAATCAAAGGTTAAATAAAAGTTTAAGTTGTCTTTAACTAAGGATTGATGTTGATGTCTCGCAGCAATAAAATATGAAACTATTTCAAAGGTTGTTTAAGTAAAAGAAGCTTAAGTTATCTTTAACTAAGATTAATGTTGATGCCTCGTAGCAATGACATGGCTGTCAAGGAGGGGCTTGAGACGTTAAAGGCTATAAAAGCTCGCAAAATCCTTGTTTCAGCGGGGTGTTTATGGAGGAGCTGCCCCTGCCACTACCCCGAGGGCTCGGCTTAACAGCACCCTGCTAAATTTGAGAATTAGAGTCCTGTGAATCACCGACTCCATTCACGTGCCCCCCCCCCCTCCCCCGGTGTCTCTGACACCTCGATCCCTCCCGGGTGTCCCGGTCCCCCCTTCAGCGGCCCCGAGCGCCCCCCGCTCCCGCCCGGTGTCCCCGTTCCCCCTCACGGGCCGCAGCGCTCCGGCCCAGCGCGGCACCAGCCGCCCCGCCGCCGCCATGGCCGCCCGCGCTCACGTGACCGCGCCCGCCCCCCGCACGTGACACGGGGCGGTCACGTGGCCGCGCCGCCGCGGGACCGCGGGGACGCGGGTTCGAGGCTCGTCCCCTCCGTGTCCCCCCGTGTCCCCCGTCCCCTCCGTGTCCCTCGTCCCCAGTCCCTCTACCTGTGCCCAGGCGCCGTCCCTGGCTGCGCCCGCCGTGTCGCACTGCGGCATGTTTCGCTCCGGCCCCCGGCACTGCCCGGCCCCGCGCCCGCCGCGCACTTATAGGGTGGGTTCATCCTCCGGCCCGGGCGCTGGGTAAACACGGCGCTGTTTGTCTTGGACGGGCCCACGCGCCGCGACAGAGGTTACCGGCGTGATTGGGGCTGGGAGGCAAAGAGGCCGTGGCTCTGTTGTCCCTGTTCTGTGTCTAACGGCGTCATCGCGGGGCCGGGTGATGCTCCCGTGAGGGACCCCTGGCAGGCGGTGCCGGGTCGCTGAACCCCGCGCAGGTGGATGTTTGTCCATTGAGAAACAGCCCCGGGGCTCTGTTCTGGCAGCTTTTGCATGTGCTGGATGGGACGGTAACAAAACAAAGCCTGTTTGCAGCGTTGTGGGTCCTCCACAACCACCCGTGCTGCAGAAACGCCGGCCCTGGTGAGGAGTTCCATCACTCTGAAAGTTCAGCCCTCCTTGGAGAAGTTCAGCATCCATGCTGGAAATCCGCCCTCCTTGAAACAGCAGCAGTTCAACCCACAACAGTGGCTTCAATTCACTAAGAACAAAAACTCTTCTCCTTGTAGCTGTCCCCACTGAATATAAATAGAAGTTTGTGGATGGATTTGTATTAGATTATAGTTTTGTTCCAGATCTCTTCCAACAAGCTTCTGTTGTATTAATTCATGATGAAAGTAGGTGATCACAACTGTTCAAATCAACACCAAAGGAACACAAGGCAGAAGGGATTAAAGGAGACCTTCTCTTAAGTGAAAAATTATTTATTCAATAACATTGAATAATTAACAATAATTAACAATAAATGAAAAATCCTCTTGGATTCACTCGAAAAGAAAGACTCTGGGAGATGCTGTGTCCATCCCACAGCTGTCACAACACACCCTCGAGCTTCACGGCCCAGCCAGACTGAGGGGGGACAGGAGATGGGAGCATGTAGGGCAGGGTGATGAGCAGCCCTTTCCCTGGGGATTCTTCCTGCCACTTCAGAGTCCCTGCATATCCCAGCATGGTCACCTGCAGAAGAAGGGCAGGGGACAATCAGCTGGAGCTCACACAAGCCCCCTGTGCACACCCCAGAGCATCTCCCACCCATCCCCTCCCACCACTCACAGGGCACAGGAGGTGACGCTCGGGATGTTTTGAGGCCAAACATTTGATGTTTGTTGGTTGTTTGTGGGCTTGTTTGTTACTGAGGCTTCGCCTCTGTTTGTTTAGAGCAAAGGGCACTCGAGCATTTGCGTCAGGGTGACATTTGCCACGAGCAGGTCAGTGCCCCTGAGCTGGGTCTGAGGTGCAGGAACAGCCATCCCTGCCCTGGGTGAGCCTGGATTATTTATTTACTTCCCCTCTCTGCATCAGCAGGACCAGAAGATTCCAGGGGAGAAGAACCTGCCTATTCCATGGCAGCTACGAGCCTGTCCCGGCAACTCCTGTCCAATATTCCACGTTCAGCGAACGAAGGAACAGCCCGGGATGCTGCAAGGATCTGGAGGGAGGCCAGAGCACACAACTTCCCTGCTCTCCCCAGTTCCCAAACGAAGCCAGATCGGCCCTTCCCAGCCCACAAACACCCAAAATGTGCTCTCAGAGTGTGGTATCTGTTTTTCAGGTTCCTTACTCTTGTGGCTGGGCACGGAACGGGCGAGCAGAGCTTCAGAACGCTGTCCCGAGGCCAGAGCAGGAAGATGGCATAGACAACCGGTCCCTTGGAGGTGTACCTGTGGGACAGGGAGTCCAGCAGGGTGAGGAGCCCCACGGCAGCACCAGCCACGAGAACACCAGCTCACCTCCTGTCACCACACGGGGGTCACCTACTTTCCCCTCGTTCCAAAACCTGTCACTTTGGACCCACCATTGGCCCGTCAGCGCTGGCTGATGAAACCCAAACAAAGTCCACGTGGGCAAATGTCACGTGTGAACCTGTGCTGGGCTCAGCCTCATCCCCATCACTGCTCTGCATTCCCACACTGAACACGCTTGAGGAAACAAAAGCAACACAAGTTTGTAGAAATTTCTGGCCAGAACCACTGCTTAAAACAATCCTGACTTTTTTTTTAAAGGAAGGGTTGTTTTTCTCCAACTCAAGCAAGATGGGTGAAGCCCTAATTTGTATTCTCTTCTTTCAAGCAAGATATTCCTTAGGGAACAGCCTGGGGCAGTAACTGAATGTTCCAACTGTAGGACATTACCTAAACACCATCTGCACCCGATGGCAACAGTTCAGGGTGCGCCAAATTTAAGAACAAATTAAGAAATAAATGTCAGCTGTGGAAGTCCCAGCCCAGATGGTGCAGAGCAGCAGAGTCCTTACCAGACTGTGTCTGTGGTGTTCTCCATCTGCACTCTCCAAGGCTGGGATTCATAAATTGCCTCCCCATTGATGTCCAGCCACCTCCCAAGGGCCAGGAGTCTTTCTTGGAAGATGGGGACAATCACCCCTTCTTTGGTAGGTCCCACGTTGAGCAGGTAGTTGCCTCCCAAGCTCACAGTCTGCACCAGCTCCTGTGGCAGATAAACCAAGGTAACAACCTGCATTATCTTCACCTCTGAGAACACAGAAACCACAGAAACAAAAAAGGAGGGTTTTACCCTCATCAACTGCTCCTTAACTCCAGCCTGAGTGCATGGAACACACGACAACTGTTTTGGCAAGTAGGGGGATGAAGGAAACCTCTAGTTCTCAGTATTTCCCCTACATACCTGTTATGATTTCAGCTTCCTCACCTCAATGATACTTGCTTCATCCATGACCTCAGCGATGCTCATGTTGCTCCGGTAGCCCCAGGAGAGCTTGTCAATAGAGGAGCACATCTCCCACTTGTGATCTGGCAGTGTGCCTGGCTTGTATTTGTCAGCGCAGTTGTAGAACCCTCCGTGCCGGCACGAGCAGCCCTTACCCCACCGGTCGTTAACAACAACGGTGTCCTGAGGGAACAGACTCAGCTCAGGGCAGAGGATGTTTTGTCTTGGATTGTCCCACCTGAAATCACCCCCCTGAGCCAGCAAAGGCGTCCAAGTGAGGAGGAAAACACCTGAAATTCCCTATGAGAATCCTCCTGAGAAGGCTGAATCCCTCTCTGGGAGAGCCCCTCTCTGTTCTCTCAGGCAGTGCTGCAAAGGACAGTGGAGCTTCTCACAGGAACACTGTGCAGCCTTCTTGGTTTTTGTAGGAAGAATAAAACACATTTGGCATCTGCCAGGCGGGTTTTTGGTGTTATCACACATCTCTCTGCTGCCAGACCTCCCACACCCACACAAGGAGGGACAGCAGACACTGGTACCTTGACAGGACTGTTGTTATAGAGCCAGGCGAGGAAAGAGGTGGAATTCCAGTACGAATCCGGAGCTTCCCAGTCTCCATCCGACCAAATCAAATCTGGTTTGTATCTAAGAGAGATGAATATTATCTCAAAATGGCTCATTTTCTCCCACCAAACTGTTTCCTGTATCTGCAATCATTTTACTTCCCCTTCCCACTGCCTGACATCACCAGAAGGTTTTGCTTTGCTTTCTTCTTCACACGAACACCAGGCAGGTTGCCCCACTTCCAGCCACCCTCCACAGAGGCAGGGTTAAAGGGAACTGCTTTTCCATGAGAAATTTGTCCCTACTTTAATTCTACAGATTAGACTGTTCACAGGACAAATGTGAACCCCTTTCCTAATGGTTAGTAAAGAGATTTGTCTTGGCAAAATTAATGTTCTCCTCTCTGGGACCGGGAAGTGCTCAGAGTTCTGAACTGGCTGTAGCTCTTACTTTAGCACGAGGTCATAAAGTTCTGGCATCATCTTCTTTATAACGAAGTTCTGGGTCTTGAAGCCATTTTCTTTGTCAGCAAGATAGAGTGGGTTAAACCACTCCATGAGGGAGTGATATAGCCCATAGCGTAGGTTCCTGAAGGACACAAACACAGGGAAGGGTTAGGCACACTAAACTCATCGTTTTCTGCCTTTTGTCAGCACAGCCAGGAGGATTCACTGCAATATCATGCAAAAAAAAACCCCAACCCCAAACAACCGATTCAGCTGACAGAACAGCAGTTTGGCAGTGCCATACCTCTCCCTGAGGGCTTCTCCCAGCTCTCCTACGAGGTCTCGGTGGGGCCCTGTATCCACAGAATTCCAGTTCCAGGACCTGGGCGACCCCCAGTTGGTGAAGCCTTCGTGGTGCTTTGTGGTCAGGACCACATACCTGAGGGAAAAAAGGTTCTTGGTCAGGATGGCAAAAGGACAGCTGAGATGTTCCCCAGGCACTAAAAGAGCCAGGGACTGGATAACCACACTGTGAGGAGCCCCCTGCCACTACCCTTCAAATTCAGAAGCAACTACAAGAATAACAGAGGTTTTAAGCGGATTTTAATGCTGGAAAGGAAGAAACAATTGAGATTTAGGAATCAGCAAGGCCAGTCATCTCCTCAGCACTCTGGGCATTGACCCATCCCCTCAGGGACCCCTGCAGCCTCTTGGGGACCCCAGGCACAGTGCCCCCAACCTCTCTGGGCCTTTCCAGGGACTCAGGGACCCCCAGACACGGGTCCCCTCTCTGCTCGGTCACCAGGGACCTCCCAACCCTCACAGATTCCCAGAAACGGCCCCTCTATATCCCCAGACCCTCCCATCCCCTCAGGGGCCCACGGCCACGGCACTTATCCCCTCAGGAACCCCCTCATTGCCTCAGAGACCCCCAAACCCACCCTCATCCCCTCAGGGACCCCCTTTCCCCTCAGGGACCCCCAGACCCACCCCAACCCCTCAGGGATCGCACCCCGGCCAGCCCCAGCCGCTGACCTGGCCCCCGCCCGCCAGAAGAGCTCTGCCCACTGCCGGGGCTGGAAGTCGTGGGCCGTGAAATAGGGGGCGAACTCGGCGTAGGAGGTGCCGGGCGGGAACCGGCTCCGCACGAAGCGCTCGTAGGCGGCGTCGCGCTGGCCCCGCCAGTGCCACCAGAACCACTCGGAGCCCCAGGCCGGCACCGAGAACACCCCCCAGTGCACGAACACGCCGAGCTTGGCGCGGTCGAACCAGGCGGGCAGCGGGCGCGCGTCCAGGCTGCGCCAGTCCGGGCGGAACGGCGGGGCCGCCAGGCACGGCCCGAGCGCGGCCAAGGCGCACAGCACCGCGCCCGCCGCCATGGCGGGCCCGCCGCGCCCGCGCCCCGGCACGTCACGGCCCGCGCCGCGGGCACCGGGGCAACGGCGG
>JAYRBT010000064.1:4847335-4877831 GCA_036023395.1 Myiotriccus ornatus
TTTAAACCATATTCAGGTGTGACTGAGCTGTTCACAGACAGGAGTGCAGGGTTTTGCTGAGCTCTTGGGGGCAGCCTTGGCAGCACTTGGCACTCCTTGCCTTGCTGCCAGGAGCTGCACCAGATCCTCCCAAGGCTGGCAGGTGGGCAGATGGCCTTGGGAAGGGATGCTTTCCCTATGGGCCCTGCACGGGGAGTAGCTCTGGCTGCAGAGGTGTCTGGCTGTTGGGTGCCCATCTTGTTTGGGTGCAGGAGGGGCTGGGGCTGTGTCTGGTGAGCTGCCAGCTCTGGTCCTGCAGTGTGCTGGGGGAAAGGGTTAAGGAAATGCTGGGCAGGCACTGGGGAAAAGGGACTGTGAGCTTGGTGTTGGTGTTTCTGTCTGCAGAGCAGAGGGAACACCCCGGGGCTGTGTTGGGACACGGCTCATGTGATGGGACACTCAGTCACCAGCCCTGGCAGGAAGGGTGTCTGTGCCCTGTGGGAGGACTTGCTTGTACTTCTCTGACTGTTGTGTTTGCTGAGGCTGGATGTGAAAACTGGGTGGCCCAGACAGGGCAGGGGGTGGGGGCACTGCTCACTTTGATAAGGTGTGACTCAGAGCCAGGTGAGTGACTTTATCTTGCACTCTTAGAGGAAATGCTCAGAAAAAATAACCCCAGACTTATTCTCTTGTCTAGCACAGCTCCTGGGCCTGTCCATGGGGTCCTCCTGTGCCCCAGGTGAGCAGCTCCTGCTGCAGAAACACCTCTGTTGCCATGCAGGGAGGAGGGTTGAGTGTGGCAATGGTTTCCCTGCTGATAGGATGTGAACAAGGCACGTTGATTTAAAGGGGCTGAAGGGTCCTGCAGGGTTCTGTGACTCAGGGCTGGTGGGGTTTGAATGGGGAGCTGCTGAGACAGAAAACACACAGGGTGTGGCTTGGGAGTTCTGCCTGGAGGTGCTTTCATTTATGGAGTTCAGATGTCCCATTCTGGAGCTGATGTACCTCAGGTACTGGTGAACACTGGCTTAATTCATATCTACAGATACATAGAAAATGTCATTAGGTCTCCTGCTTCTCTTTTATTTAACATACTTATAAGGAGCTTTGAATAAAGTACGTAATTTTATTGCATTGTTGGGGTTCTTGTTCCTCTTCTCTGTTTACTCTGCAGAGATTCAAATATCCACCCAGTTTCCTGTAGATCATTGCTGTGGATTTCCTGAGCTTTATTTGATGGAGGAACAGGAGTCCTCTGCCAGACACAATAAAGGATATTCTAAACATTACTGTATACTCAATAGTCTCGTGCAGATTTTCAAGGAAATACAACCTCAACATATTTCTCACAGGAGGAAACTTGGCTGGATTGATACCCTGCTTAATGTTTGGCTCAGATGGAAACGCCTGACTAGTCTCAGGTGTGTCATGGGGCTCTGAGAGCTGTAAAAAGTAAACACCTTGGGTTTACTAAAAGTCACGTAGCCCAGGAAACTCGTCACTGTAAACCAGAACTGGGGCGCCGGTTCACTGTTAACTTAACAAATGATTCACCCGTGGTGCTGACTTCCTGCAGGATCCACCGTGGGTGATCCCACTGGAACCCTCCAGCGGGAGTTTTCACCTTCCAGAGAGCACATAAAGGTGTAGATGTTCCAGCATGGTGAGATCCATCCCAGCCACAGCTGGAAGCGGCTCAGCTTGGGGCTAACGAAGCTTTGTCTTCGCTGGAACTTCAGTGCAAACTGCTGGTTGTGGCAGTGCCAGCACAGATGGAGCTGCTTCCCTGGGCTGGGTTAGCGTTTGCTGTGAGAGGGGACGGAGATACTGAGCGGAAAATAGTAGTGGCCAGGGAAAACCTGGAGTTGTTGTCACCGTGGCAGCAAAAGTTATGGTGGGGAGACGAGGAGGATTTGGGCAGTGTAGAAACTGGCTCCCTGGGAACATGAGGAAAGTTGGTATTTACTGCAGCCAGCCTTGGATTACGTGAGGAAACGGAATAATCCTGGCAGAGCAGACACTTGCACAACAGAAAAACCATGTACGTGTTGTGGGAGGATGTAGTGGGGCTGAGGTCACCGAGTGCGTGTCCCCACGTGGCACAGCACAGGCGGGTTTGGAAGCACTGCCCTGGCTCTGGAGCTTGGTCTGTGGCAGCTGGAGGGCTGTGTGGGCATGAAGGGTGGGCACAACATGGTCCTGGAGGCAGATAAAACACCTCAGACTACCCCTGAATACCTGAGGTGAATGGAGTGCCACAAGCTTTGGAGCAAGAAGTTCTTGTGTTGAGGCCTTTGAAAAAAATAGAGGGCTTAAAAATATTTGTTTGAAGGAGAGAAGTAGCTTTTCTTGAAGGAATCTCAGGTTTTGATGATAAGGGGGACTGAACCCTGGATTCAGTCTGTGCTGTGTCTTCAGGACATGCAGCAACTTGAGAGCTTCTGTCCCTGTCAGGGTTATCGTAGCTCTGGGAATATTTCCTTTTCTTCAACTGCAAGATTGAAAACCAGCCCAAGGCTTCAACAGCTGAAGTGTAAAACATGGGTAACTTTGCAATTTGGGCGTTGTGGTGTTCGGGATATTCTGGACCGTCTGTTCTTTTGATATAAGAAATACCCCTTCGTGTATTTTTGAACTTTGAACGACACAATTTACTGCCATCACCGTGTTTGTGTTTCAGTGGAACAGTCCCTGCACTAGTACAGCACTGTCATTTATCGCTGACATTTCCTCCTCCCCTCAGGCTAAATGTGTCAGCCCGACCCCAAAACCAGTTCTGAAAGACGAGATGTATTTTGAACTCTCGAAGATAGCGAAGAAAAGCTGCCAGGCCTTGTGTCATCCTTGATCTGAATCGAAAAGCACACGGCTGTTCCGCTCCCCGGACAAGGGAGCACGTCTGCAGCCTGTGAAATGCTGTTTCTTAATCCCTGGGACATGTCCTGACTCGAAAACATCTACACACCGAGATGAGATTGTTTCAGCAGAAATAAACTAAAGATAGAACCGAAGCAGAAAATCTGCTGATGTGCATTATAGGAGAGTTGCTTGAGAGAATCAGTGGAATTTCAAGGCTTAAGGGCTTGGTTGCAACAGATATTGTTGCCCTTTATCTAAAATGAAAGCCGCTACAGGGATCTCAGCCATAACATTGTGCAGAGAAATCCAAAGCAAAGGGAGGAAAACAAAGTAATTTCAGCTTGGTTTGTGCAAACATACGATAAAGAATATGAACAAAGGTCGGGGCTTGGGTATGTCAACACATCTTGTGTATCAGAACATCTGATGGCTTTTTTAATAACTGCGTAACGAATGCAAACTTCTCTTTGGAGCATTTACCTTATCCTGGTAGTGCTAGAAGACCTGGGGTGGGTCAGTAAGGAAACACTTTTGGTTTAGATGTTTTAGGGATAAAAGACGAAAGAGTAGGGTTTTTTCTGTTTTGTAGCTAAAAACGCAGCTACTCGAGGACCCCAAAATAAAAACTCTGAATATTCATGTGTTGGTTTTGAGTACTGCCCTGACCTGGTGGTGTTGGAACTGAATTAGTTCTTTTCCATTTCCTTTGGAAGCTCCTTTTTTTTGGCCCTTAATGTGGTGTACAGTGCTCGACCGGCCCCTCGGCGGTGGGCAGGGAGCGCTCCTAAATGTACAGATTTCTTACATATATTTAATTTTTATTCACCTTATAATTGTAAAGGCCAAATCTCGTGGGCTTTGGTGTAAAATTATACTTTGAGGTAAAGTAAGAGGATGTGAATATAGACTCGAACTGCAGCCACTGCCAGGGGCTTTGCGTTCCCACAGCAGCAGTTTTGACCCAGGGAAGCTTTTCCCTCTATTCTGACATGGAAAAACAAACAAAAAAAATCCCTCTGCGCTATTTTTAATACTTCAAAATCAAACATTAAATGGTTTAACTAAACGCAGGTGTGCGGGATTGGCTCGGTGAACCCTCTGACACCAGAGCGCTGCGGGATCTCTGCGGGGCCGGATTTTACTCTTTGTTCGCTGAATTCCCCTCGCACGGGCGTGGGTTGTGTGTGTATTTTTGTGCGTTTCCTTTTTTTTTTTTGAGTGTGTATTTCACATCACTGAAGCCCCAAGCGGCAGCTGGCGGCGGGCGTCCCACACCCCTTTTGTTGTGCTAATGCCCGAGCGGGGCTGGGCGGGTTTCTGGCAGCGTGTCCCGGGGCTGTGGAGCGGAGCCCGGGGGCTGCGAAGGGGGAGCCGCGGGGACCCTCGGGCGGTGCCGGGCGAAGGGGCCGGGCCGGGCGGGACAAAACCCCACAGCGGCTCCCGCGCTGCCCTTCGTGAGGGGATTCAAATGGCGGCCCCGCCCGCCCGCGCGCCGCGGCCGCTCTGCCCCGGCCCCGCCTGGCAACAGGCGGAGCTTGGCGCCCATTGGCGGAGAGAGCGAGCGGCGCGCCCCTATTGGCTGAAGGAGCGGGGCGCAGCGAAGGGGGGAGGAGGGTGAGGGTGTTAAACAGCGCAGGACGCGGCCGCCATTTTGTGAGGGAGCGAGGGCGGCAGCGCGGGGTGGAGGGAGCTCTGAGGGCGGGGGGGGTCGGAGGTTGACGGCGGAGCAGCAAGGGGTCGGTTCCGAGTGGCCCGTGCGTGTTGTCTCTGCTTGCGGGAGAACGGGACGGACTGAAGTCGGTAAGGGCGGAGCGGTGCGGGAAGGGCCGGGCGCGGCCGCCGCCATGTTGTGCCCCGTTGTGGGGCGGTGGGGACGGGGCTCCCCGCCGGGCCGGGGAGAGAAGGGAGAAAGTTCCGAGGCGAAGAAACGCCGGTCGGCAGGAGCAGCAGCATATGCCTGTTCCTTTGCGGCTATGGTCCCTTGGTTTGAGTCCAAACAAGGCGAAAGCTGGAAATGGAGATGGGCGGCTCCTCTGGAGCTGAGGGAGGGATGGGCGGGCTGGGGGCTGACGAGTTTGAAGATTTACAGGAGGTGAACATATTAGACTGACTCGAGATTAAAGTCTTAGAGGTTTCAGGAAAGTAAGAAACATGGGCTAAACAGGAAGTTAGTGTAAGAGTTAATAAGGAATTTCTTGGCTAACGAAGGTGGAAAAAATAACCAGCTGATAAATGAGAAATGGAGCTCTGTGATGCTTGGGAGGGCAGGGGGTGTCACGGGCAGTGTTGGGACATAGGGGGCAGTTCCTGTACTGGTCCCAGTTAGGTTGGGTGCGTTCTCCAGGGGCAGTTTACAGGGAGGGGTTTCTTTGTGCTCAAGTGATCTATTGAGCTCTAGTTCCTCTAAAGTTAATCCTAAAATATTTCCCATTGTATTTTACTCTTTTGGCTTAAATAAAAAAAAGTTCTTCGTTGCCCATTGAAATGTTTTTTAAGACATAGAGAACATAATAAAAAGGCTGTTACTTGTGAAATGCGAAGTATGATGCTGAAGTTTGTATAAGCAGAGTAAGACAAATACTGCCGTGTCTTTTTTGGGTGGGGGGTTGTTTGTAGCATATTGTCGTTTTTAAGAAGAGATACAGCTGACTGAATTTGCTGCTTCCCCTCCCCAAATCGAAACAATTGTTGCCTTACTCTGAATTAAAATTTCCTTCTCTTTTGTGCAGCAGGACTTCTCCCTTGGAGCTTCTGTGCCGAGAATCCGATGTTGGGCTCGGCTCCCTGGCTGAAGACAGCACATCAGCCCATGAAAACTTCTATTCCCAGCCAAAGGAAAGAGTCCAGCACAAGGCAGCACCTGTTCTTTCAGGCTTGGAAGCAAGAAAGGGGGCAAGAGTTGGAGGGTGTGGAATCTGAGAAGACAACTGAGAGGTAAATGGGGGTGGGAGAGGGGAAATTACTGCAGGAGAATCAGCAGGAAGGTGCCAAACACTGCGTGATGGTGTTACAATCTGTTTGGAGGTGGTTTTCAGTTTACTTTGGGTTTATCAGAGTAATTCTTGCATTTACCAGGAAGCCTGGGGGGAGTGGCTTTATCAGTGCAAACTTTGCCCAATCTTTAGGTGTAACAAGCTTGGTTTAAATGTCTCCAGTACCCAATAGGAACACCTTTTATTACTCAAGTGGCATCCAGTAAAGAAGGAAAAACCACTACTCAGACTTGATACAAGTTTTGGTTAAACTGATTTGTGTCCCCTTGCTTAGAATCTAAATGTTCTCTGAAATACCTTCTCTTTAAAAAGAGTGAAAACTCACCCGACTTTTCTCCCTGTTTTTACAGGTGACATTAAAGTTGAAGATGGGTGGTGGAGAAAGATACAACATTCCAGTTCCCCAGTCTAGAAATACCACCAAGAACCATCAACAACTGAAAAACAGGCAGAAGAACAAAGAGCAGAACTCGCAGATGAAGACCTACATGAAGAAGGAAAGAGGACCCGGAGGCAGCTCATCCCCTGGCGCATGGCAGGCCATGCAGAAAGGGGGCAAGAGCAACGTTCCCTTCCCCAACAATCCCAACTGGAGTCCTGCTCTATCCAATCACAACCTGTTGTTCACCCCCCAGAGCAACCAGAACTATGCTGGAGCCAAGTTCAGCGAGCCACCCTCCCCAAGTGTTCTTCCTAAGCCTCCGAGCCACTGGGTACCTGTTTCTTTTAAACCTTCTGACAAAGAAATTATGACATTTCAGCTGAAAACATTACTAAAAGTCCAGGCTTGAGATGTAGCTTTTCCTTATTTTTCAGAAGTGATTTAAATTGACAGGGTTTCAAATCTGCGCATTGTTATTCCTAACTCCAGCTGTACTGGTGTGCAGAGCCAGGTGTTCTTGCTGCATGTAGTTAGTCACTTGGAAGAGGGGTGGAAGTTTACATTCCCCTCATGTTTTACCTCAAAAGTTCAGTGCTGTGTTCACGTCACTGTGAAATAGGTATTTTTCTCTGAAATCAATCGAATCAAATCTTGAACAGTCACCATTTATTGTATTTATTGTAAGAGTAAATGGGACTGTCTCCCAGAATTGGAATTGTGAATTTGAATCATTAGAAAACCAGCTCTTACCTAACTTAATGCAGCATGAACTGGAAATAAAAAACCCGCACTGAAAGCTTTAGTTCAGGTTATTTGCTGCTCTTCAGACTGGTGTCAAATTGTGCTAAAGGAACACTCTGTGGATTTGCTGAGCAGAAACCTCCCCCTGGGCACAAGGTGAAGCACAGACGATTCTCTTACCTGTACCTGGGAGCTTTGGTGGCACTCCTGGAGTGGGGGATGAGCATTTCAAGCCCGTGACTCTTAATCTAGAAGGTCCTGCAGGGATGGAAGAACTCCAGGCAGGTCTGTAATGCCTCTCTCCAGCTCCAGCAGTGCTTCCCGGGAATCTCCATGAGTCAGAGTGCCAACTAAAGACTTTGCGTTGCCAGGTGACTGCCAAAAAACTCCCCAAAATCCCTTGGATGCCCACTGCACTGAGGAGTTCTAAACACATTTTTCTATCAGATTTTATAATGATAAAAAGGTGAGGTAGTTCCTTAGATTGTTCTTAATTGGTTCCCTTCTAATAATTAACAGTAGTTTGGGGCAGGTATTCAGTGTTTTCACAGGGAAGACAGAGCCATGTAAATACATGTAAAACATTGTAGCATATGTAAATTTATGCTGGGCTTTCCTGCACAGAAGTATTTTTAGTACAAAACTGCTGAATGTAAGATGACCATGTTGAGTACGTGGCCTAGTTTAAAAAAAAAAATGTTATTTTGTTTAAAAAAAAAAGAAAAAAAAAAGACATTTGTGGCTGTGCCCTTGCACTTCACATGCAGTGAATATGCACGTTGTACTTGGTTGTGAGCTCATTTTTTAAAGTAAAATCAGTGCAAAAGAGGCTTATTTAGATTTTTTTAATAAAATAAAATTTAAAAAAAACTTAAAAAAAAAAAAAGCTGATGAAGTTTCAGCTCCTCCTGTTGAGAATGTGGAGGAGAGGTGTGCAGTGATGAAAAAACACTGATATTTTCTACATCAAGTGTTTAATAAGAAATGCAAATGCCTGGGTTTGGGTGCTTGATAAAACTGAAGGATTGTAACCATTTTGTGTTTTGGAAATGCATCAATGCTCTGCAAGACATGAGTTTCTCCCAGTATTTGCTGAAATCCTTCAGCAGCAGCTCCTGCTCTCACATTGCAGCTGATCCTGCAGCAGGAACAGCTGAACTGTGAGAGCAGGATCATCCAGGGTTCTTTCAAAATACAGGAATTACTGAAAAAAAAAAAGTGCTTTAATTTGAAAGGGACTTTTGCAGATTGTGTCTGTTCTGAGGTGTCTTTCTGTACGTTCCAAACACAGTGGCAGCTGAATGTTTACAAATTATTGCTCCAAATCAGACAGAATTGGCAGTCTCTAAACCTGTGTTGTGACCTGGACCATCACCAGAGTCTGAGTTGTATCCCAGTTAATTATCTATTCTCCATTTCAAATTGTCAATTACAAATGGTGTTTGTAACAAATTGGAAAAAAAATTTTAAATAAACTTTTTTTTTTTTACCCCCTAAAAGCATCTATTTGTTTTCAGATGGAAATGGGAAAGTGGGATGACATCATTTTGGCAGCTCCCTTCACAAAGGAGGTTTCTTAACTGCAGCCTTTTCCTTCACGCCCTTCCAGAGGTTTGGGAACATAGGGCTTGAAAATTAACACTGATTAACATTCCTCACAAAAGCAGAACCTGGCAACACTGGGGCTCCATCTCCCACAGACTAATTAATTAAGTCAGAAGGTGCTCTCAAGTTATAGTCAAAACTTGTACATTTTATTCCCAATTCACAGGGTTATTTGCACAGATGGAACACAAAACTCAAGAAGAAAGGATGTGGATGAATAAAACATCAGCATCTTCGATCAAACACACTACAGGGTACAGAGTCTTCCCTTCCTACAATAGTCTCATCAGCAAGAGCATCTTTAGACAAATATTATAGCAATGGACTACAGACTTTTTAAGCAAGTTACAAGATAAATGGAGAAAACCAGCAATTCTCAATGGGTGATTATGTCCTAAAAATGTGTCAATTTATCCCTTTGTATTTCAGAATGTTCATCTGCACCATCCCTGCCAAACCCAGCAGCAGTGCTGCAATGGCTCCCCCTGCCCTTCTCCCAGCACGGGCTGTGCCCCCAGCCTGAACAGTCAGGAAAGAAACCTCCGGCCGAGCAGAGAGCTCCAAATAACATTGAAACGGAAAAATTCCACTTCCAACAAAACCATGATACTGTACATTAAACATCTTGAAAAGACATAGAAAGGATAACATTGAGCTTTCGGAGACCGGTCTATCAGAGTCCCTAATTAAACACCCAGCTACTTAACCACTAAATTGAAGAGTTTTAATTACCAGTTGGGTGCATGGACTTTAGGTGAAAAAGAAGTTCCAATAGAGCCTTCTATGAATGCTGCCACCCATCGATTTGCTGCAGATACTTTGGAGCACAGCCATTATTTCAGCAGAATATTGTTTTCTTTTTTTTTTTTTTCTTTTACACACTACTTCAATTCTACAAATTTCTCAGGAATGACAAAAATCTAGTTTACCACAGGAAAAAAACCCCCGCAATTCCCACCGGTCTTGAGACTCCAAAAGAAAGATGCCTAGACATGATCTTTTGTAGCCTGCAATGGTTCTTGCATTCCAGCTGTGCATAACCTGCAGGAAGCTTGCACATGACAGGCTCCTGGTTTTTTTAGGGCAGGACTAGGATACCTGCATCAAGGAAGGGAGATGTTATCTAGATGGGCTGTGGCTTGACTTGCATGAATGCATAAACATTCCCTGCCCTTTTGGCCACATCCTGCTAACTCGTCCCCAACTGAAAGGCCCACAGAACAGCTTCTTCACAATTTTTCCATGGGAGCAAGAACTAGGACAACATCTTTATTCATGCACTCTTGAAACATCGTGGGTTTGTGTTCGGCTTTTCTGGCTTGTTCATATACACAAGTCAAGTCAAAGTTTAGTCCTACCTCTGGGAGAGAAAGAAAGAACCATCAGAACTGGCAGACACTACATTATACTTGCAATGCACTGGATTTTCAAAACAAAAAAAAAAGAATTAAACTGTGCTATACATAAATGTTGAGGCACACAATATAAGGACATGCTGACACAATAGTAAAGGAATAGTTACTTTGCAGTCTCAAATCACTCAGCCTGGGCTTGGAGATGTTCTCCTCCCTCCTCCCCCTGATCCAGCTCTAATCCCAGCTGGACTAACGAGAGCATTAACGACCTTGCAGGTCCCTGACACAAACAAACCCCACTTCCTCCACCACAGTCACCAAAGACCCCTTTTAAACAGGATTTAGTCATGAAGACCATACAGATAAAAGCTGAAAAGGGTGGAGGGTTCTGCTGTTACAAGCAGAAAGCTGCAAGATAATTCACAGCTCAGCTTGCAAAGGTAAGAGTGTATCAAGGTAATTAAGTGCTTTACAGAGGGTTTTTCTGAGTGGTAGAATCTCCTGCAGTGCCAGGAGGCAGCTCCATCTCTGAACGTCACCAGCAAAGCTTTGTCACCTCCCACAGAACCACTGCTGGCACCAGTTTTGATATGGCAACTATAAATTGATAAGGTGATACTATAAATCTGATCCTATTAGCACCTTCAGTTGTTGCTTTTTTGTAGTTCATAACACGGCTAATAATATCTGAATTATAACCACAGGACAAGTTCATCCAGCAATAACAAAAGTTAATGGTAAATAAAATTCAATATATTAGACTAATGTTCATGCTTATCATTCCCATTTTGTCTCGTACCCCTTCAAAAAAATGTGAAATGACATTTATTCAGATCTCAAATGATAAATTCCTGCCTTTACTAAAACACCATAGTAAGGATTTTACTCCATAAGGGGTGCATAGCTCTATTCCTAACCATGCTCTGGAGTCAAATTCTAAAGCTACAAGAATTCCAGTGGATCAGTATTTCCTTCATTTTTTTATTACAGCATGTTTGCTAAATTTACAGCAAGCAGAAAATAAGCTGGGTCTTTAGTAATTTTGATCAAAACATCGATGTTTTAAAGGTAGTACACAATATTTGTTAAAAAGAACATATAAAAATACCTTTTTAGAAGCCTCTATAAGAAAGGAAATACAAAGTTTAATCCCACAACTTTCCTCTGCTAGAGCTGCACGCTACTGCTACAGTTTTAAATAGACTTTTTGCTGTTTTTAAACTATACATCCAAGGAAAGTCTACAAAATTAAAGGAACGTGCATATAAATGATTGCATAGCAGAACATGAACATTAACTGCAAACAGTAAAGGAAAAAGTTAGCAATACTATCAAATGTACAACGATTCTACGATCAAACCCCTAAAGCACGTTCCGATGCTCCAAAGCTGTCTGCACTCCTTTGGAGGCCCTGCTGAAACACTAAACCCAAACCCTAAAACATTTCTCTGAAAAGGAACTTTTGGAAATCAATGTCTTTATGTGCTACGACATCAGACAGTGAGGAACACTAAATGTTTGATGCCGGCTTTTGAAAGTAAATAGGAAAAAAAAAAACAATGCCAAAAGCCATTTCCATAACAAAGCATCTTGCCTTCTAGAGAAATACTGGTGAGATTACACACTGGGTTTGTTATTTTTCACATTCAATTTTCTAAATATACTGTATTAGTGATAAACTACATAGCTAGAGATGCAGCTCTTGTTCATATCCAACTCCAAACGTTTGTTCTGAAGTAAAACAAAATCTTGTAACCAAACCACTATCAATTCTGAGGGAAGGAGTGATTCAGACTTGCTCGACCAGCTGCTTTTTTTGCTGTGTAAAAAGCAAGCCTGGTTACCCAGGAAGGGAGATGGCTACGGTTTGATACCTATGAATACACCAACTAACCACAGGAGTCATTGGCATAAAAGTTTAGTTCTTATATACTGTACACACACAACTTGAAACGATCTACTTGTATCTAACAGCAGGAAAACTAAGCAATTTTATGGTTAACTGCTCACTAAAATTTAGAATAGATACAAAAACTGCATAAAATGTACATACAACCTAATATTCAGTTGCTCTGCCACTTGCTGAAATCTGAATTTGATTTGCCATTTCAAGGTGGGGATTTTTCCCCCCCTCTCACACCTTTAGTAGCAGCCGGGCCAAAGGCAGTGAAGCCTCCGTCCCGACACGTCACGACACTGCACAGTCCAACTCTCTCCCCATGTCGTACATGCAATGTCAGTACCATCTCTCCAGGGTTAAAGAGAAATCTCCAAAATATCTCTCCAAAGGGCTCCAATTACCACCCTACTGGTGCTGGTGGGCACGGAGAACACCGAAACCTGCCCTGGAGCTGCGGGAACAAACTGCCAGGCTGATTTCCCAGCAGCGTCTGCACTACAACTGTCCAGTTTTCTGCTTTCTCACAAAGTTTAGAGTCAAAATAACCAGTTAAACAGTTGGTTTAACTGCTCAGCACAAACTGTGTACCAATTTCTCTATGGGTGTGACATTTGTAAAAGGACAATGTTGCAAGTTACGATCAATCGACTCATCACCAATATCTAAGCATTAAAAATGCAAATCTTTACAAAAATATACATAGAGACACCACAACCAAATCAGTAGCTGCCCATGACATGTAACCAAGTGGACATTCTCTCTCCCTCTCTCTCTCTCTGTCTGTGGCTTCTCAACACTGTTTTAATTTTAACCATTGTTGGCTACAGGGAAAACTGACAAAGAAAATATTTTTTAGCACTGTTGCAACATCATATTCCTGATAATTTAAGTAAACTGAACTGTGTGTAAATGAATCTTGCATGCCTAAACCAACATGGATACACTGTTAGTGGCCACTGGACTTGGGACTAGTCCAAGACCTCGATCTGGATTTTGACCTAGATCTAGAATGTGATCTTGACTGTGATTTGGATCTAGCTGGTTCTTTTTTTCTCGACTCCTTCTCATATCTTGAGCTGGACTTATAGTGTGTTTTAGAATCTGTTTTAGAGGTGCCTCTAGATTTGGTGTGAGATGCAGACCTAGACCGTGATTTAGCCTTCATTTCTTTCTTGGGCTGTGACTTGGATCGTGATCTTGAATTGGACTTAGATCTTGAAAAAGATCGATTGCGGTGTTTGAACCTATCAGAATAAAGGGGAGAGAGGAGATTTGAATGTAAAAACACTATTCTTAGACATCTAGTACATCAAAAATTGTTTACCGTTTTTGCAGGAGAAACTTTTTTTTTTAACCCTATAGTTAAAGGAATACAGTGATCTAAGCTTTCAATTCAAAGGGTGGAAAAAGTGGTTTTACCTATCATTGTCCGAATGGCTTCTGCTACGACGAGGTCTCCCCGTAGGTCTACTGCTAAAAAGGTACATCAGAAAAAGTAAACGGTGACAAATACCTATGCAGGTATACAAATGCTTCATAAATTAATTGTCAAGCTGTGCACTTTTAAACTATTCTCCAATGAAACACAGAGCCATTTCATTCACTGTCTCTGATCTGATACGGCATGCAAGATAAGCAACTCCCACAAGTTACTCCCCCGACAGAAAAGGGTAATTCACAATTTTATAACAATTAAGCAGTCAATGTGGTGTTTCTCCTGCAGCAGGCTGCTGTGCAGCTGAGGCCAAACACACACTACACACTTACTTTCTGGGACTATAGGATCTTCTATAGCTGTAATCAAAGGAACGACTCCTAGAGCGTCTCCTCTCGTAACTCCGACTCCGGGATCGCCTGTATCTGTCATAGTCATCGTAACGAGAGGAACTGTACAGGTTTCTCCCTTCCTTGGCTTTCATTTGATTTGGTGCTGTAAAAAATAGCAATATTTAAGTTGAAAAAGACGCCCTGCTTTCCCCCTTTAGTGACTAATCCACGTATCTGGTGTTTAGCAAATGCCCATTTGTGATTCTATCAGAGATGTTTACGAAAGGACAGATGAGAGGCCACTTTATGCTGCTTTAACCACTGGACAAAAATTAATGCAGCCTCCTGGGCATTATAAATCTAGAAAAACAAACAAACAAACAACCCCCCCCTCAAAAACAGCTAAGAAAGGACTAACGCTCCATAAAACCAGAACACAGAACTGGCAGAGGTGATTTCAGGCCAGCTGGAAACTGGTATGTCAGGTCAAACCCATGACCAAGATATTCTAACATTCCTGCATTTACCCAATGAGTGAAAGCTAACAGGGAATTAATTAAACACTCATTTTCCTGATTACACAGCACCAGGCATCACACCTGATCCCCAGATGTCTTTCATGATTAAAAGGCAGCTCATATGGAGGCATCAGTGGATGCCACACAAAGAGCAGTTTGATTCCAAAAGGACACCCCAGTAAAACAATGCACGTTCAATCTAGAGCTTAGTTACTAAAGTAATTAAGAATGAATGAACTTATTAGTCTTCCGTTGTATTTCCTCTAAGCAGCACAGCTCTCCTTTCTTCGTATCAAATCCCACTCTCATTCAAACCCAAAGACCATGCTCTAAGTATTTTAAACATACCACACTGTAACAAACACTGGACTAAATGCCTTTAATTTTTATGTTTAAGTGCTGCTGCTTACAACACTAAGGGAGATTTAGTTAATGTTGTTCAGAAGCTTATTAGAAATCCCAGTGTTCATACACAGGACAGAAACTTGTCCTTTAGAGTGTAAAATTTCCATTGACTTCAATAGAAGTTAATTGTGTGTATTTGAGGGAAAACTGGACAGTCGGGTTGTTTCTCTGAGAGCTGTAACTAAAGATCTTTAAGGTACTTTTATTCCCAAGCAGCACACGAGTATTACAGTCCTGGTTTAGACAGCAGGTTTGTGCCAGGTTTACCAACAGCACATTTTGTTTTTATATAATACCTGTATCTCCCTGCAAATTAAGACTATGTACACAAACAACAGATTTAAAAGACCTAAGTTCTCCTCACAGTGATCTGTTCAGAAAACAAGGATTCTGTTCCATGTTGAACTGAGATACCTTGAAATTTACTTTTATCCTGAAACCAAATGGAAATGAAGACATTACCTGAATCCTGGAAATCACAGAGAACTGCACAGAAAGCTCCTAAGAATGATTTTGGTGACTGTTGCACTTAGTTATCTGTTTATAACTAAAATGAGTCATTAATAGTTACTGGATAAAAAGCAAAACATCCACATGCTATTTATATACAAGTCAGAATGTACCAGAACAACCAGTAACACATGCAATGCTGTCTGGTGCTAAAATTAAGGATAAAATCACAGTGGGATGAAACACCCCACAAGGCACTTACTCTTCCGATCCCCCTGTGCAAACTGGATTTCTATTTGCCTTCCACAGATCCACTTTCGATCCAAATTATGGAGAGCATCCTCTGCGTCACGGACATCTTCGAATGTGGGGAGTGTTAAGGTACTTGGGAATTTGAGCAGTTTACACATTTGGTATTAAAAATAAAAACCAGTTATTTTCTAATTTTACAGGTGGCTTTTTTTCAAGTTCTTTTGTCATGCTACACTAGTGAGTTATTTCTTTTTTAATTAACCACCAGCTGAGAACTCCTGTAATAAAATTAAAGTCTCATAATATGACCATGAACTTATCCATCAGCAAGCAGTTGCTATGTGATACTCTAACTTTTCTCCCACTTGTACTTATGCAAAGAAAATAAAGGTCTCCTTTTCCAAATACACTTATTAATGGTCATTTAGTTCTCTCCACTGCACTGAGTTTATTAAAATTAAACCCTGTTCTTCAATTATGTTGGAGGTACCAACAGCAAATATCAGTGTTAGAACTGGGATTAAGCTTTACCAACTGGTTTGTAATTTCTGTGTGTACAGACCTTGCCCAGGCTGAGGTACGAGCAGACCCTGCCAGCCCTGCAAAGTCAGTCAGGGCCAACGTGCAGGGTCAGACACTCATCTTCACGCTGTAATTCGCACACCTGCTCCAGCTACGGGACCCTTCTCCTCGAGGCAACTCAGTTCTCAGCAGCATCAGCTCTGCAGAGGAGAAACTGCCCTGCCGTAGCGTCTCCCTCGATAAACCCCAGTTCATTCAGACCACAGTCACAGGAGCACTCACAAGAGAAATATTACAGGTTTTGTCAATGGACTAAACCAGAATAATTCATCAAATTACTGCTTACATGACAGACAGAAGAAAAACTGTTATTCTGTAGGATACATCAGGTATGACTCCTTTAATCTTGGCCACCATTCAACTTCATCTTGACCTTTAACTCTTTAAGTGCTTGTCAGAAGGACTTGTCATGAGATGCTTGGCCAAAAATGACAGATGGCTTTATCTTTTACTTTGAAAAACAACCTTTTCCCCCTTTTGTAGATAAAGCGAAGCTTTGTCTCCCATTATGGCTTGTCCTTCTTCCAGCTTTTCTTTATTTTTTCTTTTCCCAAACTCTCCCTTCTCTTCAAGCCTGATCCTTAAGAGGTCTTTGGCTTGTCTACTTGCCTTAATTGTTGAACTCTACTCTAAAGGTTCTTTCATGCTTTCTCTTTGGGGTCGCCATTACTGTACAGCTTTACATTCTGAGGCAACAACAGAGGACAGCAAATTAGGGGACAATATTAAAGAAAGAAGTTCACCTCATTTTTTAAACAATCTGATTTTGATCAAGCGATTCCAGTTTCCATTTGTTAAATTAACAGTATATTATATTGGAATACCAGCCACATTTTGCTAAGCACAACTTTACTTACACAGCAGTGACAATTAAAACGTGGCAGACAATTTTGAGTCAGTGATAAATTTGCATTTAAATCATATAATATTAATTTCAGTGACATAAGCAAGCTTTTATAGTACTGGACTTGATTTAAGTTTTGCAAAAAAAAGGCAAAGAATAACTGAGAGAAGTTAATCTTCAAAAATAACGAAACACCACGACATAAGTAAGACACTTATTAGATACAACACAAAAGTAAACTGCTTTTTCATTTAGATTGGTTACCTCTTACACAAACTTGAATTTCAAACGTCAACACCCCTCACTAATGAGCCATCTGAAGAAAGGATATTGAACATAAGCAAATCCTCTGGGACGGCGGGTGTAGAAGTCAAGTGGAACGTAAACATCAACTATAGGCCCATAACGACCAAATTCACGGCGCAAATCTTCAGACCTGGAACATCACAAACAGCTTAGATGGGTTTTCTCACTGTTTAAAGTGTTGCAAAATATCCATCAAATTTAAAAGAAATTAAAAAAAATCTACAATCAATATGACCAACTCTGGTTTTTGGACGGAGGTTGGAAAGGAGAAAAGCAGCAAAGCATTTTTTGGGGGTTGGGGAAAGAAGCGTTTGAGCAATTCAGTGCTGGGAGAACACCGGGATTCTCTGAATCACTCAAGACTCAGGATGGTCAAGATATACCCTGGCAGTTGGAACCCAGCCTTCAGCATAACTCAAAAAGGAAGGATCAACTGAGGAGTGATGCCCATCAGTTAATTCACCAGCACAGGGAGGCAGAAAGCAGGAAAAAAAGGATTGTTAAGAATTACTATTATTATTATTATTCAAGCACCTCACGTAGCTCAACAGTCATTTTGCAACACCCAAACATCAATTATAAGATCCAAATAAACATTACGAGAATAAACCAGTCACCCAAACTCATTTGCATAGAATAATCAATACTTACAACCACATCAAATAGAACAGATCTCGAGTGAGCAACCACTCGTGCCCTCAGGACAGTTTTTCCAAGGAATTGGCTTTAGAGAGCTGGGACAAAACTGTCCAAGCGCAACTATCCCTGGAACAACCACTCTCTCCTCAACACAGAGGTTTCTTTAATCACATCAGCTTCTTTACATATATTTTTGTGACATTTGAGGACAAAAACCTGCATGAGAAAGACTAACATAACACTATATTTAGAGGGTATAGTGAGTTACTACTGTTTTTTTTTAGTATTTTTACATTTCTCTTTTTTGTCAGTTGGGAAACAAATCTCCACATAGTCAATGCTGGCAGAAGGGAACTACAACAACCAGCCCTGAGACCTCACAATGAAACCATCTCCAGGAACGCTGTGCTATCTAATCACAAGCTTATGGCGAAGCCTTAACAGGATCCACATTATTTTAAAGCATTTGGAAGCAATCGTCCCCCTCAACTGCTCTTACAGTAAATTAAACGACTGAAAAGAGAAAATTCATGCAAAGAAAAAAAAAAGTTGATTTTGAAGCTATTTACACTTTGGATCACAAGGTTCCTAATTCATTCCATTCCACCGTGCCCACGCTGCTGTTATTTGCTGAGCAACTTCGATACAAGTCGCCCAGGCAGAGAGTTGGAAAACTTGCATTTTATAGGACTGTATCTCGCAAGGGACTTCCACAAAAATTCTACAAAAAATCTACAATGCCGGAGTGCTCTGACACGGGCATTCCACACCAAAATGCTCTGTAAAAGTGCAACACTAAAGGGACACGATGAACTGCAAGAGGAATGGAGGAAACTAGCAGCTTAATGAAAATACCTAAATAAGAGCCCGTGCGCTGCGCACTTCGAGATGATTTTAATTCCCCGCGAGGAGCTCCCTCACTGCACGTTCTCAGCCCTCGCAGGGTCTCGCTACAACGCGGTTATAACGGAGAACGAGCGCCGCTTCCCCCGCTCCCTCCTGAGCGCTTAACGCAGAACATTCCACCCGGACCGGCCGCGGCTCCCGCACTAACGGACCCGGCCACGCCAGGCGTTTCGGGGCACTGTATTCTCCCGGTCTAACAACAACGCGGCATTTCCAAAAGGAGCATTCATTCCCAGCTCCAGCGCGGCAACATCCCGCCTGGAATCTCCCGCTCGGCGGCGGGCGCGGGAGTCTCCACTCTCCCGCGGCCCAGCTTTGTTCTGCCCTGGAAGGCGCCGTTCGGGAAAGCGGGCTCCTCGTGGGGGAGGCGGGGAACGGGCAGCACCGCGAGGAGCGCCCGCAGGGAAAGGGACGGCGGGGGGAGCGGAGGGAGGGAGGCAGGGAGGGAGGCAGGGAGAGAGGGAGGCAGGGAGGGAGGGAGGGAGCGGGCCGGGCTCGCTGCGGGGGGACCCCCGCGCGCGCGCGCGCGGCCTAGCGAGCCCGCCAAAGCCTGCGCGAGCCCCCGCTCCGCCCCCACTCACCGGGTGTCGTCGGCCACGTTCCGCACGAAGAGCGAGGTGTTGGGGGGCCGCAGGTAGCGGGACATGGCGGCGTCGGCGGCGCGGGGGAGGAAGGAAGGAAGGAAGGAAGGAAGGAGGGAAAGAAGGAAGGAGGGAGGGCAGGCGGCGCGGCGGGAGCGGCTGAGGCGACCTGAGGGGAGCTGCACCGCCCGCCCGCCCGCGCGCCGCCTCTCGCGAGACTTCCCGCGCGCGCCGGGGGCCTTCCGGCGAGAGCGCAGCGCGGCGCCGAAACCTGCCCCCTCCCCGGCGGGGGGCCCGCTGTGCGCATGCGCCGAGCCCGGGTCCGCCTTCGCCGCCGGCGGGAGATTTTCCCGCCCAAAATGGGGGGGGGGGAGGACAAGATGGCGGACGGGCCCAGCCGTGAGGGGACGCGGGGCTGCCGCCTCACGCAGCTGCCTCAGGGCGCTACGGCCCCCTCCTGTGTAACCCTGTAATGTGTACTCCTGTACAGCAAACTGGGACAGCTCCGACCTACGGCCGCCTTCCCTCACTCAGGGGTAACGAACCCGATTTTTGTGTCCCACGCCGTTGCCCACAGCGCTGTGGAGCCCCGGGAACTCTTATCCTGCTGTTTGCGCGGGACCAGCCCTGTTTTCGCTAAAACCATTCGTGTGATGAAAAAAAAAATACGGTAGGAGGGTGGAAAGATTGTTTCTTCCCACCCTCGTGTGACTCACCATGTACAGGAGGAGAAATGGCAGATCTGTGACCGAACAGTCACAGGGTTTGATGAAGGGTTCAATGAAGGGTGTTTGCATTTCATATGAGGGATTTTCAGCAAATCTGCTGCTGGGACTGAAAGACTTGGAGTTGTTGCGGCCCTGGTGTCTGTCACTAGTGGATTTTCACTTTTTCCTTTAATATTCATGAATGAAAAGTGGTGGGTGGACACGGCTGTTCGCGGCCTGGCAATCTCACGCTCAGAATTGCACGGGGTTTACAGTTTTTGAGTGACAGATGAAGTTCAATCACACACACATAGGAGGTGTGTGTCAGCTACATACACCACTCTTCCAAAAAAAAAAAAAAGGAATTTATGGCAGTTGTACACTCAGTGGCCTGTTCAGGACTCTGCAGAAAAGAGATGGGGGGGTCGCTGAATTTTTAGTAGTTTCAAATTAAAATGGCTTAGTAACCAAGTTACCGTTGGAAAACCAGGCTGTGTGTTTGGTTTCAGGGTGTAGTTTGCAGCAGTTACCCAGCACCTCCCAAACAACGGTGGCGAGCTCTTGGATGGCTTTTTGGCAGCACCGGTGCTCCTCCTCCTCCCTGAGTTTTACCAGCCTTGATTTCTCTGCTGTTGATCTTATTTCTCCTGTGCAACTCCCGTGGAATTTAATTCTGCCTGCAAAAGTCTACTTAGCATCAGAACTGCCTGGGAAGCAAAATGAACACAATGATCCTTTATGGCATTAAATTCCCTGTGAGAACAGCCTTCTCCCAGAATAAGAATACACTTCCCAAATTGCTTGTACCACATTGTAAGCGTTACTAACTAAAACACGGCCTCCCCCTCACAAACTGCTCTTCCAGCACGGGAACATGTGAACTCAGCACTCTTAATTGGGATGGAACGTCTCCGTGAGGATTTGGAATGGTATAATCAGTCCAGGAGATGGTGTTTTTTTCATGGAGGTCTTACACCCGAGACCAACTCTCACAAATCTGCAGTGACTTGTATAAGTATGAAACGGGGCTGCTGACATAATGGGGGGAGCTGATCAGCAGGGAACAGAGAAATGGTTCTAGGCACAGGTCTTGTGCATCTTATTCTTCACTAGAGACACAGAATCTGAACAAAACAGTCTGGTTTACCTGAGCCTCACAAACTGGGACCGTGACAAGATCATAGAATCATAGAATAGATTGGGTTGGAAAAGACCTCCAAGATCATCGAGTCCAACCCCTGGGAGTTCGGTGCAAACAGGGAGAATTTTTAATTTTTTAATTCCCTTTGCTCTTGTAGTGCCTCTTTTTTTTTTTGTTAATTGTACTCACATGCAGTTCGGTTTAAGAACAGCCACCCCACTATTACTTTGTTACTGACTGTAAAATACATAATAGCTTTTAAAATATCACCGTTTCTATTCCGGTGACATGTGATGCAGATCAGCCCAACAAATGTCTGATTGTTCTTTGCTGGCCAGGTTATAGAGAAAGGAGTTTAGTAGAAGATTAAACTTCATTAGACACAGGAACTAAAGCTGAGCATGTTTGGGGAGTATGTAAGAAATCAAGAGGCATTTATATGGCTTTTGTCTGCTCCCAAGGGATATTGTGATTAACTGAAATGATTTAATCATGATTAATCATGATTTATGTCCAGGGTTGGTTGTTTGGGAGTCAAACTTCTGTCACTTCTGTCAGAGCACTCAGGGAACACAGTCCTATAATAATGGGAAGTGGTGCAGGTGTGAAAGGAGAGCAGAAATCACAGTTATTTCCTGTACTGTTTTTTCAGACAACAAAGATCACACCTTGTGGAAAGTGCACTTTATTTTAGGTATGTAAAGATATCACAAAAGAGATGATCTGTCTTTAAACTTTCTTGCTTCTTCTGACCAGTGTTACTCCACCAGATGTTATAGTCTGTAGAAGACAAATATGCATAATTTGTTTTACCATTTAGACTTAAGAAAATCTATTTATAGCTAAGTGACATTTCTGTAATTCATGCATACATCCATCTTGGTCCTCAGGAAAATACATTCACAATACCTGCCTATAAATATGACATTCAAACCAAGGAAAAATGTTTACAGAACCAGCTGTAAAGTAGTTTTCTAACTCAAATGTTATTATATTCCTTTGGACCTTATACCCTCTAAGACCTTAGGAAATTGTGTGGCCAAACCATATAACTTTTATGGAATTAGTTGTGCTCCTTGGATCCATCTTTACCCAAGGGGACACTTGGTAGAAGCCCAAGGAGCTTCACTGTAGGGCAAAGCTCTTGGTCAGCACTAAATAATTTAGAGCTAAAGAACTCTGAAGATTCAGGTGGAATGTAAATGCTGAGGTTTGACTCAGCCCTTCCTGGCCTTTCAGAGGTGCTGCTGGAGCCAAAGCTGAAGGGGGACACACTGCTATGGTAATCCAGGGAATTTCTAAGGTGTCTTCTAGCAGCTCAGCAGCTAAAACCATTCACACTTCAGTGCCTGCAATTGGCCCCAGGGGAGTAATTAATGAAGGGATTTGTTGAGCAGGATGCATTAAATATATGAGCAATATCTAAATGAGAGTCATCTCTGTTGGTTTTAATATCAAAAATTAATAATAAAGAGTACTAATAGTGTTTCCCACTATCTGGTTGGTTTGATATACTCAAACTCTGTACCTGCAGATGTAGGCACTGTAAGGAATTCTGCAAGTAATGTAATTTTGGGGCCAGGATTTTGAGCCTACCCTGAGAGCTAATCAAGCTTTTTTTCCTTCAGCATGTTTCTTAATGTTCTTAATTGTGTCATTTTCTAACACTTACCTCCACCATTTCATTTCCTTTCACTTCTTGCTCGTGAGAGAATTTATCTGATTTGCAAACGAGCTTCCCGTTGACCAAGTTCACAGTGCACTGTTGGGAACACGGATTTTTGGAACTCAGTCACAATCAGGACCAGCAAATAGAGAATAAATGATACTGATGTTTCCTAATCACATCTGAACGGGAGTTTTAGAAGGAACCTTTCTGCTGGTTGAAGGGATAGAAATGTTTGCCGATGGAAACGGTGCAAACAAGTCCCACCCACGCAGAAACCGAAGTATAGGGGTGGAGACAGAGATGCCCCACTCCTGAAATACGTTACCTTCAGCTTCCTGCCGTCCATCGTGGTGATATCAGCCTCTTTGCCAAGCGTGAAGGAGTTGGTTACAGATTGCTTGGGTGTTTTTGATGTCACAACGAAGTCATTTCCTTTTTGCTGTATCTCAACAACGGGCTTAATGTCTTTGGCCACTTTGATGATATCATCTGGCAACCCTGTAGAAATGGGGAAAACGGGACTTTTTTCGTTATGGAACAGCTGTGTTGGTAGGAAATAGCAAATTCTGTTCTCCAGTAAAGGCACAAAAGGCACAAACCAATCACAGGAAGTGGTGTCCAAACTAAAAATCATATATCACATATATTAATCACTGGTGATTAACTGCAGGGAGGGCCTGAGTACCAGGAGCACTTTGGGAAGCTGAACACCTCATCAACAGCTTATTTCTAGTTAAATGTGTTTATAAAGTTACATGTTAATCAACACAAGTGCATCTCTGGCATAGCTCTTCTTCCTTGAGGAACTCATCTAACATCAACATAGGAATTTGGGAGTTATCTGTAACCCTTCTCCATCAATTTTGATGATTTTCAACCTCTTTTCATGCCCGAGTTAGATATAACAGACTCAACCAGGCAGTGGGGGGAGTTTACCACAGAAAGAAAAGTACAAAAACAACCCCAAAAAGCTGTGATGCCGAGTGTGGGGTGCCAGATGGTTTTCAGGAGGAACCAGGCACTTACCAAGAGCTTTGAGGAAGGGCTCGAGGTTCTCCTGAGCGTAGACCTGCCAGGTCCCAGCGAACGCCATCGTGTGACACACAGCGAGGGCTCTCCCTGCTCCTTGGGATGCTATTTATGGAAAGGGGGAAAGGCCAGCCCAAATTGTCAGGTGGCTAATTATTAACTGGCAAATAGCAATTATTAATCATTTATTTGTTCTTAATGATCATAACCTCCAGTTCGTTCTGCTCTGTGGAAAGCCTTACCTTGACGTTGGGGATGTTGGGGGTCACTGACCCCAGCTCTAATTATCCATAATTGTTGGGAAGTGTTGCAGAGCTCCATGTGTTGTCTTTTTGTTCCCAGCTTCTCTGTTTTGTACATTTTACTGTGTTTTGAATAGAATCCTTCAGATAAAATGCCATAATTTACAACAGGCTGAGGAAATTACTGTCGTACCCCAGGAACTTCCTAAATATCACAATATTCTCTTGAGCCTTAAATGGTGAATTGTGAAGTAATAAAATCCACAGCTATTTCCTCCAAAATTGTGGGTCTCCAATTGCATGAGGTCAGGGAAAATCATGTTGGAGTGGGACATCAGTTATGACTTTATCCAGTAGATGTCAGTAATGTGCATCTAAATCTGAATTAAATTCCGTTTATTGTTGCTGTTTTTTAATAAGCACTGCGTACATAGGAGATAAAAGGTAAAATAAAACATGGAACATTGCTTGGAGAATGAATGCAGGGAGTAAATAGGATGTGTTATTTTTCTTCTCACCAATTGCACCAGGAATTCTCACTCATTACAGCCCTCCAATGATATTCCTTGCTGTCTGTGCAGGCAAGACTGTTGATTTTGGAAGGCATTCAGTAGATTATGCGTCTTGCAATTATATTGCTTAATTCAAACAGAGCCTGCATATCCCAGGGGTGGGTGACCTCTCTGAGTTCGTACCTGTCATTAATTCTATTTAAATAAAAAAACAACACTGAACTTTTTCTTATAAATTCTCAACCTCTCTTTTAGTAAATTTGAAAGAAAATTCACACACGAAGAGCCAGTTTTGTAATTACATTTACAGGCTGGAATCCCTGAGCAGCAAGGATGAAGCAGTGCTAGGGAATAAGGCCATTTTCAGGTGTGGAGTGTGTCCTGGCTTCCCACACACACACACTCACTGATTTCATCATGGAGATACTCAACAGCAGAGCTGAGGTGTCACCAAGGGCTGAAGTTTAATAACACACACATAAGCATTTCTCAGCTACAAGATAATCCATAACACAGAGTGATTTCATACAAAAAAACCTCCACCAAAAGCCTGGTTTTGGTGGGTGAATCCCCTTGTATTCCCCACACAGATTTCAACTACCAAAATAAAACCACTGAAACATTACTAAAATAAATACAGAGGCACGAGCATGAATTTTAGGGCAGAGACACTGAAAGGAACCCAGAGGAGTTAAATTCCTTTTAAATTCAAGGGGACATAATTCATTAATTCATTTAGGCTTTCTCATCGTGATCCCAGCTGGGACCTCCTGCTCCGTTCCTATCGGAATCTCCCCGTGTTTATAGACACTGATGGTGACCTGCCCCGTTTCAGACCCGTATTTATTCTTGACATAGATGCTGTATTTTCCTGTGTCTTCATTGCAGACCTTCTCTATGGTGATGGTGACCACTGAGCCCTTCACATCCATCTTGTACCGGTCCTTGAACACAATAACCTTCTCGTTTTTGAACCAGGTGATTTCTGGGTAAGGGTCTCCAGAAACGCAGCAAGTTAAACACAGGGTCTGTTGTAAAACGGGAGAAACAGATTCTGAAGTTAGAAACGTGCAAGGAAATTCAGCTCAGGGAATCCCAATCATTTGGGTTGGAAAAGATCTTCAAGACCGTCGAGTCCAACCCTTAACCCAGCAGTGCCACGGCCAACACTCAACCACATCCCAAGAGCCACATCCACACATCTTTTAAACAACAAAAAGAAATCAAGAAAAATAAAAATCAGTCCTCACGTTCTCAAGAGGTGACATTCCCAGACTGCCACTCCTTTTCCTGATATCCTCTGGTATAATCAGGATTAACCTGCCTGAATCCACTGGGCCTGACTTATATTCGTGCTACTGCCTTTCTATAGCTTTCTTATGCTGCAAAGTGACACTTAAATAGGCACATGATGAATTTGCAATTATTGTACAGGATTTTTGTTCTGCCTGTGTAAAGGGGAACGTGACTCAGAAATGTAAACAGGGAGCTGGTGTGATGGGAAAAATCAGGCCCAGCACTTTAAGGTCCTAAAAGTCTAATCCTGTGAAATGGGGAGACAACAGAAAGGATCTGGCTGTGAAAATGAGCTGGGGGGTGGGGGGTCCCACTTCCCATCCCTGGCAAATGCAGGAGCTCAGAAAAGCTGCTGGAAATGTAGAGGAGGGGAAAACAAGCAGTTTTCCTCCCCATCAGTGACTCTTCTGTGTCTGTGCAAGGGCCAATTAACAAAGTTGCTCAATATTACCTTATCTTCCATGATGGTGGCAACATCTGGCAGACCTTGAACAACTCTGGCACGACCTGGGAGTGAACAAACATGACCTTTTAGTTTCTCTTATCAGCAAACCACTTGGCTTTGTTTAAGTGAAGGGAAGAAATTAATTTACTTACGCTTTTCTGCTATTGCTGCTTCCCTGCAAAGTGAGAGAAAATGATTGTGGGTTTATTTATTAGCCATTACATTCTCAGTTTAGAGGAATGACACTCAAAATAGATTGAGCTGTGAAAACATTTAGGCAGGAACTTACTTTAGCCTTCTGTGCTCAGCCAGGGCGTCTTCAAAGGCTGCAAGAAGGAAAGGTTTTAGGGAAAGTTGCTGTTCGTTTTGTTTGACTCAGTGAATTTAACATAAGCCCTCAGTGTTGGCATCACAGAGATAAATGTAATTATCATCTAGAGGGTGTCTGTGCCTGCCTTAGGGAAACATGGCTCTATTTCCATACTGGGACCTTTCCAAAGAGAAGTTCAGAGGGGGGAAAAAACCCCTCCAACAGTTTGGAAAAGTGTTTGTAAACCTGCAAGTTCTCTGTTCCAGGATTCCACCTGTAAGCTCTGCTGGCCAACGGGATCGGACACATCCCAGGAGCATCTGGCCCTCTGCTCATCCCTTCCCCAGCAGTGCCTTACAGTGGGACAAGGCTCTTAAAAGGCTTCAAATCCTGCCCAATTCCCTTCTCCTTGAACTTCCCTGGCTTCTGTGGGCACTTCCCTGTCTTTCTGAGCCCAGTTCCACCACGTGCTGTCACAGCTCAGACAGAGGAGAGAGGAATCCCTGCCCTGGCTTTGGAGGACTCCTGGAAAGCCCAGCTCGGGTATTTCTCATTCCTGGGATGGTTTGGCTCAGCTCACCTTGCCCAGACAGGTCTGTTGACAGTTTGTGGGAGCTGTTCCCATCGAATAACTCCAGGGTGTATTTTCCCTTATCAGCATCCGTGGGGTTCAGGATGTGGAGCCAGATCCGATTCATGGTGCTCCCAGCTTTCATCCTGTCACGGCTTTCTAGTTGTTTATCCCTGAGTAAACACATCACTTCATTAGTATTTAGTAGAGCTGGATAAATTAGAGCATTAACTTTTTTTTTTTTTTAAGACCTGTGCTGGTGGGGAGTGTGGGAGTCAGGACTCATTTCAGGGAGAGTTTTGTAGATAGTCACTCATGAAAATCCCATGGGGCATCTAACTGTGCTTTTAGGCAGTTTGCCAAAGCTTTACAAACTCAAAAAAGACCTTATTTAGGAGATTAAATAGCAATTACATGTTGAATATTTGTAAGCATTTAGCCCTTAAACATTATTAAAAATTGGCCTCCTTATATATGTGTGTAGGTGGTGTCTAATAAAACACCATTTCTCTACTTATGAAGACATTATGAGGCTAAATTAGCCAGTGTTTGGGAATAATGTTCGGATAAACAATTACAAGGAACAGCATTTCCAGAAACTTGGCAAATGTTTTCTGGGGACTCACTTGTGATACCAAGTTGTTTTCATGTAGTCTGTGAAATACTTCACATCAGTGTAGATTTTGATGCCTTCCTCGGTGGGCTGGATTTTCAGAGGGGTCGCAGAGAGAGCTGAAATTCAGGAGGACTTTCAAGAACGCACAGTTTGACACGTTACACCAACAAAATCCCGAGGAACACGTCAACATTTCCCTGTGGACAACCTGGCTAGCTGAGAGCAGGGTGGAATTCTGCCTCTTGGAGACCCTGGGTCTGGGCTACACATGTCACAGAGCACAGCTTGGCCAGATTCCCAGAGCGGTGATGGGACACGGAGCAGGTGCCAGCCCAGAGTTAATTTGTAAGTGCAGGGGGGTTTTAAGTGCCTGGATTTATTTACTGACCATCCTCCTCACACTGAAGGAGAGTGGGTGGTGTTTTAATTGATCCAAAGCCAGGGACAGCTCCAGGGCAGTTTGCTCTGACTGGGACATCCCCCCTTCCTCCCCTTCTGTTGTTACTCATGACATACCACTGATCCTGCACAGCTCCTTGAGAAGCTCTTCGAAGGCTGAAAGACAAAGATTTAAATGTCTGTAAATACAGTATTTATCAAATCACCAGCTTTATTTCACCATGTTTAGGCTGTTTTATATCCACTAGTTATTTGTTGTCTTTTTCTCTTGCAGAGCTCACTGGGAATGGAGTTTTTGCCACTGATTCATTTATTTTTAGATGCTGGGCATTTCTTACTAAATTTAGGTGCTCCTATCTTCCTTAACATTCAACATGTGCAACCAACTGCCTCCCAGAAAGATTTATGTATCAGGTTTAGATGATGGATTCCAGATGTCGGGGTAGGATTTAATCTCAGGAAGCAGAATCTTCTGAAGGGGCTGAAAAATTCCTGAGCTTTTAACTGTGGTGCTTGACAGAATTTATAGTGCAGCCCAAGCTTGAGAAATGGCTGCAGATGTAAATGACATTATGATGGAGATCAGGAAACCCTTTAAATTCGACCAGTGAATTTTTAATGCCGGTTTGAATCTCTATAAAAGTACTGTGGTAATTAATAACGTCATAGAAAGTTGATGAAATTTGGTTTTAAACCCAAAATTGATCCTAGGCAGGGCTGTGAGTGTGTATTACTGTGTGATACAAGGTTCTCTTACCTCCTTTGGTGAGATCCAGTTGGGTGCAGTCCTCTCCTCGCTGGTCTGAAACAACTGCTTTGTACTGACCTTCATCTGCTTTGGTCACCTACCAAAGACATGTGCAAACACCTGTAAAGAGAAACAAACCCCAAAGCCAAACAACACCCCTCCCAAAGGAATTTCCCACATCGTTGAAACAGGGTTGGGAAAAGGAGGAGAAGCTGAGATTTTCTTCTTGTTGTTTTCCCGAGGTGATTTGGCTGTTTGAAATGAAGATATAAAGTCAAAGCCCAACAGGATTGGAAGGAGCCACACAGAGACTGCACCACCAAGTCCCTTTGTTCAGCTGGACCTTCTGGGAGGCAGTTCAGATTACAAGGGGGGTTATATCAGCTCCTCTGTTGCATTCAGTTCATTCTGTGAGAAGCTCAGTAACTCTTTTTTTAATGGCACTAAAGTTCATCTCCAGAACAGGCAGCCAGTGCTGATCAGAACAGCCCTCGGGTTCTTTTTAGCCTCTCAGGATGTGTTAAACTTTGAACAGCCATTCACTGTTAAAAAACATCTTATTTCTTACTAGAATCATAAAAGCAGAGACTGGTTTGGGCTGGAAGGGACCTTAAAGATCCTTTAATTCCAACCCCGTGCCATGGGCAGGGACATCTTCCACTAAAACTCAGAGTCATTAAACTGCAACACTAAAAGTTTTCTCCTCCACCCAAAACACATGGAATATTGGTAAGATCAACCCCTGTTTTTTTTGCATTTTCATGGGATCTCCAAAGCCTGTGAGTCATTTTATGGTTTTCACCTTTTTAATGCACAGAGTTCCTGTTCCAGTCTGTGGATCAAACACGCCACCTGCTCGTGCCTTCTGCTTGAAGATCCACTGGAACTTGGTGTCCTTCCTCAGGTTTGTTGCCTGTTTGAAGTCAACATTTACATGTCAGCATCCCAAATGCACTTTAATTCTCAGTTCCTGGCCAACCTTCTAATAGGAAACATCACTCACAATTAGAGAATTGCTCCAGAATCTTAGAAAGTGCGACCCCCCCCCCCCCTTTAATAAAATTCCTGCCCAAAACATACCATCTCCTTACTTTCATTGGCTGGCAACAGAACATTTGGATGAACAGTTCACATCCTCTTAGAATTCACACCTAAAAGTGAGAGCTAAAGGAGTTCAGGCCGGGCAGCTGCATCCCAGGCTGTGCGTACCTTGCAGGTAAGGAGCACCTCGCAGCTCTCCGTGACCTCCCACCTCAAGTTCTCTATGAAATGCGGACCTGGAAAAGAAGAGAAGTGTCTTGGGAGATGCATTTCCTGCAGAAATGCCTCCACCTAGTGCCGAATTCCCGCAGCGCCGCGGGAGGGAACGCTCTGCGTGGAACAGGGAGGGGAAAATGGGAGACGGATTAGAAACACTTTCATCCCACACTGACTACCCCCAGCCAGCAAACTGGACCTGTGGTCTGATGTTCTTATCACGGTCGTTATTAAGTGAATATTTTTATCCCCGCTGGAAGGGAATAATCTTTCCAATTTGGCAGTTTTTCTCCGAATTTGTTTTAGGAACTTCTCTATTCGTGAATATAAAGTGGGGGACAGAATGAATGTGGAATGCAAAGTTCTTTATGAACTTATCTAGAGAATCCTGTTTTCTCCAGGGAAAGTAAGTGGATCTTAATTACATTATTTTTATATTATTCATTATTACATATAAACTGGACAGTTTTCAGAATTCAAAAATGTTACA
>JAYRBT010000064.1:4885688-4896876 GCA_036023395.1 Myiotriccus ornatus
CCCCCCCCCCCCCCCCCCCCCCCCCCCCCCGTTATTTTCAGAGCAGAGTAATGAAATAATCACCCAGCTTGGCTCCAGCAGTCACGGGCTCGCTGGGCAGGGAGGGCTCGCTGATTCCGTACCGGTTCACGGATCGCACGCGGAAACGGTAAGATCTCCCTCCAACGAGATCAAAGAGTGCAAATCTTGGGGAGTTAACTGCCACATCCACATTAACCATTTGCCAGCAGTCGCTGCCTGCAATCGACTGTAACGGGGAAGGAGATGATTTACCGCTTGCGTTGTAACTTCAGGCGTAAAACAAAGCTGATCTCTGCAGGAAAGTGGTTTGAAAAAACCCACCCAACCAACCAAAACCGCAGACCAAACCCATAAATTATGGATTTCTTGTTGATAGACCCAAACTTTTCTCCCATGGCAACAGAGGGCCCCTTTGCAGCAGAAGTGGCGGGTGCAGCGGGTGAGAAATGAGGACGGATGAGAGGAGACTGGGAGAAGGTACTAATTAACCAGCAGAATGATTAGTGGGGAACAGGAAAGTGAAGGATTGTGCAGTTTTCCCCAGCTTTTCCACCCTTTGGGGCACCCTGTTAAAATTCTGCCGCTGTTCTGTGGTGTCAAAGTTATTTGTTTATTCTCTGTTAATTATTAGTCCTGGAACGGGTGTCAGGGGCAGGATGAGGTGCCCTGAGGAGCTGCAGGGAGGCCAAACCAGCCACTTTTGAGGCTGTGGAAGGAATGGTTCTGCTCTGCAGTTCCCCTTTTAGGTGATGCTGTTTTCTTACCTTTTCCACATAATAACTGAGGGGCTCTCTACCTCTTGGATCTGGTTCATCCCAGGCCAGAGCCACATAATCTTCTCTGACCTCACTTGCACGAACATTGGTGGGTGGCAATGGAATTTTAATGTGTCCTACAGGGAGGCAGAAAGGCTTTAGTGATAATGTGGCAGGAAAATAAAGTTCTTTTATGATGGCTTCTGTTTTCCCACTCTAAATTAAGATTCATCAATACACAGGAGGGGACAAACCCTTTGGGGACACAGAGGCAAACCAAGATAGCTTTTGGGATAGTTCTGATCCTTGTGCAGCTTATTATGGTATCTCCCAGAGTGTCTTTTGTCCAGTCATGTTTTTACAGATCTCCTTGTTGCAGAACAATCATTCCTCTCTGAGGGAAAGGTTCAGGGGAAATTGGAACTTACCTTCCAGCTCATCCTTGGATATTTCTATCGTCCTGCCTTCATCATATGGAATAACTGCAATGTCAAACAGGGCAATGTTATTGCCTCAGAGGAGATGCTGGGAAGAAAGACAGAACCCAGGACCTTGTCATTTGTTTTATGCAGAATTATATACCTTTCATGTCACACACAATGATATTTTTGATGTTTTTCTGCCCAAAATAGTCCCATGGTGGGTTCAGAGAAGGCACAGAGTGTTTGTGAGAATGGGGAGAACCTGGACAAACTGCCTTCAGTTACAGCTGCAGCTGTACTTGAGGAGAAATTGTTCCTGATTTTGTACAAACCTGTCACTCTCTTGTCCCTGCTGGGGTCACGTGTTGTGATGGGATCACTGGCTTTTGAGGGGTGACTGATGCCCACTTTATTGACAGCCTTCACCCTGAACTGGTACGTGTGTCCCTCAGCAAGGCCCAGGACAGGGCACCTGCAGGTTTTCACAGGCTGGGCATTGCATGGAACCCAATCCTCTGACCCTGCAACACACCTGGAACGAAACACAGCCCGGGGAGTTCCTTCAGGGTATTTCCCCAGCAATGTAATGAGCTTTTTTTTTAGCTCAAAGATGAATAACTCACAGACCTTTCAATAAGGTACCCCAGGACTGGACTTCCTCCATCATCACTGGGTGCTACCCAGGAGAGGATCAAGCAGTCTTTGTTCACATCGTGGCATTTCACGCTGAGTGGGGATCCAGGAGCACCGGGAGTTTCTGCTGCAGCATCTGTGGGAACCCCGAGGGATGGTGGTTACTCTCTGCTCTTTTCTCTCCCAAAACTGCCATTCAGTAGCTTAATTTTAATTTTCTAAGGACCTACATCCCAGTAATGCGAGCCAGCTTTTCTAAATCGCTACTGAGGGTAAGATGTGGTCATTTTAATGACTGCGCCCACGCGCAGAATTGGGAGCTACTTTCTCACGTGTGAAGCCGGGAATTCCTTCGTGCCAAGGTATTTATGGGAGGGGGTTTTGTTCTCTGTGTGTACCTCGAACAAACACGTAAGTGCTCTGTTCTTTGTACCCATCCAGCGAGGGGACACGGACGGTGTAGAACCCCTCATCCTCTTTGTGAGCGCACGGCACCGTCAGGGAAGCCTCCTGCTCCCGGCACTGCAGCTCCTGGGGTCCGGAATCCTGCAGCAGCTCACCTGTGGAGCACCAGAAGGGGTACAGGGACTCCACCTGCACTGGCTGGTTAGGAGTGGCGTTACAAAAAAAAAAAAACCCCAAGAAGCAGCAAAACCCACAGAGCGAGGTGAGGGTCGGTGGGACATTCGTGATGTTCCTGTTGTGCCTCCGAGTTACAGTCACGGACCGAGCCAATGGAATGGCCAGAGCAGTCTTGCTGCATTGTTGCTGCTTTCCAAAACTTAACAGCAGACAAAGATCACCAGTTTGGCCAAGATGGAAATCCCTGATTGCCAGCTGAGTATGCCAAAAGTTTTTTTTACACTGCAGAACCAACAGGCTTTTCAAACACTTATTGCTTTCTCTGTATAAGATTAAGGCTCTTAAATTATTCCTATGGGCAGGAATGTCATCACCCCCAAAACATTTTAGTGGTGGCATCCTTTACAAATGTGGGAAAAATATAAATTAAATAGTGGCACCTGTAACTTGAGAGCAGCTCAGGAACCCTCAATTTTGATTCTTTTCTGTGAACATTCAATCACAGCTACAAATTCCAGTGGTAATTCTTAGAGGTAAATACATATAAATTTAGGTGTTGCCTACAAACCATCTCTGAACCAGGTGATGTCTCGTTGGTGGTCAAGTAAATCAGAAGAGAAGTAGCAGGAGAGGGTGAAAGGCTCCTTTTCTCTTGAAAATAAGGGTTTCATTGGAAAAGCAAAGTCTGCCTCTCTGGCCATGAGGGATCCTATGGAATAAGAGTAAAAGTCAGCAACTTGGCATGTGCAGTCAGGCTAATGGGAAAAGCTCTGGCTCAGGAAGAACAAAAAGAACCAAGTTGCTTCAGGCTATAAAAGTAAATAACAATAACATCAATGATTTACTCACTTTTGTATATTTCTGAATCAAATCCTGACTCCTTTCCGTAATATTCTGTAAGACAAGAAGAAAATACGTTCAGCAAATCTCGTGCCAGTGTTTGTCTTCTCCTCGAAAATACCCAGTGATGCTCAGCAAACTGATTTTGCCTTGAACCAGCCCTTGGTGTGAACCTTCAAAGTTATTCAGAGCTAAGGAGGGTTTTTCAGGTTTGGCTTCTGCCTTTGAGAGCTGCACAAGGCAAGTTAAAAGCAAACAAAACAAAAACTTTTGGTAAAAGCAAACCCCTGGGTTGAACCAGCGTGACGTGGGATTCTTGAAAACCACCAGTGGTTTGGACTGCAGGATTTAACCAAAAACAAGGATATTTCTTCTGATACACCGAGGTAATCCCTGGAGCTGAGGGAAGTGTGACCCCAAATCACTTGTTTCCAAGAGTTGTGGATTCTTTGGAGGCATCACAGGTGGGTGCTGGCCCACTCCACCTGCTCTGACCTATTGGCACCACGTCACAAAGCGAAATTATTTGGAGCTGAAATCCAAGGACCGATGGACTTAACACAGGATGAAACTGAGACACTTTCCTTAAGTCTCCAGAAATGCCCATAAAACAACTCCTGTTCTCCCACTGGCAGGAGCTGAGCTCACTGACAAGCAAAACACGAGGCTGAGCGTTAACAGTTGAGGAGGAAAGAAATATGAAGCATGGGAGGTAAAGCAGAACCTCATGCCAGGTTCCTGGGAGAGCCTCAGTGATGTCTTTAGGGGAAGTGAAACCCCAGAGACCCTCCCCTGGCATCGGGGCCACTGCAGACATGGTGGGGCCAGGGGCAGAGATGCCATCAGCCTGCCCTGGGGCACGAGGAATGTTTGCAGGGCAGGCAGGATTAAAACCTTGCTGGAGTCTCTATTTTCAGACTGATAAATGCAAAGAGCAAAAGGGAGACTCGTGTTACTGGGCTGGCACGAGAAATCCTGGGAGAGGGAGCAGAGTGGGCCCCTCACCACAAGCACGGGCAGCGACGTCTGCAAAGGGTTTGGAAAGCCTGAGGAGGGATCAAGCACTTGGAGGGGAGGAGAACCATCCCATCCAGGGCTTGCTGTGGTCCCTCTGAAAGCCACAGGTCTCGGGAACCAGTTTCTTGCTTATCTTCAGAAGCGCAGCAGTGTTTGTAGCCCTGTTGTGTGGTTAACTGTGTGGCTGTTTCATAACAGTCCAGAAGGAAAAAAAAAGTGCCTAAATTTAGTTCAGTTTTAACCCAGGGACAGCTGTGTCCGTATGGAATCCGAAAGATTTTGGCTGAGTCCAGAAGTGGCTGAGAAAGAGAAGCTGCTCTATCAGCCATGTACATATACATTAGTGGCAGCCTAAATTATTTCAGCCTGTTGTGCTTTCTCCTCATTAACAGATGAGAGGAATTCTCCTTTTCCCGTCAACAGTGCTTTTTTCCAGAGTGAAAATATAATATATGCAAGTATTTTGAAGATTCTACAGAGTTTGAAAGTTTAAAGGAGCATATTTTGTACTTACTCCTGACCAGCACCGTAGCAAATGAATAAGCCTCGCCGTGCTGGTTCTTCACTTGCACGCTGTATTCGGCAGAATCTTCCATGGAGCATCTGGAAAAAAGCCAAACACATTTCCCCTCCTTTTTAGCTGTCAGTTATTGTTCATATTCCACAGGACAGATTCAAGGGGCTTCCCCTTTAATCCCTGAAATTAGAAGGAGATATTTGCTTTTCATCCAGAATCTGCTTTTCCTTTCGATAATACAGATTGCTAATAATTTGTGATCAATTTTTTTTTCTCTTGATACCCAGAAGCAAAACATTTCAAGTACTGAGCAAGCAAAAGACCTGTGGAACACTTGGTTCCACTGAAGATATGCGTGTCTATCACAGGTATAATTCACAGAGTTGAACTCATGTCTTTCTGATTACATTTATCCGTCCTAAATCACATGGCTGTGTCTGCTTGTGAAGTGCTTCACGTGCACGGCCTTACCCTGAGGGAGAAAATGTTGGTGATGACTAAAAAGAGGAGGAGAGATAAATTAAGGCTCTAAATTTTATTTTTTTTTTTAAGGTTGGTTTTTTTTTTTTAAATGAACTGCTGTTTCATGAACTGCTGTTGAGAGTGGCACAGGTTTAGCTCAAACACAGCCCCCTGAAGTCAGGCAAGGTCAGATTCCAGAAGAATTACCTTTTGTTGTTGATCATACACAAAGTGGGAATTTCAGCAGAGCAGCTCCTATTCAGCTGAAAAAACCAGCTCAGCCAAGGGCACACACATTACCTGCTGATGTGCAGGGTCAGCATCCCAAATTTGTTTTTTATCTTGTATTTTCCTGCTGGGGCCAGGCGGGGGTCGATGGGGACCCCGTTTTTATACCTGGTTGAACACAAACAAACGCGCTGTTAGGAAACTACCTGTGTCAAACACAAAACAGAAAAGAGGAGTAGACGCAATTCCCTCTTTTCCAGGTCTCCCATTTCAACCCAAAACAGCCTTGCAGCTGACCTAGATCCCCTCCCTAGTCCTGCTTGTCCCTTCCCTAAGGATGCTGGTGGCTTGGCCTTGGCTTAACATTCCCTGCTCTGCAGGCTGTGGGAGGGAGTTTGCAGATGTCTCTTCTTTGTGTTCCTTGGGGATCTGTGGGAGGTCCACGTTCTCTTGGCACTTTGAATAATTCAAAGAGGCCCTTCTGGAAGGACGCAGGACTTGGGGAGCTCCCTGCCTACGAAGTCATTGGTAACCCAAATGTTCGCCTAATTAAACCTTCCAGGGGAGGAGGGGTGGATCACTTCGACAAACTGATCAAAGCACACTTTGCAAATTGTTTTCTGGGCTGATCTCTCCTCTGTTTCCATCTCTCTGTTACGGTGTGTGCTGCAGTCCGGCCCAGAACTTCACACTCCTTCCCCGTGGCTGGCAAATACGCAAAATGAGTAAATGTGAGAGTTGAGTTGTGTTTTACGAAGTGTAGAAGCAACATCAGTTTGAGGCTAAAACTCTCACGGTGCCCAGGGCAGCCAAGCCTTGAGGGTGTGTATGTGTGAGGTGCTTTAGTGCTGAAGACAGATCCTGTTTTATGAGACTTAAATCCCTGCTCCCAGGCCCACCGAGTACTCAGTGTCCTTACAGCGGAGCTGGGGAACTGAGAGTGTTTTCTGTGACCTCTGAAGCTCTCCCTTCCTTCTCTCTGGTTGTGCATGGATGTTATTCCTCTGGCTGCTCCCTGGAATGCACAGACCGTCCCCACACGGGTCATTGCCGGGACTGACCTACCAAGCGACCTGCGGTGATGGGGAGCCCAGGACGGTGCAGGCCAACTTCACATCCATCCTCTCCCACACCGCGTGTGCTCTGAGGGGGATCCAGAACATGGGGGGCCTCCCTGAGCGCAGCTCAATCTGCTCCTTCTCCACACGTGCCTTTTCCACGGCCTGTGACAAGGAGACACCCCACAGAGGCGATGGAAAGGGATTCTGTTGTCGCACAGTTCTGTCAGTGCACGAATTCTCTCGCAAACGGGGAGTGTGATAATGCCTCGGTGGCGGGAGCACGAGGCCTTGGGCGACTCTGAGGCTGTCCTAACACCTGCTGAGGTTCAGGATCCTCCCCAGGGTGCTCCTGTTGGCTGTAATTTTAACCCTGGTGGCGGTTCTGTTGCCAGCAGAGGTGTCTGAGCTCACCTTCCTCCGCAGGCCTTTCCTGTCGGCTCTCACGCGCAGCAGCCGGCAGGTCCGAATCGCCTCCTCCTCTAACCGTTCCATGTCGTTCCCAAACCCAGTCCTCTTTTGCCCCCTCTGTTCCAGCTCTAGGATGTCGGCTTCCCTTCTTATCTTGTAGTCCCTGGAACACAGGATGGTAAAAGGCAACACAGAAGTCTGGATAATGGTTTTTATTTTGTTTTGGTCTTTTTTTTTGGGGGGGAGGTGTGGTGTTGTTTATAGCACGTATTTTTTGGTTAAACCAGAGGTGTTAAGGACTGAAACACCAGCTGCTTGCAGTGTGGGTATGGATGTCAGGCAGTTATCCCTCACAGGAATCAGCAGCACTCCCATGAGATATCAGACTTCCATCTGCTGCAAGACAGGGACCCGCTGTTTGATCATTTTTAATCCCAGGCATGAAACTGGGACGTGTAATGAAGGGAGGAGGGATGTTGGTTGTTCAGCCACCACGGAAGGATGGACAGCAGGATCAAGCCAAGATTTTCCAGGAAAGATGGAGAGTCCTATCTGTTACCATTAATTTATCAACCCAACAGTATTTTCCACTTATTCCTTTGAAATCTGGTTTCTCTTAATGCTTTGTGTATGAGCAGGGCAATGTCCCTCATCATCACAGGTGCCAAGGCACCATCACTTCATTTCCTGCATTTTGGTTGAGGCCTGGTGTTTTTAAAGGAAGAACCTTCCAACTGAACCCGCTCTTTTTGCTTCCAAAGAGAATAAACTGGAAAGTGTGAGCCCTGCAGTGGTTACATCCGAGTCACCACGACTGCTGACTTACTTGGGCAGTTCCGAGGTCAAGGCAAGGGCAGCCGCTATCGACAGCTCTGAAAGGCTGAAAGTCTCTTCTTCCTCACTTCCAGGGGCAGACACATGTGAGAGAACCCAGACAAGATTCCATAAGTTCATAAACTCAAAACTCAGCAAGTCTGTGAATGTGCAGAAAGTCCTGTCTGGGCCCGGTTGACTCGACCTGTCCCCAGCTCTGGGGCTCACCTGGTTTTGAACTTTTTCCTCCTGGTTGTGGAGCTCATTTGCAAGCTGTGTTTTCTCTCCTCCTTCTGCTCCTCCTCTCTGTGGTGGAAGAAGGTTCGGGATCCCATGGTGGGAAGTCAGAAATGAACTTTTTTTGCTGGAATAGAGTAACAGAACAGTCAGCAGGTAGCACTTCGTGGAGGGATTTGTTTCCCCAGGACTGATCCTGTGCTCTAAATCTGGTGGATATTCTCCCAGGGAGTTCCATTAGATCAGACCCCCAAGATAGCAGGCAGACAAATGAGGAGCACCACGAGAGGGAGACCAGAGGGACACGGAAGATCAGGGACAAAGTAAGATACGCAACAGCAGACAGTGAGATGCCGAGGAAGAGTTTGGGAAATAAGCAGATTTTCGGGGTGGAAACTATTGCAGGGGTAGCTGTGATGGCAAACAGCCTGTGATCACACCTGAGCCTGCCTGCATGTGCCAGGGCAATGCTGCTGAGCCAAGCACACAGGCTGCTGTGCAGGAATCATGGAGTGGTTTGGGCTGGAAGGAACCTTAAACCCATCTCATTCCACCCCCCTCCACGGGCAGGGACATCTTCAACCAGCCCAGGGTGCTCAGCCAGTTCCAGCTGCTGAGACAGAGCACTCCTTCGGCCAGTGCCATTCCCTATTCCCAGGCTGCTGATGGGAACAGTTCCAGTTCAGCACTTTGGGAGGAAAATGCTTTATCCGGTCCTTTGGTTGCATCCCGAGAAATCAGCTGTTACTTCTCAGCTCTTAGAGGAAGGCTGATAAACCATGGAGAAAACAGCATCCCTCAGAACATGAGCCTAACAGGACTCAGCAAACAGCAGGATTTTCCCAAGGAGTGACCAGAGGAGCTTCCCAGGGCGATCCTGCTCCCACAGGTGAAAGCTGGGAGCAAACACCGGCACTCTTGGCTCCCCCCATCACCGGCTGTGCCGCCGCCCCTGCCCTGGGAACCCACAGCTCGCTGCTTTGAGGCTCTGACTTAGGGGTGGGCATTAAACCGAAGGGAATTTTAACACTCTCTCCCTCCTCATCTCCCTCTCCCCGCAGTCCATTCAAACCCCCGCAGCCCAAGCCTTAAACCGTGCAGGTTGACAAGTTCTAAGAGCTCGGGTTGCTGTGGGAGAGCAGCTTCCCAAATGCAATTGTTGCCGAATAAAATTCGTTCAAACATGCCTGTAAATCTTTCCCTAGCTCATGTTCCATGACTGAGATTTTCCCTTGGCAAATTTTCCTCCTGGATTTCGGCTTTGCTGCTTTCTAATCCGAGCTCTGTAAAAAATACAGACCCCTCAGCTTTCACTGGGACAATTTTTTCATGCCCTCCCCCCCTTTTTTTTTAACTCGTACAATTTTCTGTTGATTTTCTGTAAATAAATTTATAAAGAGTCCACAGAAAAGCACAGTTGGCTGGAAAAGCACAATTATCCCAACACAAAAATGAAAATGAGGGATTAACATGATAATATTTCCATAGTAGGTGTTAACTTTGGAAGAAACAAAGAACTGTTGGATAAGAAAGAGAAAATAAAACAGGGTTTTATGGGAGAATATCTTTGTGATTGCATGGACTACTGATTTCTTCAGGACTGATTCAGCTGCAGAATGACTCCTGTTACCCTGGGCATCAGATCTTTGTGTCCATGTTCACAAATAATTACTGATCCAGAATAATTTTTACTGTATAATGGTTTTTTTATTTTTCCCTGGGCAAATTTCAGTGCTTTATAATCTGGTGTTTGTGTAAAGATACCAAGTTCTGATGTGCTAAAACCTACACTTTTTCATTCAAGTCAACATTATTTTCTAAGCAGATCAGGAAAAAAATAGAACAGAAAACCAGCAATGACACCTTAAAGCAGATACAATAACAAAGCACAGCCTATTTCTGAAGTGCAAGTCAGACAAAGCTGTCATGGAAAAAGAATAACTGATGCTGCTCTGAAGGTCTTATAAAATCTCACAACAAACAGCAGCTTATTTACAGATAAACCAGACTCACCCAGAGAAGACTCCGCTGAGAGCTCCTGTCCTCAGGCAAGAGAAGGGACAAAGGAGGCTTCCCCTTCTCCCTGTTGATGACACTGAGAATGACTCTCCCCAAAAGAATGTTCCCCATGTTGGAGTGCCCATCCTGGAGTCAAATTTAGCCTCGTGCCCTGCCCTCCCCGGGACAATGGGGAGCCCCTGCGTGGTCACTGCAGTGCCAAGGACTCCCAAACTCCCTCTAAATCAGGCCAGGTTTCCCCTTTTTGCCAAACGATGGGAGGGAAGACAGGTGCCTCCAAAATTCACAGTGTTGGATTGCCCCCTCTGCTCTTTCAGGACAGAAGCTCACAAAGCACCCAAACTGAAGGATGAGCATTTTAACCTCCCCCAGGGATTTCCCTCGGGGTAACTTCGCCACTGCTGTGTGAGAGAGGGAAATTATTGGCTTTGGCATCTCTGTGGTGAATGGCAACTCCAGGCAAACCTTGTCAGTGAATAATTAGACCAGGAGCTACACCAGCTCTTAAGTTTTTAGTCAGCTGTGACTGGTTTACTTTCCTTTTTACAGCCAAATGAAGGCTTGGTGCCTCAGTGGAGGGTGAGTTTGGGTATCCAGCTGCCCACGGTGGTGTCTGTTTTTTCCTGCTGGTTTTCCATTCATTTGAGATAATCTTGCAATTCCTTCCCAGCAATGTGAGAGGCAGGTGATATTTTTTTGTGGTGTCAGGGGCCTTATGAGAATGAACTCCCCCATCAAATCTGGCCCAGGCTGAGTCACCCTGCCCAGATCAGCAGGATCCATTTCCTTGTTCGCTGCACCACCCGAAGAAGAAACCCAGGATCAGCACTAGAACTTTCATCTTTGTCACATCAACCCTCTGTTGTATGAATGCTGACCACTTTGTTCACCTTTTTCTTGCAAAAACACCTAATAATCACGTTTCACAGCCATCATTATCTCAGACTGAGCAGAATGAAGGTACACGTGGACACTTTCCACGCTGTGCAGCGTGAGGCCACTGCTCAGCACTGAGATGCAGCTGCTGCAGTCCTGCTGCACCACTGCCCTGTCACTGAGAGCACTGCAGGCAGGCCAGAGCCAAGACATAAAATCTATTTTACAGAGATATATTTATAGAGAGGAGCAGGCACTGATCCCTTGTCCCTGGTGACCATGACAGGACCCAGGGAA
>JAYRBT010000064.1:4906107-4926772 GCA_036023395.1 Myiotriccus ornatus
ATTATTTGTTTGTACCTCTTTTAAACCCAGGGTTATTTATTCATTTGTGTCTCTGCTTAAGACACAAGGAGACTGAACCTAAGCTCACTGAGATCAAGGAATATCCTTTACTCCTGTAGGATTTGGGCTGTAACACACAATGGCAAATGCTCTGAAGTGAAATAATCTTTTTGTGTCCCTACTAATCCTTGAAGCGCCGAGCACACCAAGAATTATTAAAAGGAGAGAACAACAGGGAAAAGAAGTTTTATGAAACCTCAGACAACAGCTCACTCTCTAGGTGTTAATTCAGTAGACATGATAGAACTATGTCCCATCTTACAGGACCAAAGAGAAACACCCCAATTAGAGCCAGGCAAGGAGAAGGCAGGACTCACCGACCACTGAAAATCCAGCCAGGACGATCAGGAATCGCTTCATGAATACCTGTGCAGGCTGGGCTGCGAGGGCAGGCAGCCGATCCTGCGGGCAGGTGAATCACCTTTCATGGGAGCTGAATTCTTTCCTGTGAGGCCAGGCTGGATTTGTTGCTCAGTAACAGGCTGCAGAGCTCCTATCCCGCCTTCCCCGGGCTCTGAGCTCACCAGCCCCGACGCGCCGTGCGCGTGCGTGAGGAGCCACAGCGGGAGCACCTCTCCCCACCTGGCTGTACAAAGGTGCACGAGCCGGAGCCTCAGAGAGTCCCAAACCCTTGAAAAAGAGCCAGGTACCTTTTTGCTGAGAGCTTCCTGCCCCAAAGCCCTCCCTGAGGTTTCTGGGGTTTGAGATGGCTTCTCTGGTGGGGTGACTCGGGCTTGTTAAAACTCCAGAAATTAAAACTCAGTGCTGGTGCACCTGGTTGGCCTTAATACCTATTTCCTCAAGAAGTATCTTTGAACATTTTCTCAGAGTGAAAGTCAGCCAGATCCCTTTGTTTTCACACTCTTCACACTGACCTTGGATGGGAACCAAGTGACCAGCACACACAGCCTTGGCAGAGCACGAGCTCCTCGGTCTGCCCTGCTCTGCCCTGGCAGGTGGGTTCTCTCACCTGACGTAGGAAGGAGGTAGAAAGGAGGTGGCCTTTCCATAGGAGGAGCACGTGCTTTGTGCACAGCCCACCGTAGACCTACGGTTTATTTTTGTTTCTGTTTACAATTTCAGGCTCTGTTCTGGACATCCTCAGTGCCTGGGGAGAACTATTTGTGTGAAATCTCCAGGCTGTTGGAGATACAGTTCCTTTTCCATAGCCTTGTTATTGTGTTGCTAAATTACACGTTCAGGTTTTTTCTCGGAAGAGAGAGAGACATTTCCTTCTTCCATCAAAAGTGAAATCTCCAGGAGATGCAGATTTAGAACCACCGTCTTGCTGAGCACTGGGAACACGTAGGACAGCTGTGCATCAGACAAATCCTTATGGCAGTGCTCTTTCATTGCCTAAAGACTATTTAAATATCCTAAATGCTAGATTTTTTTTTTAATTGTTATTATTATTATGACAAATGAGTCCCAGAAGCAACATTTGGGGGGGTCCTGTGCCAGGCCAGGAGCTGGACTTTGATTATCTCTGTGGGTCCCTTCCAGCTCAGGTGATTCTGTGATTCTTTGCTCACACCTGCAGCCAAGTTAATCAAAACACAAGCCCTGTGTGCCTCTGAAGCTGGAAACAACTGCTTTCACTGGTCTACCCTTGTGGCCAGGCACGTGACAGAATTTACTACCCCTTCTGCTTCCCTCTTCATCTCGTGGATTGTCTGTTCCCGAAGCTCTTCCTGTTCCCTGCTCTGCTGGGGCAGTAACGGGGCTCCAACCCCAAACCTCCCCAAACTTTCAGCTCCCTCACAGCCTGGGGAGGGGCTGCAGCCACGCTGGTGACCGCTGCACGTGTGGATGTGGCACCTGGCCACATGGTGGACTTGGCAGTGCTGGGTTAACGGCTGGACTGGATGATCTTAAAGGTCTTTTTGAAGAGGGAGCAGTGGGACTGACCCTTTTGCAGTGGAAAACGGGTGTCAAGCCCTGCTGAAAGAAAACCTGGAGGAGGGGGATGCTGCCTCCACCAGTGCAGCTCCCCTGGCCCTGCAGCCTCTCCCTCAGCTCCCTGGAAAGACAAAGAACAGATCCCAGGCCCTGTTTGCAGAGCTGTGACATGTCAAAATAATTTTGCAGAGGTTACACAACTCCAGGGCTTCCTGTAACTCAAAGCCTGGGGTTTTTTTCCTGATTGCACAAGAAATTGGGTGGTGATTACGTTTGTATCATCTGTATCTTTCTGAATGAAGTGGAGGGATTACAATGCAGGATGTACCTGAGGACACTTTGCAGAGGACAGGCAAGAAAAAAAGAATATTCTTGCTGATGGATCCTTTTTCCAACCTCCCCTCTGGACTTTCATTTGGCCCCTTAATTAGCTCTGGGAAGTCTCATAGGATTCTACTCCAGCCACAGCATTAGGAAGCTCTGGGTGGGGGCCTGTTTTAAAATGTAGAGTTTTTCAGGGTGAGCTGCAGTCACCCTCTGTAGCTCTGGGACACAAAAACGCGTACACATGGAGTTATATATCAAAACATCAACATATTATTGCTCTCAGACACTCTGCACAGCAGGGGGAGTTTCAGCTTCAACGAGTACATTCATATGAAACAAAAAATAAATAAATAAACATGCTGCATATTTATCCCTCTGTTGGGACACAGAAGGTGATTCTCTGTAGGCTGAGCTGGAGAACTTTCCATCCCACAAAAGCCAGATGATGCTGAATGTCTCTGTAAGGTGCTGCCAGCCCAGCAGTTCTGCAGTTAAGGAGGAGCAAATATGGCACTAACAGTTTCAAATCTCCTCCAAATCGAGGTGCAGGCACAACACTGGGTTTTCAGGACCCAGCTGATGGTCCCACGCGGGTCTGGGTTGTGGGTTTGCCTTTCAGAACTCACATGTGGCAGTTCCCTTGCTGTGAAGTGTCAGGTCAGCAGGAGGCAGTGCCTGTTTGCTGTGTGAAGCCTCCTGAGATACTCCTGACTGACTCACCCCCGGCTCTTATCAGAGCCTGAGCACCTTATCTCAGCTGTACCTGCACAGTGGGACAGTGTACAGAGGTTACTGAGCAATGAATTACACCTTCTGTGTCCCTGAAGCCATATGCCTTGATAGGCCAGACATCAGCAGAGAAAACTCTTGAGTGAATAAATAAAAAACCGGCACCGCTCTCGAGTTATTTGTCCTTGTTCAGGTGGCCCTGCCTGGATATCTGGAGCTCTGCAGTGTTTTCCAGGTACTCTGGGTTCTCTAGGTCCTTCCCAAGTAATGTGCATGGCTGTAGCCTTTGAATTGAAACTTTGGGTTGTATTTGTCCCCCGTGTTTGAAGGTTCAAAGGTGTCACTGAGCACCGTGGAAGAGGGAGGTGTCCCTTCAGTAAAACTGTCACTGTCACAGTCACTCGAGATCCCCTCGTCCTCTGCCACCTGCAGAGTGTGTAAAGGGATGAGCAGCTGATCCTTCCTGAGCTGGGATATCCCGTGGACCTGGACCTGCAGATCTGTGATTGATTTCTGGTAATACCTGGTGAAGTGGTGACCCTCCTTCTGCGGGTGGGGCTCACCGGGAGGGCCTTTGGCACAAACCCCCTCCGTCAGTGGTTGAAGGAGGGTCATTTCCAGGCTCTCCCCCCTCTCTGGCTGCTCACTGAAACCTGGGAATCTCACATCAGCGAGGGATATTCTCCCTAAAGAGCAACTGTGAGAAAGGGATGCCTCCTCATCTGCTTGGGATCCCGAGGTGTCCACCCCGTGCTTTCTCTCCGGGAAGGAAGAGAAACCCGAGGTACTGAGGTCGAGCATGGATTCACTGTCCACAGAGAGACCTCCAGTTCCTGAATCCAAGCTTGTTTTCCCCTGAGCTGCTTGGGGTGGTTGGCAGTGGAGATGTCTCTTTGGAAAGCGAGTCACTTGGTTGTAGGGGATGAAAGTGCCGCTGTCTTCTTCCTCCTCCTCCTCCTCATCATCATCTGATGATGATGGTGATGGTGATAGGAAAGAAGCCACCCATGGTAGGTTGTTCCTTGCTAAGGCTCTGTCTGCCCTCCTTTGTGCCACTGGCTTCTCTGTGCAGTTCAGGCCATCGCTGCAGATTTCCTCCTTGATGAGCTCCGAGGGAAAAGCTGCTCCAGCAGCTCGGAAGTGACGAAAATCCTGGGAATCCAGGGAAGAGGAGGGAGACAGGGAGTTAGTGATACAAAAGTTTGGATATAGGAAAGCCTACTGAAAATGGGCCTTGTGAACATAAACTGAGAAGTGCAGAACCCCCTTCCCACTTCCCCCTCTGAAACCCAGCAGGACTTTGAGGCAGGAGGGGACCCCAAAATTTGGGCCATACCAAAGCCTGAGGCATCTTCCTTTGCTTGGCATCTTGTCTCAAGAAGCAGAGGATGAAGGCACCGATCAGGAAGATGGGGAGGGCAAACACAGGGATCGTGGCAGAGAGTGGGAACTTCACTGCGGAGGAAGAAAAGGGAAAAATAATCTGTCGGTGCTGGTTTTGTAGCAATTACAGGCTTTGTACTCAGCTGTTCTTTCAGAAACCTCAAAAAATGTTGGGCTCAAGATCTGTATTTTGCAAATGCAGAGGAAGGAGAACAGACTTGCCCAAGATCAGACTCTAAGTCACAGTCATGCCCACGAAGGACTGTTGACACCAGCCAATGCCTTACTTGCATCAGGGACAACATGAGGCTTTATTCACATATTTTCCCCAAAATTTCCTTAAGAGCACAACTCAGGTACAGTACTCAGGATGTTCAGCAAACATTTCAGGGTTGGCTTTTTGAAGTGAAAATGTTTCTACAGAAAGCAGGAACGGTTCACTAGAAAATCCAACCAGTCCCTTTAACAGGAAGCCCATTTGTTTTGGGTTGGTTTGGTTTGTTGAAGAGCTAGTTTTGGTGGAAATCTCTGACCTGCCCCAATCCCATTTGATGTCTCACCACATCCTTTTCTGGGAAGGACCAGAGAAAGGTCCACATACCTTTGTGGTTTAGTGGCATACACACTGGCTGGGAGAATTCGCTGTATTTGATGCCGATGCTGTCGTAGACAGATCTGGCACTTAAGCAGTAGTTGCCTCTGAGCGCGGTGGTATCGATAGTCACCGTGTCCCTCCTGAATTTATCTTCATATTTTTTCTGTTTGGAAACGAAACAGAGGGTTGGAAAGATGGTTCTCTCACTATTTGGGTGGTGTTTCTCCACCGTGTCAGCCCACGGTTCCCTCCGTTACGTTGTGAGGCTTCAGGGCTGGGGAGGTGCACGGAGAGACACTCCAGGCAAGCATCTCTGCCAGGGTCGTGGATCCCAGGGTGGGATTTCCAGCTGTGCTGTGCTCTGTTCTGCCAGGGAATGCTGCTAGTGGCACCTGAGCTGGCTGTTCTAAGCCTCAGGTATTGACCGTAGTGCAGCATCCACATCCTGATAAAAACAAGGAACTGCCAATAAAATAAGGATGCACACACACACACCACACACACATACACTTACATCTAATTTTTTTTCTCTGGCTTTGGTTTAACTCTGGTTTGGCCAGTTCCTTTTCCCTGGGCCCTGGATCCAGAAATCTGAAGATATTTCAGTTCAAGCTGACCATTGTTCCTCCTTTACCCCCCAAGAAGAGCCACTTTTACTGACCTTATCTTCAGATCCAGCTTCCCAGTGGTTCAGCTCATACTTCCAAATGAGCTTCTCCATGCAGGTGGGCAAAGGGAAGGAGGCACTCACATGGATTGAATTCTCCTTGACGTTCAGGATCAGCACGGGGGGAGCCAGTTCCACTGCAAATTGAGCAACCAGACCTGAGAATGCTGCTTGCTTGGGTCTTACCTTGCTGTGACTGCTCTACACTGGGAGGGAGGCAAAGGAACGGCTTTTTTTTTATCTGGCACATGGAAAGCTCGAAGCCAGTTTGTTCACCCGGAGCACCGATGAACAAATTAATTTTCAATTGATCGGCTCTCGCTGCAGTTTGTGCTCTGCTGAGCTCCTGCCTGCTGTGCCTGTGGGGTGTGATCTGTTCATCTGCTCAACCAACACTGTTTTGGGGATGTCCCTTCATCCAGCTGGAACCTGGCAGGCACTCACCCTCTGAATAGTAATCCTTGAACCGGGATTTTACCCAGGGGGACTGGAGTTGTCCTGAAACCGCCTTCACTCGAGCCCGCACTTTAACGTAGATGTTTGAAAGCACACAGGTCAGAATGCAGGAGGTTCTGGAAATGTTGTTGCAGTGAGGAACCTCCAGCCATTTGTCCATGTGATCCTGGCTGAAAGAAGAAACAACCACGCCACAATTTCCACAATATTAAACATGTTGGTTTGCTGTAGCCTGTACAGCAAGAGAAGGGAGTGTTTTGGAGGATGGGCCCCAAATCTTGCTCAGAATTTGGAGCACTTTCACCAGGGGCCATGTTTAGTTTTGGTGAAAGGTCACTGATCATTGTGACACTGATTAATGGAGTTGCACAGTTGTTTGCCCTGTGCCACACCTTCAGCCAGACTTACCTTTTATAGCTCACAGTATATGTCACATCCTGGGGAGACCCTTCTCCTGGAGCCCATGCCAGAATCATTTCAAAATCCTTTGACAGCAGTGTAACGTTCTGAGGAGGGAGAAGTTGAACATGACCTGATCAAAAGGGAAAATTACGTGGATTATTTAAAAATACCTTTGAGGGTTAGGAAATATCACCTGGTTTTGATTAAGGTGGTGTCAAAATTCGAGGCAGAGTTCTCAGTTCATTTAGAACTGGAGACTGGCTGTGGAAGCAGGTGTGACATAGTCACCTTTTCCTCATTTCTTATAAAACATCCTCCCAGGCAGGGAGCCAGGAATGCAGCGAGGGGCAGGATCCAGCTCTGCCACATGGACTTTCCTGGCACCTGCTTCTCCTGGCAGATCAGTATGTCCATCACCAGCCCTCAACAAGACCCCTTCTGCAGACAGATTTTAAACCATCTTCACAGTGGAATAACTCCCTTTGCGTGAATCATTCCCATTCAAACCCCTTAAAATTTACCCGGATCCGTCCCTCCTCCCACAAGCAAAGCCAGGACGTGAAAGGAAAAGTAACAACGAGGTACCTCGAGCCCGGTGCGGGAAGCACAGAGCCAGCAGGACCCCGACCTTCCAGGAGAACACTCCGCTGGTCACACCTTCCCTCTCTCCATGCCTTGTCATGGTGCTGTTTCTCCCGGCCGAAGTCAGGGGATGGTGCAGTTACCGTCCCGCACGCACCCGCACACGCACCCGCCCTTCCTGGTCCAACCCTGCGCCTTGGACCGGGCGAGGAGCCCGCGGGAGAGGATTTTTGGGGGAAGGAGGTGTGAAAGGAGGCAATACTACGCCCTCCAGTGCACGTCAGCACGGGCCGTGCAGCAGGGGGGAAGCTCAGCCTCGCCTTGTGAGGCACCTCATTGGAAGAGGGACCTTTGGAATGTACCTGCGTGCGGCTGTGAGGTATTAATAGAAATCAAACACGGTTTCAGTGCTGGAGGAATCTATTTATAACCACCGACAGTAAAAACCGGGAGGATGGGGCACTCTGGCAGCCCGGTGTTTGCAGGAGATCGAGAGTTTTCTCTTTGTTTCTGTCACCATCAGGTTTTTCAGGAGTTAGGGAATCACTCCACTTCCCAGACTGGGGGGAAGGTGCAGAAGTGAGAGAGGGATCTGCCCCTTCCCACTGGACGTGGCTCCATCTGCTAAATCCTGTGAGTTTTCTGAATGCCAGTGCTGCAACTTCCCTATACCTTAGTTTTTAATTGTCAGGAGCACAAAAATATCCCTGAGGATCAGGAGCAGCTGCCAGGGCAGAGCCGGGACATGGATGGTGCTTGGCCCCTGTGCTCCCAGATCCATGAACACACTGGCTCTTGGCCTTGGAATTTGCAGCCACAAGACTCTCCAGGTGTTTTATGTTCTCACAGCATGATTCCTCTCAGCTCCAGAGCTCTCCTGGGGCACAGCCCAGTTCCCAAGTTGCTGCTGCATCCCAGTTCTTCCTGAAGCAAAGCCAAGGAGCAGCAGTTTTGTTCGGTGTGGATCAGAAAACCAGGAGACATCCCGACTCAGCCACGTCCCAAGGACAATGCCCAGGGGGATGAGTTTGGAATAGCTGTGCCACTGCATCCTGTGCACGAGGAGGGAAGGGGGAAAATCCCTGGATCTGTTGTGCTGTTGTTTGGCACGGTCTGCCCTCCTGCTTTCCCGTCACAGCCACCTCCAGGCCTGTGCCGTGAGGAAAGGGAGTGAGTCAGTGAAGTTACCACACAGCTTAGGGAAAAGGGGTTTTCCTGGCTCTTCTCCACTTGGAAAACTCACCCAGCCCAACAGACAGGCCGCTGCTGCTCCTGTGAGTGTCAGGGCCTGGGTACTGAGCGGGAGAAGGGCTGATGGAGATGGGTTTGTGTTGACCAAAGCCTGTGTTTTTACCAGGGATGCATCAAGTGTCTCATTTCCACGAATGTGGCACGATTGGAGCCACAGGAGGAGGCAAAGTTATGAGCATCCAAACATCAGAGCCAAGACCAACACATGGATCTTGTGCTTCCTGTACCAGCCTGGGCAGAGTCGGAAGCAGTTCCAGGACCAGTCATTAAGGTCTTGCTAAGAGCCCTCAGGCAGCTTCTCTCAAAGATGAGGTGTGATTTTCAGTCAGCATTTGCAAGAGGTGAATCTTATCATCATCACCATCACCATCACCATCATAGTTTCCTGTGAAACATCTGCCCTGAAATCTGGGCAGAAACTCCCCCTGATTTTAGCCTGTCCCAGGAAATCCAGGCGTGCTGCTGGCACGGGGGGTGGCCAATGCCACGAGGTGTCGCTGCCCATCAAACAAAACACGCTTTCCAGCAAGCGACACCGATTTAAAACCTTGGCGGAGCACTACAGCTCCCTCCGCCCTGCTCAGCACCCCCCGGGCCGGGCCGTGCCCTGCTGGCTGTTGTCACAGCATCCTCTCGTGGGGGGCACAGAGGGCACCGTCCACCCGAAGTTTGGCTCTCCTGCCCCACTCCCCTTTGTCCCTGGCCGCGGGTGCCCCGGCAGGGAAGGGATCGGGTGCAGGACTGTCACCCGTGTGCAGGTTGTCCTGTGTTTGGACAGCGCTCTGAGGGACAGGGGGGGATTGTTGGGGTGTCAGTGCAGGGCCAGGGGTTGGACTGGATGATCCTTGTGGGTCCCTCCCAGCTCAGGATATTCTGTGATCCTGTGAAATGCTTTGGGATGGGGTTGTCAACCCACAGTCCATTCCACAGCCCCATCCTCCACCTCTGCATACTCTGTGACACTGGTGATACCCGGGGGGACTCTCCATGTGCCACCTCTTCCCTCTCCACATGCAACAGCTGATTCAGCCCACGGGGGCAAACCCTGCAACCCTTCCTGAGTCACACTGACGGGTATCTGCAGGAAATACAGTGTCACCCTCGGGAGGAAGGCACAGCTGGGGCTGTGGGTTCATTTTGTGAAGCCTTTGGAGGCAACAGGCAGCATCAGGTCACCCCAGCTCCTTCCTTTTGCTCTTACCCCACCCAGAACTGCGTGTGCTGCGTTCTGAGAGCCTGGGAGGGTCACTGAGCCTGGGGAATAAAAAACACCTGTAGATTAAAAAATGTGACAGGGGCATTTCTGGTACAAATGGCACCATGAGGAACCCCTGACCCATAAATGCAGCGTGATTGACGTTTCCAGGGTGCTCTTACATTTCCATCTGCACCACGTTGCGTGAGGGGTTGGATAAATCATGGAATCACAGAGTGCTTTGGGTTGGGAGGGACTTAAAGCTCATCTCATTCCACCCCTTGCCACGGGCAGGGAACCTTCCACTAGCCCAATTTGCTCCAAGCCCTGTCCAACCTGGCCTTGGACACTTCCAGGGCCGGGGAATATTTTCATTATTTCTTAAAATGTGAAATACCTTTCTGAAATAGGCTCCATGTGGAGCTCCATGAGGCCTTTAGTCGCTCAGACTCAGCTCTTTAAATGGTCTTTTCCTTGCCTGCTGCTTAATTAACTTCCCTCTGAGGGTGTGATGATGCCTCAGACAGTCCTGGCAGCCCATCCCTGGGCTGTCCCTGTGCTCCCACAGCCCACAGACCCGGAGAAGTTCCTCAGCATTTCCCTGGAACATCCCCCCAGATCCCTCTCGCCACGGATGTGCACTCAGGTGCTGTGCACGCAGGGACTGAGGCACAGGAAGATTGACTGAGCTCAAGGCTTGGCAGTGAGAAAACATCCGATCTAAACCCACCCTCTGCCAGCCGTGGTGGCAAAAGTGTGCCCTGTGGGCCCGTCTTCAGAGCTGGGCAGAGCAAGATCTGAGGGCAGGAGATTAATTTTTCCTTCGACATCTTTCACCCTCCGCTTGGAAAAGGGAACGGGCATGGCAGTGTCCCAAGAGAAAATATCCCTCAGGCCCAAACCAACCAAACCCAAAACCCCATAATTCGAAACTGAAAGTGAGACTTTACGCAGTTCCAAACTTTTCTCTGGAAACCACTTGTAAATTTTTTTTGGGGGGGGAGGAGAAATGCTGGTTTACGGGCAGCCTCCTGTTACAGGCAACCCCTGCTTAGGGGAGGGGCAGAAAATGCCCAAACAACTCAAAAGTCACTAGTTTTGGAAACTTCCTCCCCTCTCCCGAGTTTCTCACGAGGGAAGGACAGCGTTGGCCCTGAGGTGCAGGGCTCACTGTGCCCCACGCCCTGCTCAGCTCTTTGGCAGCTCTTGTGCCCAGCTGTCCCTTGTCCTCCCTGGCTCGGGTGGGTCCGTGGGACGAGCTGTGTGGCAAAGGCACCCGTGTCATCCAGGAACAGGAGTGTGGAAACAGCCCCCACCCCACACGTGGGGTTGGCAGAGGGTGCAGGGACAGGAGGGACATCCCAGTGACAGCCTGGCACTGCCAGCTCCATCCTGGCTGTGGGGAGCTGCAACCTCCTCGTCTGTCCCTGGGATCTTCTTGTTGGGGGTTTAGCTCTGACGTGGAGCTGGGGGTGGGGGGGACACTTGATCTTCCGTGGCTCCAAAGGGGAAATTTCCTCCTCTTTGTGCCTGGAAACAGCCCCGACACACTGTCAGGGTTTACACACACAGCAAGTGGTGGAGTTGATGGGAATTACCTTGGAAGGTTCAGGAGAGCAGATGTGGGGAAGTGACGGGGTGAGCAAAGAACGAAAACGCCGCCGAGAATTAAGAGGTTAAAAAAACCCTGCAGAGCTGGGCGATGCCAGATGGCAAAACAAAATGCAGCAGCGTCCCCTTGACCCAGACAGGCATCTGGGCAACCTGTCACCAGCAGGAAGGGAAGAGAATGGGCTTGATTTGTTTTTTAAACTGAGTCTGAAAGGACTTAAAATGAAAAGCAAAAGGAAAAACAAGCCCATAAAGTTTTCCCCATACAAGTGCTATGAATCATTTAATCTCCTATATTTTTGCTTCTGGGGGAGGGTTCTTAAAGGAACTCAGGGCTTTGCCCGTGCTCAGCAACTGGGGCTGACACAGCTCCTGATAAGAGGGCCGTGATTTAAAGGGGGTACACATTTAATAGTCTGCTTCTGCAGGAGGAGAATACAGGCAACTCTGTCCCTTCCAGGTTTAGTTCCTCCTCTGGTTCAGGGAGAGAGAACCTTCCCCTCGTCTCCTCCCTGTGTCAGTGATCCAGCCCATCCCGTCCCTTGCTGCTTGATCATTTAGCAAGTGCAAATCTGCAGAGATTTTTTTATTTCCTCAGCAAGCCCTGCGCTCATGCAGTGAAATCAGCCCCCCCTGCCGTGGAATCAGGCCCCACCAGCTGCCCGTGGAACACTAAAGGCACAGCTTGGCTCTTGAGCAAAGGCAGCACTTCTGTCAGCTGCAAGTTCAGCTGATCCCCAGATCCCACAGGGACGGGCACAGGGAGGGGGCAAAGCGTCGCTCCTGGTTCTGCTGCCAGCAAGCAAAAATCCTTTCCTACCATTAATAAATTAAATAGATCTCACTTGAAATCTGCCACAACGCAGGCAGAGTTTGGATCCCAGCCTGACCAGAGGCAGCCCTTTCCCTCTGTGCCTCCCTGAGCAGGGGGGGTGTGTGGATTAGTGGGCCTGTTTTACGCTGCTCCTCTTGCTTTCCCTGAAACCTGCCCCTTCCCTTCCCAGTGCCTTTTCGTGGAGGCTGAGAGCAGGCAGGGAGCTGCCTGGACACGCAGCAGCGGCGAAACTCGGGTGCACAGGGGAGGAAAACACGTGCTTGCCCACAAGGTGCAGGCACAACAACAGGGGAAGGTCCCCCGGGGGCACCGAGCCTGCCGAAACCCCCAGCTCCCATCAGCGTGGGAAAAGTGCTGGGGACCCTGCGTGTTCCAACAGAGAGAGGGAGACTTCATTCCAGCAACCCGCCTGGTGCACTCCCCCAGCCAAACCCTGCTCTTGGGGGTCATCCCACAGGATTCTGGGCTTATCCCCCCCCACTTTGGGAGCGTTTCCGTACGCTGTGATATGATGTGACGTCACCCTGCCTGGCGAGAGAGGTTTCGCTCTTGGCTCAGGGCTGTGGGATGGCCCTGGCTGTGAAACTCTGCCCTGCCTGGCAGGAGGGGAGCAGGGATCTCTGCACACCCCTTGCAAGCAGCAGATAAACTTGATCTGGAGTGCGTTTTAGCAGTGGTGAAGTGAGCACACACGCTGGGAAGGAGAAGTGTGATGTGGAGCTGGAGCGAATATGGGGAAGGGAACGGAGCTGGGAAGGGGCTGGAGCATCAGGAGCAGCTGAGGGAGCTGGGGGGGGCTCAGCCTGGAGAAAAGGAGGCTCAGGGGGGACCTCCTCACTCTCTACAGCTCCCTGACAAGAGGAGGGGGGGGTCGGGCTCTGCTCCCAGGAACGAGGGACAGGATGAGAGGGAACGGCCTCAAGCTGTGCCAGGGGAGTTTTAGGTTACATATTAGGGAGTTCTTCATTGAAAGGGTTGTAAAGCATTGGAACGAGCTGCCCAGGGCAGTGGTGGGGTCACCATCCCTGGAAGTGTCCAGAAAACCTGTGGATGTTTCAGTGGTGAATGTGGTGGTGGTGCTGGGTCAACAAGGATCTTTTCCACCCTTCATGATTCCACGATTCTATAACATGGGGAGGCCATATATGTTCTGTATCTTTAATCTGAACACCACCACGAGAAGGTGAGTTATCTGCAGAGGTGGGTGTGCAGGGAGCCCAGGAAGAGGTGGATTTCTAGGCATCTTGTCCAAGGCTGGGAGATGCTTTTCCCCCACAACCACTGGTGGCAGCGGCTTCCTGGTGGGGTGGGAAGTCTTTGAATGTTTGCAGTGTTTTGCATTGCAGCATTTGGATGCCAAAACTATACAGTGCTGTAAAAGTTAATTAGCCAGATAACTAATTAAAGACTTCTCCCTTTTGTTGTTGCCAACTCGCAACTCAGAAAGGGGCTTGTGTCAAAGTAAATCCAGCCACACACCCCGGTGAAAGAAGTGATAAACCACTCACAGTCCAATTAACCATTCAGGGATTGGTGTGGGGAAAATCCCATCACTGTCTGGGGAGAAGAAAGGTCCTGATCCCAAAGAGCACCATCACACCTGACCTTGGCCTTAAATGCCTCTCCAGAGGGGCTCTTGCTGTGGAGGGGAGGGTTCCAGCCTGGAGCTGGGCATGGAGGATGGGATTCATGGGTGCCAAGAGAGGTTCTGGTGCTGCAGAGTCCCCATGAGGGTGACATGTCCCTGGGGACCCAGTTTGGACCTCCTGGTACAGGTCCAAGCTGTGGGTTTGTGGGGCTCTGAGCTGAGAGGACGTGCAGGGGGCCGTGAGGACACCGCTGTGGAACCGCCTGGTGACAGGAGGGAGGTGGCTCTGCAGTTCTGCTCCCAGAGAGGGACTGGTGAGGGGTCTCACTGGGATGGAGGAAGACCTCACTGGATAGTCTCCAACGATGTCACTCTTACAGGGATCACTGCATGGGAGATTCGTAACATTTCTTAAAAAAAATCACCGAGGGCATCGCACCTTCCCACCCCTGTGGGCCATCCTTTCCAGGGGTGCAGGAGTGCTCAGCCAGTGCCCTGACCTGGCAGTGCTGGGGTCATTTTGGCCCTGGGGAACGTGCAATTAGAGGGTGGAGGGCAGGAGAGCTGGGATGAGGTTCAGGCTCCTGTGCTCTGGCCAGCAGCCAGGAGACGTGCTGTAACCAAGTGGCAGCGGGCCCGGAGTTTCCAGGAGGGGTGAGCTCCCATCCCAGATCCGCACAGGGGCCCCCGTTTCCACCGGCACTTTGCACGTGCTGGGTCTTGGGCTCTTGTGAAATCCCAGCCCGGCTGAGGGTGGCTGAGTGTTTGAAATTCCAACCGGGCTGCCCGGCCCTCCTTCCCCACCGACGGATAAAAAAGAGGGGAATTGAGCAATTCCAGCCGGCGTTCTGAGCCCCTGCAGCTCACGTACCCCGCGGGGCAGCCACGCTGGGGATGGTGCTGCTTCACCCACCAGCCTCCTGCCTGGCACTGCGGGGCGTGGACACTCCTGCTCTGGGTGATACGACAGCTGAGATCAGTCCACTGGCTCATTCACACCAGATCAGGATCTGGCCAGAGTTATCCCAGAGATGCTGGGAGAACACACTTCCCACCCCCGCTCCTATCAGGCCCAGCCCTCAGATGACAAGAATTTAATTTAAAGGCTCAATCTCTTGTCTGAACAGCTCCCTCCCTCCCCCACTCTGATGAGAGGAAAATCTTCGGAGAGGCATCCAGGCGAGTGGGAAAGCTTTGGAGAGAGCTGTCTCTTGCCCTTTAGCCATCTAGAGAGGAAGAGCTCATCTGAATGAAATGAGGATCAATCAGAGGGAGGCATGGGAAAAGCTGGGAAAAGGTGCCTCCAGTGATGTATATTCATGGGGGGGAAAACCTCCCCCAGACATGCAGAAGCTTTGATGAAAACCCTCCCAGCTGTGCCGTGCCTTTGAAGTGACACAGCAGAAGTGTATTCACGATTAGCCAAGAGATAGAAGCAGATGAGCTCTCAATCAGCTGAATCCTTATACTTAGGACAGCCTTTAAAGCTTACTTTTTATAACTCCTTCCAAAATTAATGAGAATCAGCTGCACCGGCACCCCCCTTGTTCTTCTGCCCCGCTTCCTCCCCCACCCCAGATAACCTACAGAGCCAGAATCACATTCCCAGAGGGCAGGGGATGAGGTGCCCTTGGTGTTTGAGGCTGTAGAGGATAACTGGGAAAAGCCCTGAATCATTAAGAGGAAATAAAAGGCTGATGTGAATGGATTACTCTTTTTTATTATTATTTATTTTATTTTTTTATTTATTTACCACAAAGGAGGTTTCTGAGACACACAGATCGAGTGGAAGTATCAGCATTTCATCAAGCAGTGTGTCTCCTAATCCAGCATTTCTCTCTATCTGCTCCCCTTACCCGTGCCTTTAAAAGCCGAGCCCAAAATCTGTGCTCTGGCGAGGTTAGAGCTGGTTTCAGCTGGGAGGGCCTTTGCATGCAGAGATGCTCGTGAATCCTCAACACTGCAGTGTCCTGGCATTTTGGATCACCCACCTGGACCTGCCATCCGAGGAGCTGAACCCCATCTGTTGAGTTCACACGAGCAGCCCATCCCAAGCAGGATTTTTCCTGCTGGAAGGTTCATAACCACAGTGGAAAGGTCAGTTCCTTCTAAAAGAAATGCACTTTCACCTGAGCTGGGTGACCTGCTGAACACAAAGCCCTGAAGTTCCTCCCGGGAAAAACCTCAGGAACCCAAACCTGGGTCGTTTCTCCCTCCTGCTGCCCCTTCTCCTCAGGTGGCTCCTGGCAGAGACACTCAGTGGGAAGGGGCAGGTCCCATCAGCCAAGTCAGATGTGTTTGACACCCTTCAAGGTGCGTTGGCAGTTGCAGATGATCAAAGCCTCTCTTGTGATGCAGTGGCATTGCCAGGGTGTTTTCTTTTAACTCTATCAGATAAGTTGAAAGAAAATCAGTTTTGATATTGTAAGAAGCCAATTTGGGAATGGTCAGAGACAGAAACGTTGCTCAAGAGTTCAGTTAACTGAGAGCACCGGGCTGAGAGGGAAAATTGCACATGTTTTGGGTCCCTTTTGTACTAATGGGGCCTGATTTTCACTTTCTTCAGTGATTTTACAACTTCACAGCTGATCTGGAAGTGTAAAACCGCCAGCAATTTGAAACGGGAGGTCTAAACCCCTGAGAATCACCCTAAAATCTCCTGTGATGATGAAGGAAAAGCCTCCACCCAAAAGGATGGGTCTTCCCAGGCTCTGGTTCTCTCTCTTTAGTGCTAATGGCAGCGGGGGCACACGCACCCAGCAATGAGGAAATGTCTTCAGCGGGTGCCTTTGTGCTCCTGGGAATGTGTTTGCATTAAAACTACACCTTCCTCATCCAGATTTTTCCCTGCAGGACGGTGCAGGCCGTGCCTGGTGTTTAACTTCCAGGTGAGGCAGGTGTGGGAACACGGGGAATCTTTACGACCGGGCTCGAGGACAACCAGTACAGGCATCACATTCCGTCTCCCTCACTGGGGAGGTTCCAGAACCAGCTGGACACAATCCCCGTGCCGGGTGCTCTGGGATGACCCTGCCTGGGCAGGGAGGAGGGACCAGCTGACTCAGTGTGGTCCCTTCCAGCCTGAATCGTTCAGGGATTCCGGGGCTCTGCAGCACTTTTCTGTGCCCCCCTGTTGGAGAACAGTTTGTCCCGCTGTGTTTTCAAGCTTTGTTTTGTCGCTGTTTATAAAAGTGTGAAGATGAATTGGGCTACCTAACTCCCCTTAGATTCAACTGGAGGTGGAGTGGTCCGTACAGGCTCAATGAGAATTAAATAATTCCATTAGGAATTCTTTGTCTTTGCTGTAATTTAACTGAAAGTGATTTCAGGTTAAAAATACTTGCTCGAGAGCACCCGGAGCATCTGCCTGGAGTTCACTGCCGTTTCACTGACCGATTTTCAGTTATCGCCATTCATGAACTCAGATTATCTCCCCGAATTTTTGCCACGTGGCCAAGCCCAGGGAGCTTCAGCATCCACCTGAGATGACTCCACCGGACCTCCAGAGCTTTTCATAGCCTTCAGCTACTTGGTGGAGGAGGGAGGGAGCGAGGAGTGGGGGAGGACATTGGCATGAGCATTAGGAAATACCTCAAAACAGCAAGTCTTCCGTGGCCAGGGAAGGAAAGGGACAGTTTGTTTGGCCTCTCTGGCCGAGGAGGAGAGTGGAGCAACAGCTGAGCAGGGCCTTGCCCGGCAGGTTCGAAGGCACGGCGGAGCTGTTGCTGCATCCCTCGGGAGTGGAAGTCACTCTTCCTGGTTCCAGAGGGCAGGCAGGGATTTCCTGGAGCAGTCCTTTAGGAACAGCCTGCGTCCCAGCTGACTCAGGCGCTGTGGGAAGCGGAATGTCAGCACGCTGGGACTGCTGCCACCAGCTGGGTCTGCTCCCCAAAGCCGTGGCAGGTTGTTTTAAACCTACCTGTATTCCCTGGAACCACCCACGTGTGGGGTAAAGGTGGGAAAACTGAGGCAAGTCCACCTTCTCCTGGACATTCCCACCTGAAATCCTGGCACTCCAGCCTGCTCCTGCAGGGCAGGACACAGCTACTCACACCCAGCTCCTAACTTTTGGCACAGGATCCGTGGAATCTTACAGCAAATGGGCCAAACCCTCTGCCCTTCCCGCAGGGATTGCTCTCCTCGTGGTGGACCCTGCTCGGGAAGCCTTGTCCCCCCTCTCACAGCACATCCCTCTCCGAAATATCCCTCCTGGGAAGGGCAAGAGGCTTTGCCTGCTCTCTGCCGTGCTCATGCACGTGAAGATCTTTAGAAAGCCGTGAGACACCTGCCCCTTGCAGGAGCCAACAAAAATGTCACGTCTTGGGAAAATGAAATGAAATCCAACGTGTCATCTGCCTCCTGCTGAGGAGGCGCATGCAATCCCCGGGGGAGTTTTTAAAGGGGCCCCAAATTTTCAGTGCCTGGGTGAAGCTCCAAGGGGAAAAGTCAAGTCTCTCTCGGCGCTTTAAGCATTTTTTTTTTTTTGTGGTGGGTTTGTACACACAAAGACAACATTGGATCTCTGCCCTGAGCTCTGCTGAGCCCAAACGCAGAAATGTGGCAGTTTAAACCTGCTGATGTTTGTTCACACTCTCCAGACCGAGTTACATGACAGGAGAGTGACTGTTAACATCCAGGTGGGCTGGCCAGGGAGATAAGAGTTATTTCAGCCCCGGGAGAGTAACTTTGTCGTTTGCCAAGTGGTTCTGCTGGGAAAACTCTGAAAGACCCTTTTGAGGATTAGTTTACAGCCCAGCCCAGAGCAGAATTGTACGGAAAGCATGGGAACAGCAGGGGTTTGGGAATGCCTTGCACTGAGGCATTGCCACGAGAGGCAGTGTGGATGCTGACTATTGCTTAAAGGGCTAATGCCACTAAACACTGTATTTTTACGGGTACAAGAGCTTGGACGAGGCAGAGGACAAGGAAAAGTCAGGCTCTGGGGTGTTCTGTGTTTCTCATGGGTCAAGGCCAAAAGCAAAACCATTGGGTTTTCCCCCCCTGGTCTGTTTTTGGGGCAAATCACCACTGCATGAGCAGTATATCCCCCATTATATAAACAGCGTGTCAGTAAGAAAATTTTAAGGGAAAATATTTTGTTTGTTTATTTGTTTATTTAAAAGCAATAAATGTCGAATTCCCTTCAATTTTTTCCCCCTCCTTTTTTGAGCAAAACTAGAAAACAGATTTTTTTGTTGTTGTTGTTTCCCACGCTGTATGTTCTGTATATGTTCCCATACTGTATTTTCTTCTGGGGATGGATGAGGAGCACTGATTGTACGTTTGCTGTTGCTCAGTTTTATACAGCACCAGCCATCAGTTCTGCAGGGTCTTCACAGGTGCCTTGGTTTTGATAAATCTGATCAAACCCTCTTTACCCCTCTGTAAAGCTCAGCGGGTTTTCGGTTTGTTGTTTTGTTTTTTTTTTTTCAACCTGCAGCCTCCGCAAAACAAGGCGAGGGATTACAAAATGCCGAAGAAGCAACAAACAGCAGCAGCCCTGCAGAAGCCCATTTACCTCCCCTAATTAATCCCCAGTTCATGAGGCAGAAAGAAGGGCACTCGTGGGCGCGATGAGGACGCGGCCGAGGTTCCTCCTTCCCGCTGCTGTTTTGTTGGTTTCTGTGGCCCCGAAGGACAAACAGACCCGCCCTGGGTGCCTGCGTGGGCTCGCCGGGCTGAGCAGAGGCCTCCTGCCACCCCAGCTACCAACAGGCCTCCAAATCCACCCGTCCACGGCTCGCCGTGGGCACGGAGAGGGCTCCCGTGTCCCTCTGGGGCAGGGGATGGAGGGGAACCTCGCCCGGGGTGGGCACGGCCACGACCTGCGAGCTCCGCTCCGGGCTGTGCCCGGACCACGGCCAGGCTCTTGCACCACGAGAGATCCCATTCCCTATCTCCAGTCCACGCCCTCCCCATCCCATTTAATTCTGCCCTTACCCAGCAACAACCCTGCAGGCAAAGGACACCCTTCCTCGCCTCGCTGGGTCTGAAGTCAGGGGGGGTGTTTTAGGCAGGAAAAGCGGAGGCTCAGGGCTTTCCACTGCCCCTTTGCCCAGGGTGACCCCACAGCCCGCGTTTCTGGCATTAAATCTCCCCGTGCAACCCCTCCAGTGGTCACATTAGAGAAGAGAAGCACAGCACTGGGTGCTGCAGCTCTCCTCCAGCCCCAGCCCGGAGGAGCTCCGTGCTGGAGGAGCGGAGGGACGGGACACATGGAGGCCGTGGGGCTTGCAATGGGCTGTCTGTTGTGAAAGAGGATTTTTCAGCAGCCAAACCTGTAGTTATGAAACGAAGCCTGCCTCGAATATAACAGAGGAGGATCATAGAGGCAGTTACTATAATTACCCCTAATGATACTTACACTTACCCATACGTTAGTTCCATATAAACCTTTTTTTTGTTGTTGTTGTTCCCTGCGCAAACAATGAATAATTAGCAGCCTCTATCGTTGCCTTTTTCAGGGTGACATCATGTTCTTCGGGACAAAGACCATCTCTTTGAACAGCACCTTTCCAGGGCGTCAAGTGCCACTGTAATAAAAGCTTGTCAGAACTGCCAGCGAATTCATTAAGATCAGGAGGGGCAAGTTATCTGTAGGGCAAAACTGCACCTTTTCATTAGCTTTTTATTGCAGTGTAATTTTCCAGGGCGTTATTTCACTCTGTGGAGGAAATCTGTTAATTTAAGCCTGATCCTGTAGCCACTGAAATCCTAAGGCACTTGTTTTGGGGCTCTGGTGGGAGAAATTTGTGCTGTTTCGGCGGGGGCTGAAGGGTTTTGCCGTTCACCTGCAGTTGTTTCCCTGTCAAATACCTTTCCCCTACCTACATTTTGGCACTTGCTCAGCCCTAGGTGAGTGAAATGCCTCTCTCAGCCTTGATTAGGCATCAGTCATGCGCTCGTGAGAACAACACGCCGTTTTTTCCCTTCCAACACCATTTTTCCTCCAGACAAAATAGGATTTATTGCATAAACAGTATGTTCTCTGCAGCCAAGGTGAGCTGGTGGTTAAAAGCAACTGTGGTTTACATCCCTTTTCAGCCCACCAAAGCCCAGCCCTCTGGTTTGGGCTGATGCATTAC
>JAYRBT010000064.1:4926872-4940652 GCA_036023395.1 Myiotriccus ornatus
TGGTTAAAAGCAACTGTGGTTTACATCCCTTTTCAGCCCACCAAAGCCCAGCCCTCTGGTTTGGGCTGATGCATTACGGCCGACAGCAGTAATTTTTAGTGACAGATACAGAAATGTCCTTGGGGAAAATACAACAGTGATGGAAGTTTCCTGTGGGAAAAAAAAGAGGGTTTTTTAATTCTTTTAAGTGCTTTCACCTTTTCTGGGTTCTTTTTGGTTTGATTTGGTTTGGTTTGTTGGGGTTTTTTTTGTTATAGTTTATTTTCATGACAGGTGTTGGAAAGCTCTTGATCCCATTTAATTTCCCTGTGATTTAAGGTCAGCCCCCACCTCGTGAGGAACAACGGGCTCCTTTTAGGACCAAACCTGAAAAATTGGCCGTGCTTTCCAATTGTATGGGATCTAAATGACAAGCCAGCTGTGGTCTGTACTTGTTGCAATCGCTGGAAAGGCCACACCTCTGTATGAAACACTGTCTTTTGCATAGCAAGTGATACTGTGAGTTAAGCTGGATTGCACAATTTAGACTCTAATCTTGACAGCACCGATAGCATCAGTTCTGAGTCAGAACCGTGTCTTCCCCTATCTCAGAGACAGGATATTTTTGCACAGCAAATGGCAAAAATTTACATGTATGCAAATGTCTGTCACCCTAATCCCACCACTCTGAGTGAGCCCTGGGGTCGGGCAAGTCTCCCACTGGATGCAAATAGGTGTTTATGGATCCCAGGCAGCACAAAGGCAGGACAGGGCCCAGCTCTCAAGATCCCAAAAATCTAAGGGCAAAGGAAGGATTGCAGTAAACAAAGGGGAGGAGACTCGGAGGGGAGGAGGGAGGTTACAACAGCCAGAGATCCTGAGATTCACCTGTTGTTCTAAACCATTTGGTTGGGTCATAGTTCGGGACCAAAAAAATTTCATTAAAAAAAAAAAGAAAAACCACCTTGGGAGGTGATAACATTGTACCTACTTTACAGGGCCTGCAAATTACAACCCTGTCAGAGCACGGAAATGAGTAAGGAAATAACTGCCCGCAGCTCAAACCAGTAACTGCCTGCCCAGCTCAGGCCATGGGCAGGCTCAGGGGATGATGAACCTCCCCTGTCCATACCCTGAGCCAACAAAAAATGCATTTTTTTTCATCCTGGAAGTCCATTAGCCCCATCAACATCCCAGGAGCTTGCGCTGGCAGGTGAAAACTTGGCACTTGCCTTGACTAAACACTGGGAAATCTTGGTATGGGCAGGAGTGTGGCTTCACAGAGTCAGCATTTGTGCTGTGGGCTTCAGCATCACATCATGGCCTAAAAATCCCTGATCTTTTTAATACTGAATATTGAAAATCTATTTTAGCTCTTGCAGCCTTGATGCCGTTCTCAGAATATTTTCTTTGAAGGAATAAGGAGACAGGGAAGAAAACAATTAATTGATAGATTTAATGACTTGTCTATTTTCCTGTAATAACAGTGACTATCACCTCTGATAATAAGGTACGTGTGTCTGAATGGGAAACTTAATTGCTGTCGTAATAGTGGCCCAGGACCCCCGTGCTAGAGCTGGGCCAGCTCTGAACAAAAGTCCCTGTCCCAAAAAACGGCAGAGCTGTGATGGGATGTGTCATCAACACGTTCCCGCAGCCTTCCTGCTTCTCATTTTGGGCACCGAATGACAGAATTCCTGAGTTTTGTTTTGATCAGGGTGAGTGACTAAGACACTGATGCTGTAATTGCTGCTTGTTTCCCTGTGTTTGATTGCAGTGTGCGTGGGGTGAGAAGGAGAAGGTTGATGGCACGTGGAGCAATCTGTTGTTTTGGTTCCAGCCGGTGAAGCTGCGCAGAGGAAGTGACAAACCCTCGTGTTGCTGCCACTTTGGGAATCTGGATGGAGCTCCCAGCAGTGTAATTGTCTCCTGACACCTCCACAGCTCCCTGACAGGAGGGGGAAGCTGGGGGAGTCAGGCTCTGCTCCCAGGGAACAAGGGACAGGAGGAGAGGGAACAGCCTCAAGCTGTGCCAGGGGAGGCTCAGGTTGGACATCAGGAGGAATTTCTCCCTGGAAAGGGCTGTCAGGCACTAAAGGGGGGTGGTGGAGTCTCCACCCCTGGAGGTGTCCAGGGAAGGACTGGGCGTGGCACTCGGTGCTCTGGGCTGGGGGACAAGGTGGGCGTGGGGCCCGGGGGACACTCGAGGATCTTGGGGGTCTTTTCCAACCTCAGCGATTCTTTGATTTTAAGTTGTCCTACATTGGCTTAAACTACCTCAGCACCTCGAAAAGGTTTGGATCTCTCAGAGATGTTTTCAGCAGGATTCCCCAGGCTGGTTTTCCCTCAGCAGACAGTCCCTTGAGGATCCTGTTCACTTTGTACCTGAACCATCTCACCTTTCTCACAACTTCCAAACCAACGAGCGCGGTACAGGACCGATGTGCACCACTGAGGGAGATGGAGGGAAAGAGAGTTCTCCTCGAAGTCCTGTATAAAACCTGCAGCAGAGACCCTGGATTCTGGGATAATGCTGCAATCCCCTGGCTTTCCTGCTGCCCACAGGGTGCTTTGAGCCCTGATCTGAGCGGGAGGAGGTGGGAGAACAGAGCCCCGTTGCTCAGGGAATGCTACAGTTACTTTAATTGTGCCAGCTGCGCTCCAGGATTTTGACGAGGCCCGGCGCGTTCATTAGAAATTGATGGTTGTTACGATTAATAACACGCTGAAATTAATTACTGGGAAGAAAAGTTACGACCGTCTTGATCCATCCGTGCGAAGGAGAGCGGAGATTCCTCCTGTGGCACTTTCCCCTCTTGCCATTTGTGCCGTTTTCCTGGAGGGACCGGGGGGGCTTCCAGTTGATTCCCGGAGTGGCGGTTCGATGTGTTTGTCTGATGTGATTCACTCCCCTCTGCAGCCCCAAGACTCGGAGCAACAAAGCAGGAGAAAATAACTGCTCAACCACCCCTTAATCCACCGGGAGCAGAGGCAGGGACGCTCTGAACCAGCCTGACAGGAATGATGAGCGACAGAGCAAACGGCTGTGGGGGCCCTGGGGGGAAATCTGCCAGCTTTGGTTCCATAAAGCACCTAATCCCTTTGGGCCTGAGTGCCTTTGGAGCTGCTGACAGTGTTAGAGGGCAGGACAGGCTGTTGTGCCCACTTGCTGGACTCTTTAAGCTACTTATTATGGGGAGGGGCTGTGGCTGTGCCTGAGACCTCGTGAAAATGAGAGTCGGTCTGGACATGAGAATTCACTTCAAGCAGACAGGAAAACTGAGCCAGAAAGGACTTACCCCAGAGGGAAATGCTGACAGCACTAGGCAGGAAGGAGGTTACTAGAGCAGCTTTTCCAGAATCGTTTTTGGGCTCATATTTATCCATTTTCTCCAGTGTGGAGCGATGAAATCTGCTGGGTCTCACCTGGACTTTACCACCAAGAGCAGGGGAGGGTCAGGGAGTTCTACAGAAAGAGCTGTGTCACTTTTAGGACCACAGCAGTAGAAGAAAGATGACATTGAAAGTACAAAATGCAAACTGATGTATTCAGGGATTAACAACTAACAGGGAATGTTTAATTTGGAGGTAACAAAAGAAGGGAAGGGCCTGAGTGCGCTAAGTGATCACAGCAGAGCTGTGAGCTGTGGGCACTGGGCAGGGGGAACAGAAATTTTCAGAGGAAGGACAGTGCTGACACAATAATCAGTGAATTGAAAGTGAATTTAGACTGACAATGAGAGACACTTCTGCCCACAGAGATAACAGGTTTAGAGACATCCAGCAGACTCCCTGTGCTGGTAGACAGGGAGTGTTTGGGAGGAAGAGCCCCGACAGAGCCACAGATCCAGCTGCCCAGTCTTCAGCCTCCAAAGGTGGGAATTTGGAATCAGTTCCACAGACATACTTTCTGGCTGGCCAGCAGGACAGCACTGGGCAGTCTGCTCCAGCTCAGAGTCCAAACACCACGTTTGGCCTGCACTTCCCTTTGTGTCTGGCGTGTTTATCTCCAGTCCTTGGAGAGCATCCCTGTTGATCCCTCAGGACCCCTCAGGCTTCTCATCCAGTGTCCCTTTTATTTCCTGGCAGAGCTGCTGCCTGCCTCCTCTGTTAGATGCCCTCACCAAATCCAGCCAGTGGCTCATCCAGTGCACTATCTTTGTCTTTTTTTTTCACCTGGAATTTCCAGGGATGGTGAAACTCCCCGGAACGCACCCAGCAGCTTGAGCAACGCTGTGAATGGGAGGAAAAATTCCTCCCTTGTCCCAGAGGCCACCAGCTCGTGCCCTGGAGGAGGAGGCTTCATTACCCCTGGTTTTTCCCCCCTGGGTTATGTGACTGCCAGTAAAACTTTCCAGCTCGACTTGGAAACCCCTTCGCTGTTGTTTGTCTCGGTCTCTTTCCCCCGGCTGCGAATTCCTGGGCCCTGGACACAGCTATTTCCCTTTGGGAGCCCTTTCATTGCACTCAGAGCCTGCTTTTCCCCTCCCCAGGCTCTGGCTGAGGGTGCTCAGCACCCTGCAGGATGGAGCTGCAGGGTGGGCCTTGGAGTTACTTCCAAGGGAGATGCTCAGGGACAGAGGGTTTGGGGAAAATAACCCAGGGGGAGGCTGTGCTTGGCTCACAGCAGGGTCCTGACAGCAAACAAGGATTCTTGCTGTGGCCCCACAAGCACTGAGGCCTCTCTGAATCATCTTTTCAGGGCACAGGACAAGGAAATTCGATGGTCTCCCCACCCAGCCCAGCTGCTCTTTAAATGAGCCTTGGGTGTTCCAAAGGTGGGAAATAGTGTAGGAACTGTGGAGCTCTGTTAGTTTTACTTGTTCTTTGGTTCTAGACTTCATGTTTTTTTTCAATAAACAAGGATGAGAACCTTTTCCTCTTCCAAACAAACCCTGCCAGGGGTGCAGATGTGGGGGACAGGGAAGCACGGGAAGAGTGATGAATTCAGCAGTCCTGGGTTACCAACCACCCTGCACCAAGGGAAGGCACTGAAGCTTTTCAGGGTAGGCAGAGCCCAAGAGCTGCTGCACCCGAGGCCTGTGGATGCTTCTTGGATGTCCCACCGTCCCAACTTTTTGCCATGGCAGGGAGATCCCTGTCTGGGAAGCCTTTAGGAGCAGAGCAGCGAGTGCTGCTGCTACAGGGGGGCAGAGAATCCGACCTTTCCCTCTCCAGTGCCACGAGCACAAACAGAAATCCCCGGGCGCGATGTTTTTACTTTCATCAGGGCTCCACAGAAGTGAAGGGGCCCCGGTCAGATCATGTGCAGAGATAACCCACAACATGTAAATAAACCCATCGGCCCGTCGCCCCGGAGATCCCAGCTCAGACGCTGCGTGCTGTAAACTGGCGCATTTGTAGCTCTCATTTACATGATCAGATGGGGAAGGGAGGCAGGTTGGTAACAAAGGGTGCAGCTGCCTGCCCCACATGCTGTCTCCAAGATCAACAGATTCCCTCACCCCCCGAGGTGCTGGAGTCTTTAATCTCGAGCTCCATGGAGATGCTCCACGCAATTAGCACCTATGCTTGTGACTCCCCCTCTGCTCCGTTCTTACCCCAAAGCCCTCCAGATAAAAGGGAAGGCTTTGAAAGCTCCCAAGTTTTCTGTGGCAGTTTCCTACTCTCCCTACTCCTTCCCTCGTGGCCCTGAGAATCTCCCAGGTTCGTTTGTGGTTTTAATTTTTCACAGGAAGTTCGAACTCTCCTCTCCCTTATTAGGAGCGTCTGTAATTCTCTGTCTGTAACTCCGTCTCCTGCACATCCATCTTGCCATCCTTAAAACTTTTTGCTTTGTTTCACCCACCTTTCCACATCCCAGAGCCAGCTGGTTATGATCTTGTTCCCCCACTGGGTGGCTGCTTATCTGTTTATTTGCAAAACTGGATGGAGGCCTTTTAAGAGGGGGGTATTTTCATTTAATTTCCAGCCGTCCTTGCTCCAAAGAGAGGCAGAAACTTTGCAGAAGGGAGATCTGAGGGTGTTTTGTTTTTCTTTTCCTGGTCCCAACCAGAATCTGGAATCAGAGTGGCAGGAATCAGGAGAGGTGCTGTTATCTCAGCTCTGCTGCTCTCCCATGGGGACACTTCAGCTTTGAGGCTGTTATCAATAGGCAGAATCCAATGGGTTGATAATTCTCCCAGGGATGCTGCAATCTCTAATTAGATGTCCCTGTAGAGTGCTTCCAATGTGCAGTCCCTGTGGCAGAACTGTTGCTGTCCAGAGAAAAAACATTCTGGAGCAAAGTCCTGGTTTTTCCCAGGAGGGAGAATGAAGGGTGGGATGGGCTGGAGAAGCAATAAAGGGATGGGGATCAACCCTTTTGAGCCACAGACCCCTGGGGGGGTTTGCACGACTTCTGCAGATGGTAACTGAGGAAAAGAAGGTTGTTGCCAGTTGATTGAAACTGGTTTTATAGAGAAGAACGGAAAATTTAGAGAGATCCTCACCCAAAAGATGCTGAAAACTACTGATGGCTCAAAATGGGTCAACACCGGGGTGGAAGAAGTCAACAAAGACTTGGCTGAAACTTTCATGTCAGTCCCTTTGTGACTGTACACCTGTGGGGTGTTCTAGGGATGGGTCAGCTCCCAAGAATAATCAGGGAACCAGTGAATTTTAAGGAGCTCTGATTTTAATTCATATAGTTTAGTTTCTGTGGTTTACATCAAAAGGCACCAAAATGCTGGGAAAACCTCTGGAGCAGCCACACCTCAGTTTTGAGAAGGGCAGTTCATTCACACCTCCTTCCGTGCTCTTCCTTTTAAGCAGTAGTAATTGTTTTAATAAACAAAACAGTTTTCTTCCTAGAGCAGCCTGCTCTTTCAGCTGCCAGTCACTTAAACTGTCTCCATACGCTGTGAATTGTTTTCTTTTTCCTTTGTCTGACTCCTTTATAGATTTTTATGGAGTTTGAGATGGGCGAGAAGGAACAGATTTCTTGGACTCCAGATAATTCAGTCATTTCTCAGAGACATTCACTGCTCTCAGCTCTTCAAATCTTACAGCTGGACACCCAAATCTGGCTGGTAGCTACGAAAATAGGGAATTAGCTGGCTAGTTACCTGATTTACACGCACAAATTGACGTTTTTACGTGCAAATGAGTGTTAGATATGTAAGTGGTTAGGTGTATTTATTTAATTTCTCTTTAAAATATTCCATCAGTTCTGCTGCTTTCACTTGCTGTAAATTAAGAGTCGATGTCATTAAACTGCTGCAGAATCTTCAGTGAAAGATGGTGTGAGCAAGGAGAGAATTTGGTTTATTGCCTGTGTGGCGTTGTCACCAGAGAAAAAAATCGGCCTGTTCTGTGCTGGGACAGTTGACTTTGCTGCATATTTGAGATATTTCCCATTCTAAGTGTAGGAAATACTTGAGCAAAGTCAACACCAACCCAGTCAGCACGAAGGTTCCACCACCGGAGCCGCGCGTTGTGCTGACGGAGTGAATTCCGGCAGGGAGCTTGGAGAAGTGATGATTAATTTCCAGCAGTTCCAAAGAGGAAATTATGCTCGTTAAATCAATCCAGGAGAATTTCAGCCCTTGCATAAAAGACACCCTAATTGCCTGGGTGAATTGGGAATGAACTGCAGGACAGTGACAGGAAGTTCACACACGCCTCGTCCCATTATTAACGATTGCACAAGAGCCTGAAATGTTTACTCACTCGGCCAATAACATGTTTGTGTTCCCTCTTTATTTATTTTTCTCTTTTCTTTTTTTTTTTTTGACCTTCTTTAATTGCAGCGGGAAGGGGCCGAATCCGTGGCCCTGCTGCAGTGGAGTGATGCTCTGAATAAGCCCTTCCTGGTGTTGCTGGGCTCTCCCACTGAGCTGGTGTCGCACGTTCAGCTCCCAGCCCTGACACCGAGTCCATGCAGACAGTGTCTGACTGTCAACTTTGTTGCTCTTTCCAGCCTGCCCTATCTGTGCTCCCGTTAATCCTGGACAGGGAGCTGGGATGGGGATGAGACTGGATTCCTTCGGCAGCCCCCGTGCCGCCTTCTCTCCGCCAACCCTTCCCTCTCCCAGGAGCGGGGGCAGCGAGACATTTGGTTTGTTGGCTGTGCAGTGTGATTTACTGACATCAGATGAATAAGAGTCGAGCCTGTGGAGCAGAAAAGCAGCTGAGGAATGAGGCAGGCGAGTGTTTTGTGGGTCTGTGACTCAGCAGGTTGCAATTGGGCCACGCAGGGGAACGGAAGGGATGGCCACTGACACCTTCCTTTGCAGCCTCGTTGGGGACAGCAGTGGAGCTGCCTCAGGTTGTGTGCTGGGTGTTAATTCAGCACAGTCTGGGTGAAGATTTTCCGACAGCCTCTCTTTATTTTTCATGAAAGGGCCGGGGTGGAGATTGTTCTGTGTCCAGGCTGAGAGCAGGAGGTTGTGTGTGGTCCCTGTCACTTCATGGGACTCGGGTAAACACCCATTGCTTTGTCAGGACCTGAATAGGAAAGTTAGCCCAAAATTAGCACTAATGTGAGGTCATTTAACCCTTATGGGAGGTCTTTTGAAAAATCATAATAGAGCCATGCAGGAGTCAGCCAAACCAGCCTCAGAGCCCTCCCAGATTGACAAAGTGCACTATTATCATGCTGAGGTGAGGTCAAAATTGTAAATACCCCGAGACCAGCCCAGTGAAACTTTCCTCCTGTTGGGCTGATTATTTCTAAAACAGGTGCTGCTCCCAAATCCCCGTGCAGTGGCTACAAACTCCCCCCGATTGCTCCTGCAGGGGTTTCAGGCTGGGAGAATGAAAAGTGAATTGGAGCCGAGAGGAGCATCAGCGTCTGCCAGTGCAGTGATTTCATTGACACGGTGGTGCTGGGTCAGGGCAGCTCTTCCTGCAGTTCCATTGTCCAGCCCTGGAAACACACGAGCTGGGCTGTAATTGCCATTGAAAATAACTGTGTGTGGCTGGGCTGGAACGTGTAGCAGCCTGTGAGGGGATGGAGCTCTGACACTGGTGTCCTCCTTTCCCGGCCAGGGATGGGCAGACAATTCCAGCTGGCCACTGCTGGTGGGAACAATGGTCTCTGCTGGTCCAGATTTCTGACGTAGGGTCTGTTTGTGGCTCCTGATACGAGTCTGTGCTGGGCATTTTGGGAGTGCTGACCCTCTGGGAGAAGAGGTTTAGGTTGGGAAGAAGAGAAGTTGGTTCCTGTGACCCACGGTGCGTGGCTTTAGGCAGGCCCAGATGTGGTTGGCACCGTGCAGATGTGAACAGTTTACATCCCTGTTGCCATGGGGACCTTTGCACTGCGCTGTGTTGCCAGACCCTAAAGAGAGGAGAGGCTTTCCCAGCCTCCTGAGGGTGCTGGGGATGATGAACCATTGAAGTTTGGGGCACTTGATGGGATCAGAGGAGGTGAGGATCATTCCACACCCTTGGAGCTGCCAGAGCCTGTTCATCAGCACACCGGCCAAAGGGAAGAAGTGAGGCCTTACCCAGTCGCCAGTTGTGCTTCCCTGAGCGCTGGCTCCCTAATTCCAGCCTTCCCAGGATGATTCTCCAGGTTGTTGTTGAGAAATACTTCTCTGCCAAGCAGTCGGCAGGACCGGAAGCTCCGGATACCTTTCCCATCTGCGAAGGCAATCAGACAAAATGCCAAGCCCAGGGGGCAAAATTTCAGTCTTGGTGCCAGTCTTGCTTATTACGTATCTGGGTTCTGCAGCCTGGTAGGACTTTCATCATGTAATTTATTTGCTTCTCAACATCCCTGCAGTTATTAAAAGCACCGGGCTCGGAACTGCCACCCAGGGTTTCTCTAATTAGCACATCTGCCTTTCGGGGCAATCCTGGGCTGTTCATTTTACAGCCTGGCCTCAGGCAGCGAATGGCCAGCGTTGATCTGGGTTCCTGGTAGCCAGGGGGGCTGCCTGGGGTCTTTAGGACACGGGAGATCACAGGAAGAAAGGATCAGATACGGAGGGGATGGGCCCTGCAGCAGTGTCAGCCAAATGGCACGCTCAGGTCAAGGGGGAGAGTCTCCCAGTGCCCTGCCCTGCCCTCTGCCTCAGTGCCAGCTCACTCTGAGAGGGGCACTTTGTCACTGCAGGGCAGAAAAGAACAATCCCCCATCCACAATCTCCCCTGGGAAGGCTCACACTGCCCTGTTTGGCAGATTGGCACTTGCCTACACTGAGGGTTCAGCGCTGGCTCCAGGCAGCTGGTTGGGCTCCCCAAATATAGCACCTCATGGAGTGGGATTAAGTAGCTGGGAGCAAGGAAAGGTCCTCAGGTCGTGCTGTGTTCCCCATCTATGGCCCTGCTGCTCCTTCCAGAGCCTGGTCAAGGTGAAGAACAATGCACTCTAATGCACTTATTCCCATCAGCTGGAATGCAAAAGCAGGGCAGACCTAAGACAGGGAGTAGCCCATCCCTGCTGAGCACCTTCAAGTGCAGGAACCCAAATGGAGAGTCAGGTAGGCCAGGTGGGAGCCTTGTGCCTCATTCCTCTGACCTTTTATTCAAGAATGAATAAAACACATTTAACATCTGCCACCCTTCACCTGAACCCAGGCTTCAGCTTTGCCTCTCCCCCGAGCTCTGGAGCTGCTTGTCCTAGGTCTGACCCAGATTAGATTTTTCTAATTTGTCCTAAAATGACTGCATTCCATCATGAAATTCAGAGCAGCAGGCAGTGCTTTCACTGGCAGTGATTAATCCTAAAGCTGCTCTCGGAGCTCGCTGGAAAAGGTCTCACTGTCAAAACCTCCAACTTCCTTTCTGTGCCTTTTTAGGACTCACTCGTACTTGGGTTTTGGCCACAAGCACCAGTTCCGGCTCCAGCAGAGACACAGTTTATGCTGGGGCAGCCTAATTTGTTTGATGCTGTTTCAAACTGGGGTAAAAATGCGTTGCTATAAGTCACATCTCCACCGGTGGTTTGCGTGGGTGAGCAGACACTCGGGGTAGGCAAATTTTTCTAAGACTCGCATAAAATTACTGGCAGTACGGTCCTGGCTGCAGATCCCATGAGAGCCCCGGGGGTGGCTCCTCTCCGAGGGCTCCATGTGGGACTGCCCAAACAGGCCTGGCACTGGGACAGGCTCAAAGCTGGGGAGAGGCAGAGCTCGGGCTCACGGACGTGCAGCGGGCAGAGCTTTGGGGCTCCGGCTTCCCATCGCTGCTTCCCGTGGAAACGGGTCCAGAGCAATCCACAGCTTCCTCAGGAAGGAGCAGGGACTGGTCTTTGCTCTCTGTGAGCAGGGACAGGACTCGGGGAATGGCTGGAGCTGTGCCAGGGCAGGCTCAGGTTGGATATCAGGAGAAGGTTCTTCCCCCAGAGGGTGTTTGGGTGCTGAACAGGCTCCCCAGGGCAGCGGGCACAGCCCCAGAGCTCAAGGAGTGTTTGGACAACAGGAGGGGGATCGTTGGGGTGTCTGTGCAGGGCCAGGAGTCAGACTTGGGTGATCCTTGTGGGTCCCTCCCAGCTGAGGGCATTCTGTGATTCTCTCCTCCCTGAATATCAGCTGCTGCTGGACCCAGCACCAGGTAAATGGTAAATCAGGTTTGCCATTCTCATAGATCCTACCTGGCCACCAGAGCCTGGGGTTTGGGTGCCCTACAGTATTTGTGGGGAAAATATGACGCCAGCTTAGGAGGGAGGCTGATTCCTAGATCTTGGAGTTAAAAAAAGTTGATTTCTGTATTTAACAAAGCCAAAGCAACAGTTGGTTTTGTAAGAACTGTGTGCTTTTTGCAGAAGGCATTTTCTCTGAGGAAGGAAAATCCCCAGACCCTGAGGGCCAGCAGCCCTCATGTGCCACCCAGGACATTCTCGGTGCATCTCTTTAAATGTTGCAAAACCACCTGATATTTTTCCACTCCATGGGATAGCTGGTTGTGAACTTTCTCTTAATCCCCCAACAACAACCTGCCCCAAGGAGCAAGTTCCTTGCAAGTTCCAGCCCTACACAGGGCTGACAAAAACTAAACTTATCAGCTGGATTTGCTTGTGGATTTGTGTGTTTGACCTACGTGCTGGGCAATCTAGAAGCAGTCCAATAAGTTCTTACAAGCTTTGGTCAGATTTGTTATCTGAGGGGGTGATGAACTGATGCGATTTGAATTTCAGTTTCATTTCAGATGGTAAGATTTTTCACTGTAGATGTTGCGTGATGGCCTGGCCAGGGAGACTAAGCAACATGAGCAGGTGGAGTGAGTCAGAACTAAGTGGGCCTTTATTTGGTATCAAATATGATAGACAAGTGCCAGCGAGGAAGCAGAGCTTGCCCACCACCAGAGGGTGGGGTAGATGGGTATCTTGCTCTTTCTCCCCTAGACTTCAGAGCCACGGGGAGGATGTTTGGAGAGATGATCCTGGTGGAGTTTCAGGGCTCTCCAAGCTGTCCTGTTCCCGCAGGAGGGAACGATGGGAGCGGATCCCGGGTCCCATCCAAGCTCCTGGGCTCTGTGGGAGAGGTGTCAGCAGGGGGTGGGCAGTGGTGTGTGGGCTCTGATACCAGGCTGTGATTACCTGTCTCACACCTCATCCAGGGCTGGGTGCAGCTGTGGATGGAGGAGGACTGTGCAGCTGAGGGGGTGCTGGGATGACTCCAGAGGTCCCATCACCCTGTTAAATCTTCCCCTGTGCTGGCAGAGGGCTGGTCCCAGCAGGGCTCTGCAGGACTCCTCAAGCTGCCAAACAAAGGTGACATTTTGCAGCAACTCCCTTGAACCAAAAGACAAATCCCAAAGGTTCAAGTTTCCCCTTTTTCCCTCCCAGAACTGTCAATTTTTACAGGAGGCTCCAGCACTGTAGCTTTGCTTGGGCTTTGCTGCAGCATCCAACCCACTGTCAACTGTGTGTATTTTTGGAGGAGGGCTGTTGGCTGTGTGTTGATGGACAAATTTGGAGCCCTTGGGGAGGGAGCAGGACCAGCCCTGGGCCTGTTCACGGGAGATTTTCAAAGGGAAATCCCTCCTTGCCTGTAAAGAGCTGAGAGCAGGAGCCCCAAGCTGGTTCAGGAGCTGGGGCTGTGTTCCCTGAGCGGTATCAGCGATAGCTCTGACTCACCCAGGGCCTTTGGGCTTCCCAGTTTTCTCGCTGGGAATGAGATTCAGTTCCCACAGCCGCTGTCCTGAGCCCCTGCCCAGCTCTGCTGCCTCTCCCCTCCCTCTGCCTTGGCCTTTTCCTTTGAATGCCTTGAGAGCAGGAGTTGTCTCCGAGCCAGGCATGAAATCCCAGTTCCAGGGACAATTTTAGAGTCAAATCAAGATTGTGGGGCCGACTTCTTCCTCTGCTCTGTAAATTATCGGGTCTGACAGCTGTTTTCTCAAGCTGTGGTGGGAAAGTCATCTCCTGCAAAGTGCTGAGGCCGGAGAAAGGCAGGATGACTGCTGCTGTGTGCCCGTCCTGGCCACCCCAAAACACCCCCTGTGCCAGTATCCCAGGAGTGATTCAGATGAGTAATGACAGGGGTAGGAGAGAAGTGAGAAATAATTAAAATTCGCAGTGCTTTGATGAGTCCAAAACTGAGCAGCCTCAGCACTGCCAGGTCACTGTCCTGCCAACACGGGGGAAACCACAAGCCAGGTCCTTGGTAGGTGTAGGGTTGGCTTCAAAATTGCTTCACTTTGCGGGGTGTGCGAGGGAGTTATTTTCCTTTCTGTCTCTCTTCATTCCCGAGCCTGAAGGAGTCGGGTTTTTGAGGCGTTTTGCCACAATCGGGACGGATGGAGGTTTTCAGGCGGAGAAAACTTTCACATGAGCAGATGATTGCAGGAAGTCAAGGCTTCAAGAGGCGACTAAATAAACTAATAACAGCAAGTATCAGCAGATTTGTGATGA
>JAYRBT010000064.1:4949799-4995946 GCA_036023395.1 Myiotriccus ornatus
AAATGTGAAAGACAGTACTGGAAAACAAAGGATATAGATGGGATATTGGGAAGGAATTTCTTCCCCGTGAGGGTGGGGAGGCCCTGGCACAGGTTGCCCAGAGGAGCTGCGGCTGCCCCATCCCTGGAAGTGTCCAAGGCCAGGTTGGAGCAACCTGGGCTGGTGGAAGGTGTCCCTGCTCATGGCAGGGGGGTGGAATGGGATGATTTTTAAGGTCCCTTCCAACTCAAACCATCCCACGATTCTGTCGTGGTTTGTTTCTCGCTGTTCTTTAGGTGTTGATGTTGTTCTGGCTGGTAGCTGATCATGGGGAGGCTCTGATCCAAAACCAGTCCTTGTCCCCAGCGTGTTCCTAACCCCGAGTGTTCAGAGGACAAGAGCAGCTGTCATTCACCCACGTTCCAGCCTCCTGCTCTGTCAACTTCTTGCTTCTTTTCATCCTTCTGCTCTTGCAGTCCAAGTGGTGGTGCTTGTCCTTGCTCACCAGAAATACCTTGTTTTATGGGGTTATACCTACAGTGGGATGAATCAGGTTTGTTTGGCAAAAACACTGCTTGAAGCACATTATGCTGATCTGTTGTTTTGTTGGGTTTTGTTTGTTGTTTTTTTCCCTATTAAACAGCAAAGCAAAAGGCTTGTTGACCTTGGGACGTGTTGTTCACAGGACACTGACTCAGAACAGGTTAGAGGATATGCAGAGTGCATCAGCCAGGCACCTTGCCCGGGATGAAAATTCCCTCCAGGATGGGAAGACAGAGATAAAAACCCAAGGGTTTCATATCCCTTTATTGCTGCCATGTTGGTTTGTTGTGTTTTTTTAAATACAATTCTTGTAAAACTGATTTTTTTAAAATTCTATTTAGAAGCCAGAGCTCTTGGAGTTAGGGACTAACAAGAATTAAAAAACTAAAATGGCAAGTAGGAGGTAGGATTTTGCATGTGAAAGCTGGGAGACAAACTCATAGGCACTGGAAACAAACAAAAAGATAGCTGAAAGCACCCAAACTCTTGGAGTTGAGAAGCTCTTCTCAACATGTGTGATCTTCCTTATGGTGTGTGAAGGACTGGGAACTTCTGTGCAGAGTGTTGTGTGTTGGTGAGATGGAGGTTTGTGTCCGTAAACACATGTATATAAGGCATCTTTACCTGTCCATAATGAAAATAAGAAAGAGGGTGAAGTTTACACTGGTGTTTCAGGTGGTAGCAGATGCTCAGGGCCCGCTTTTGTTTCGTCCCTTTGTAGGCAGATCATCCTGAAACTCAGGGCACCCCAAAACTGAGCCATCTGACATCACAAGCTGCTTCTGATAAAAAAAAGTCAGCCCTAATTCCTGAACTGCAAACTAATTCTGTGCTGTAATTTGTTTTGTTAGGCAGGGGAGGCTCTAAAGCAGGAACCGTTTGTGAAATGGGATTGTGTGGGTGGATCCCTCAAGGGTGATGTTATCAGGCAGAACACAAAACCAGCTGGTGTCCCCCAAACATCACTCAGCAGAGGATTGTCTCCTGGAGCCCTCCAGGCTGAGGAGGCAGGAACCAGTGCAGTGCTGGGAGGGTTTATAGCAGAGGTTCAGGGCTAGTTCTGCTCCCTCACCTTGGCTGGGCAGCCCGGGATAAGGCATTTTAAAAATCCCTGTGCCTCGGGTTCTCCTGCTGGGAGAGTGAAGAGCTACAAAAGCAGGGAGTTAGGCTGTGGAAAAAAAGGAAGAGTGTTGGGTTTAAGGGTCCTAAAAAGCTGTAAGTAACCCAAAAAGGCCAGCAGACAGGTGACTTCCCTGGATATTCCCCAGGTAGCACCTGCCCCTGGATGGTTTGTCTGGTTCCACCATGGATTCAACCCTGCAAGCTGTTCCAGCTGGTTCCAGCTCCACAGGAGAGCTGGAGTTGGGGGCTTCAGTCCAAGAGCTCGGCAGGGGCTCTGCCTCCAGCACAGCACATCCCCAGTGCCCACCCCGCTCCATCCCACCACATCCCACTGAGGACACACCACACCCTTCCCATGGCGTGGCCAGGCTCACGCCTGTGCCATGCGGGGCTTCCAGGGAAAAGAGAAGCCCCTGCTCTGTCTGGGGGTGAGCCTTGGCTGAGGGGTGGCTGGGAACAGCAGGTTGTGCTGAGTTAACAGCCTGCACTGCCCCCGGGGCTGGGGGTGCTGCTGAAATGGCCCTGCAGAGCCCCAGTGACAGAGCCCACATTGTTCTCCAGCTGCCAGAGAAAATACTGCAATCCCAAAGGCAGGGCAGGTCAGGGGCCATGAGATTATGGCATCCTGGGCCTTTGCCTGTGGATTGACACCGTGTTGCACTTGGCATGTAGGCAGAGTTCTTTGTCATTAGTCTGTGTTTGCTGTGTTTCTTTCTGTGTTTTGTTTTTTTTTTTTTTTCTCCTGGTTTTGTCTCCGTTTGGATTTTTGCCTGACTGGGAATGGGCCTGTGACAACACACTGACTGCTGGCTGTGCTGTCACAGCGTCTCCAGGTGTGCTTGTTTGTTGAACTTGCGCAGAAAAGGTAAAATCAGAATTTGGCCGAGAAGTTTGGCTTTGGTTACGAGGCCACTTTGTGGGATGCTCTTCTTCCCTGACAAGGGTTTACAGGCCAAAATCTTCTCCAGAGGACAGTCACTGGCCTTGCTCTCCCCAGTGTTGACCCTCCCTGTATTTCTGATAAGAGGCTGTTGGGGAACATCAGGGTTATTCAAGAGGGAGGTGAATGCAGTGCACGAAGCCAGAGCTGATGAGAGACCCCTCCTAAGCTGCCTGGGGTATCCCTGAAGTCCTCCAGGCCAGGGTCTCTGTTCCGTGGCTTTGAATTCCCGCTGCTGGTTGCCATGGATTCCCTGCTCCGTGGACAGTGTGATGTTGCTCTGCAGCCATCAGCATCTGGCACGGCTGATATTTAGGTTGGAGGCTTAATCAGCTGTAGGGGAGAGAACAAAGACAAGCACAAAGCTTAAAGGCCGGCAAAGCCTCCCCCAGAAACCCAACAGAAGGCCAAAGGAATACGGGGGTTTCTCTCCTGCTTGGCTGATCTCCCCACAGAGACCCTTTGGGCATGTTCTCCTGTTTCAGCCCAGCCCTGGGTGTTTGTTCATCACCAGGAGGCCACTGTTATGGCAGATCAACGGGGGAAACAGAGATGGGCTGGGATGGAGCGGGAAAGGGGGCCGGGATCACCTTGTCTCTAACTCGGAACTGTTTGGAAACAAACAGGCTGCTCCCTTCCCAAAACCCTGCTCCGCTTTGCACATGAGCCCGGGGCTCCAGCACGCAGGGAGGGAGGGAAGCTGCTGGTCCCACGTGTTTGTGTTTCCCTGGGTTTGAGCCACAGCACCGGGAAAGGAGCGTTTGCTTTGCCAAACACAGGAGGGAGTTTGCGATGGGCAAACACGGCACGGCCACATGGAAGGGGCACCGCAGGGAGCGAGGAAAGTAAAGGTCAGGTGTGTTTGGATCTGGATTTGGGTGTCTGTTTCCTGCATCTGCCCTGCACAGGAGGTTCCTAACTCGATCTGTGCTGTCTCAGGTGCTGTGGGAGCAAATTGATGGGACGAGGTCCTGTCGTGTCATGGACTGAAATGCATCTGATGTCCAAAAGGTGCCTTAAACACGTCACCATTATCTGCTTATCTCCTCACATCACCCTCTTTTCTCAGATACTGGTTAGCCCAGCTGACCTTCTGGAAGAGGGTCAGAGCAGAACTGGAAAAGTAAATGGGATGGGGTCTGCCCTGCAGAGTGTGCTGAGGAGATTCCCGTGGCTCCAGTCACGTATTTCAGTGACTGCCAGGGATCATATGGACTCTGGAACAGAAACAGGGTGCAATAAATGTGCAGTCCCCATCATTCCACCTCTGTCCAAGTCCTCAGCGGGTTCTAAGCACCACAGGGCCCTGCCTGCAGCTCCCAGTGGTCCTACTGGAGCATCCTAAAATGCCGCTGTCCTAGTCCTCCCATCCCTGGAGTCCCTGGAGTTTCTGCTTTGTGGCAGAAGTTGCCATGAGGCAACGTGTGCCCACATTTCAGCTCTGCCAGGTTCACTTCAGGAAAGTGCCTTTGCTGTGTGCCAGGCTGAGGGCCAGGCAGGTTTCCCTCTCTGCCCCAAGGATGGTTTGTCCCAGCAGGGTTGTGGGGCAGGCAGGGATGAGGGGGTGATGTCCGTGAGCTGCCCGATGAAGCCTCATCTGAAAATGAGACGCAGGGTCCAAGGGCACTTTTCAGACTTGTGTTCTTCATAAACTGAGCCCTCAAGCTCCCCCCCACCAAACTTCCCTCTGCCCCCAGAGTGCAGAGCAGGTGAGAAGTTCTGACACAGTGACAAGGCAGGAGGGAGTCACACAGGGAATGCTTGGGGTGAGGGAGAATAAAGCTCCAAAACCTCCCCCCCCCCCCTTGTAATATCTGTGCTTTTTCAAGCTCCTGAACGCTTCGTTGCTACATCTTGCCCCGGTGTGTTTATCTGTGTTGATTACGAGTGATGGGAGCAGAGTCTCACCCTGAGCAAGCCCCGGTGCCGCCTGTTCTTCCTTGAGAAGATGGGATTGAGAGCGGCTGAGGATTCCTGCCCAGGCAGGACCCAACAGCCCATCGCCGAGTCGGCAGCGGTGAAACCTGAGTCACGGCGATTGCTCTGCTCGGAGACAGCGGCGGCAGCGAAGGGGAGGAGGGAGGGAGGGAGGGAGGGAGGAAAGGAGGGAGGGAGGGCTGCGTGAGAAACGCTAAAGACAACGAAACTCCCCAACCACCCGGCGAGGTTTCATCCGCGGGGTGAAACCGGTGCTGGTGCATCATCCCCGGCGCGGGGGAGAAGAGGAGCAGACGCGGCATCCCCGTTATCCTGCCGCTTGAGGGGAGCAGGTGGAAGAGCTGCTCCCTGCACCAACCTGAGCTCAGCCACGTGAGCCCAGAAACCAGCGGGAATTGGGTGCCCGAGGCCACCAGCAGAGCTGTTCGCAGCTTCTCTCCCGTGCAGCTCAGACGTGGAGGGAAGAGCAATAAAAAGTGGCAAGGAGAGCAGAGGCAGCCCCTGATGGCCTCGTCCAGGCTGCTCAGCCGAGGAGAGCTCAGGAGCATCGCCAAAGCTATCCCTGGATGGTTTATATGGGATATTCCCTGCTGGAGACGGGGCAGTGGGAGAGGCTGGGGGGTGTGCAGGAGCGAAGCCAGGCTGTCAGGGAGGATGGACCAGCATCCTTCACCCCGTCCAAGGTCCACCTCTGTGCCTTTCCAAGGTCCCATCCCAGCAGCATCAGCTGAGCCCTCGGCTTTGCCCCTGCCTGCATGGGCAGCTCCCACCACGCAGGGTGGCACTACCTGTCAGGGTTCCCAGTCCTGGGGAGTTTGGGAGATGACAGGTTCCTTTCAAGAGGAATTATTGTTCTCCCAGTGATTCACTTGAAAGTCTAGACCAGGACTTCTTATAAACACAAGGAGAGTAGCTTAATGAAAGCAACATATTCCTTATAAAAATGCCATTAAAATGTGGCATTCACTGCGTTAACTCCTGTAGATTTTCTTTGCCTTCCCGTAAAACACATCAGCAACTGGTGTCATGATTTAACCCCAGCTGGCTCTTGGCAACTTTGGAGATTTAAAGAAACCTTCTTATGATTTTTTTTTTTTTTAAACCTCTTCTGCATCCCTGTCTGACCTTCCTGAGCATTTCCACTTGGAGGAAGAAGTGATTTTTGTCCATGGACTTGTTATTTTATGCTGGATAAAACAGTGGTGACTCCGTGTACAGGTGGCTGAAGGGTGTGACAGGAGCACAGCTGCTGGCTCATCCTCTGTGGTGGCTCTTGGGTCAAAGGCTGGGCTCTGTGATCCTGGAGGTCTTTTCCAACCTTAGTGACCCTGTGATTCCATAATTCTGCCCTCTGGGCAGGGGGAACCCCCAGCATGGAGCACCCAGGGAATGCACGGAGGTCCTTCTGTGCTGGCTGTTGGTAGGATTTGCTGGAGGAAAAGGAAAGATGACCAGTGTTTGGGCAATTAAGTGTCTGGCAGTTTATTAACATAAGATGGAGAGGCCTGGAGAAAGTGCCAGAGGAGAGGACAGGCAGGGCATTATTTTGGTGTGTTGCTTCCCGGCTCACGTAGTCCCACGAGCCTCACCTCTGCCAGGAATTTTTTAGTGGAAGGGAGAGGGTTGTGATCTGCCTGTCTGTTCCCCTCTGAGGAAAATCACACACAAATGATGGGGAAAAACCTTAATTTAGATTAGGACTAAATTTAAAACCCGTGAACTGCAGCAAAGGAAACCGATGAGGTTTGGTTTCATCTGGGCGGGTTCTCTGAACACGGAGTGACAGTGTCTGATGTGGGTTGCACTGACCTGTAGCTCCAAATTCAAGGAAAAACTGTGAGTTTCCTGATCCCTTTTTCACTGACCAGCATCCCCCTGTGATGTGTGTGATGTGAGTGGCTGGTGGTGTGTGCTGAGGAAGGAGCAGATGATGCCGTGGCTTTGCATCCGTGGGGCAGGAGGAGGGAGCAGAGGCACAGCTGCCCCTGCATGGCCCCATTTTGGACACAGTACAGGCAGATGAGTCGGTATTCCCAAAGACTCAGGGAGTTAAGGGCCAGGAAAGCATCCCTCCTCTGTTCCAGAGCACCTCTGGGAAGCCCTGCATGTGTCGAGGCTGTGGAAAATTCTCATCCTTCACTCCCGGTTTCCTCCGTGCGGCTCAGTTTTAGGTCTGTGCGCCTGATGAAGAATGACACCATGAACTTCCAGAAATTCCCCTACACCAACGAAGATGAAGCCTGGAAAACCTACCTGGAGAACCCCCTGACTGCAGCCACCAAGGCCATGATGAGGGTGAACGGGGACGACGACAGCGTGGCCGCCCTGAGCCTCCTCTACGACTACTACATGGTACATCCCCCTGGGAATGGGGCTGGGGGGAATTTGGTCCCAGAGGAGAAGTGTGAAGGGAAAATACGTGTAAAATATGTGGAAAACATGTGGAAAATATGTACCACCTCAGGAGGGGACCCATCTCCTGAGCTCCCCCTCTCGTTAATGTAACGATCCTCTGAAGACCCCCCCAGTGGCACAATTATCCCCAGGGCACACAGGGGGTGAATTGATGCACAAACCACCACTTTGAGGGAATCCAGAACATGTTGAAAAGCTGAACCCATGTGCCTGGAGTCTCAAGCTGGTGTGTTTTTCACCCAACAGCTTTTGAGAGACATGGAGCTGGAATAGCTGTCGCAGACCCCGGCAGCTTTATTTTTCCGGTGCTGCTGTAGGATGGAGCTTCAAGAAATGATTTATGCCTAATTGAAACCAATAGTACTGATGTTCCCACTCACTTGGGTGCTTTTGAAGGTCCTTCCCAGAACAAGATGATGTGGCTTGCCTAAGGTTACTTGGGAACCCATGGCAGCAGCCCAGCAGCAGAGCCCAGCTCTGCTCTGTTTGTTGTTCACACAGTGTTTTATCTCGGAGACTTCACTTGCTCACAGACAAGGCTAATTTTTGCCTCTGTTTTCCAGTAATAAAACCTAACAATAAACAAACCCTTTGTTCTGCCTCGCTCTAGGTCCCGAAGGAGAAGAGGATTCTTCCAGCTGGGATGATGGGACGCAACGATCTAGGAAAGAGGTTGGCTTCAGTCTGTGCTCTCTGTAGCTGTCTCCCTCTCCTGCAGCTGCTGGCAGGATGGGGCTCTTAGCTTGCAGAAAATAGACATCAAAGCACGGTGTTATTACCAACAACAGTGCAGGTTATTAACCCTGAGACACGCATTAAAATTCTTTAGGCCGGGTCCCAAGCGGGTCTAAATGGAGCTACACCCATTTACACACCTGAGGATCCGTCTGGCTGTGTTCAGAGGGGTTGTGCTGATTTGCAGCAGCTGAAGAATTTGTCTTTATTTCCTAATTCGTGACAGCTGGAAAGGGCAAAAGGATTAAGCACTGGCAGCAAGAAGGGAATAGCCAAGTCCTCTCCCAGTCCCTGGGCTGAGAAGGGTTTCTGTTTCACTTCCCAGGATCCTCTTCCAGTGACTCCCACTTGTCCTTTGAGGTTTTCAGATAATTAGCTATTAAATTAATGGCTCATTTGCCACTGTGAGTCCAGTTCCCCTGGATGTTGTGTACTTTGGCAACCTTTTCTGGTCGTCAGTTTTTAGCTACTCGACAGAATAAGCCTCTCGAGTGATACTTCATTCCCCCTTCATAAGTAAACCGAGTTGAGCTGATTTCTGCTCTCTGAAAGGCCTCTGCATTCCGAGCAGTGCTGTGATTTTTATTACCTGTGGCTATTTCAGCAAATACCTGAAGGTGAAGCTCGAAGTGGGTGGGAGCTCCTGGCTCACCCTTGGGGCAGTTCCTGCTGCCAAGGGCTCGCTGATGTGGGGGTTGGTGTCTTTTCTGAGCCTGGTGACAGGGGCAATAAACCACCTTCTCCCAGCTCAGCCAGAGCTGCAGAGTCAGCAGGTCAGGGAGTCACTGCTGCAGGAGGGACCAGTTTGGGATGCTGCACAAAGGGATGGTTTCCCTGTGCAAGGAGGGTGGTTCTGTAGGTCTTTATCACTTGGTGGCTCCTGCACTTCAGTATTTTCTGCTCTGAAGAAGCCACTTCCAACACTGCAGCCTTGTCAGATTTTCACTGATCTCGTTCTCTGGGAATTTTGCCTCCTAAGCTCCTGGAGTTTGTGAATTTATACGGGAATTATTTTTCCTTTAAAAAACCAAAAACAAACAAACAAAAAAAAAACCAAAATATATTTTAAAAAATCAACTTTGAGCATCAACAAGCCCTAAAAAGACCACATAGCAGTTACCTTTCTTACTGTCCCTGCTGCTCTGAGCATTCAATAGCCTAAATAAAGGAATAATGGATGCAGGCCCTGGATGTGCAGCCTCAAACCACATCTAAATCATATTCTCTGATCCCATGTGATCATCCCTTATCTGCTGAGCACCTCTGGCTCTTGCTGATTGTGCTGGGAGGTGTGGGTGGAGATCACCCAGGGGCCTGTCAGGCCTCCCATGTCAAGCAGGAGCTGTACCCGGCTGACTCAAGGTCACCTGTGCAGTTTGCTCCCCAGCAGCGCATCAGGGCACTTGGTTCCTGCTGTCACAACTCGCTGGGGTTGTCCACGCTCTGCCCCAGTTTGAGACAGGCCCCTTTCCCCACCAGGCACTGCCACGGGATGGACTACGACCCGGACATCGCCTCCTTCGACGGCTCAGCCCACCTCATGAAGCTCCTGTCTGAAAACGTTTCCATGAGCCAGGAATACTGTGAGCCACAGAAGAAGAACGGCCTGAGTCTCGAAGGCGTCCCTCCTCCACCTCCTCCTCCTCCTCCTCCCCCTCCTCCTCACAAGCCAGCCCTGCTCTCTCCAGGCACCAGCAAGCTGGAGGCCACCCCAGACAACTACCTGGTCCCTCCTGGGGACGTGTACGACAACAGCTCGTTGAACTCCCTCTTCGAGAGCCTCCCCATGGCCCCGGCGCAGCAGCGGTGGCAGCCGGACAGCACCTTCAAAGAGGACCCCCAGGAGGTCAGAGCCCTTTCACTGCAGGAGTTTGGGGGTCTAGTTTGGGCTCTGCTCGTGCCGGGGTCGGTGGGAGCTTCGCTTTTGCATGAGGAGCTCGATGCCGCTCCGGTGGGATCGCTGGGTTTGGAAGCACGGGGAGGCTTTGGAATGGGGGTCTGTGTTTCACCTGTGGCCTCTGTTGTGGCATCTGGGAGAAGGTGGGGTGGAAAAAGCAATGGAAGGTTCTACTGCTGACTGCTCTGTTTGCTCTCGTGTGCAGTCGCTGCTCTTCAGTGACATCCTCAAGCCCCAGCCGGAGCCGCCCTGCCCCGAGAGTTACAGCGCGGACGGTGTCAAGAGGTAACTGCCAGTCCACGGGCTTGGGCTTTCCAGTGAACACTGGGCTGTGTCCCTTCCCTGGGGAATGACTTCATCCCTTCCCTCCCCCCAGTCCAGTCTGGGCAATGACCAGTGCAGATTACAGAGCTCGTGCTTTTCCAGAGGCAGGTTGTGTCTCACCGGCGCCTTTGGAGCAAGTTGCTGTCCCGTGAGCTTTTAGACCCAAAGCAGTTGATGTTCTCTGTACAAACTGGTGTAAATCCACTGCTCTGGCCACATCTCACGAGTACCTTGGCTCTGAGGTCTCCATGTGAGGGTTTTTTTTGTTCCAGCCCCTTCCCAGGGAGCACTGCTTGGCTCCTGTGGTACAGACAGATCCTGCCCCATCTTCCCACAGGCCACTTGGAATGGGGAAAATGACAGAGAAAACAAGGACTGCAGTTGATGAGGGTGATAATTATCCTCCTCCTAATCTAAGGTTTAGATTCTCACTTAGCACTGTTAGTCAACCTTGATTTTAGAGGGTGCCAGTGCCTCTCATTCCTAAAACATGAGAGGGATTTCTTCCTCCTTTCCACCCCTCTCTCAGGCAGAGCTCCTCTGCTCTAGATACCGCATCAAACCTCCCAGCAGGTAACATTATTTCACCTCCCACTTTTTATTTGCCTCCCGAGTCAGCTGACTGGGTGACTCAGCTGTCAGACGTGGGGATGTTCACACAGACACCAGCTCGTCTCCGTGAGCGAGAGGCTCTCTGTTCACTGTTTGTTTGTGCACTGGAGTCCTCTGGCTCTCCTGGCTCTAGATGAGAGGAGCTGCCAAGCCCATCTTCAGAGGTGGCATCACAGGAGGTGGAGCAGGAAGGTGACTAAACAGGGCACTTGGAGGGTCTGTGTGGAGGCTCCTGCACAGATTCCTCACAGCAGAAAGCAGCTTGAGCTGTGAGGCCTCCTGGTTTGAATGCTCGGAGTTGCTGCTGGGATGCCCAAGAGCTCTTGAAAATCAGGATATTCCCTCAGATTTCCTTGTCCACAGTGACAACTTCCTCTTTGTGACACACAAATCTTTTCTAGTTTAAGACTAAACTGCCCACTGGGCTGAGGGTTCCACAGGCTGGGAGTCTTAGTCCAGCTCTACCTGGATAATCAGTGTCCTGCAGGTCCTCCTGCTTCAACAGGACCATCAAGGGACAGTATTCCTGGCTTAGCCATATGTGGGTGTGAATTTGGAGACAGGAATCTGAGTTTAGGATGTTGTAAAAGTCTCACTGAGGGTACCCGTTCTCTGTGCTTTGGTTTATGGGGTTGGCTGAGCAAAGGTTCTGTTGCCATCCACAGAAAAAACACTGGTTACAATCATGTAATCATTTTTAAGCCAAAACCAAAGGGTAAAAATGAGCCTCTTGGAGACCTGCTGCTGCCTGGGGTGCTGGGGAGGATCAGAATGTGCTGTGCTGGGAGGTGCTCGCTGCTGTCGGGGTGTGTGAGGTGGGGAGCAGAGCAGAAACTCCTGCGTGTGCAGTGCCTGTAACCTGCAACCTGCAGGGGTGGAGGCTTCCACGGCTCTTGTTTTGCTTTTGGAGCGAAGCAGCAGCGTGTGCTTATTCATCATCCTCTCTTTGTTCCATACAAGTGACTTTGAATACACGCTGGGGTCACCCAAAGCCATTCACATCAAGTCTGGGGACTCTCCCATGGCCTACCTCAACAAAGGACAGTTCTACCCCATCACTCTGCGCACAGCAGGAGACAGCAAATGTTTACACCTGTCCTCAAACAAAGTGAAGGTAAGAGCCACGCTGACAGTTTTGCTGACACGCGCACTCGGACGGGCAGTGATTTCCCGGGCCTGGGAACAGAGCGGAGAGTGAGGAGTAAAGGCTTTGAGGCTCACGTTGGCTCCAAGGGGTGAATGGCACGGATTCGCTCCTAGCAAGGGAATCCTCTGATGCACAGGTCATGTCCCTGGGCAGCTGGGACCTCTCATCAAGGTCAGGGGTGCACAAAGGGCTCCCGAGCCCAGGGCGGGCTGGGGACACCTCTGAGCTGGGGAGAAGTCCCCCACTTGTCCCTGGGATGTGTGGCCAGGCCTCCGAGTCACCCCTGAGACTGTGCTCCAGTCCCTTCCCTTGCCTGCCTCAGTTTCCCCAGGTATAAACCCTCGTGTTTTCCGTGGCACTGTGACACTGTGACACTGTGGCACTGTGACACTGTGACACTGTGGCACTGTGACACTGTGGCACTGTGACAATGTGACACTGTGACACTGTGACACTGTGACACTGTGACAATGTGACACTGTGACACTGTGGCACTGGACCGGGGCACGGATGGAGTGGATAACTCAGGCACCAAGGCCCAGCCTGCCGGGTGTGCTGACCTGGCCTGTCCTGGCTGTGTTCCAGAGCGTGGTGATGATCGTTTTTGACAACGAGAAGATCCCCACGGAGCAGCTCAAGTTCTGGAAGCACTGGCACTCCCGCCAGCCCACGGCCAAGCAGAGGGTCATCGATGTGGGTACGAGCCGGGTGGGCTTGGGAACTTGGAGGGGGGGGCAGGATTTTGGGGGAGCTGGGGAACCCTGGGGGACGTAACCAGTCTTGCAGCCCGAGTATAAACTGGCTGTCCCCTGCCCTTCCAGCTGACTGCAAGGAGAACTTCAACACGGTGCAGAACATCGAGGAGCTGGCCTACAACGCCCTGTCCTTCGTGTGGAACATCCACGAGGAGGCGAAGGTACGAACTGTGGGGGTGGAAGGGGGGATGTGGGAAGCCTTGGTCCTCAGCAGCAGCTCCTTCCTGAGGGCCCAGATGCTCCCCCCCAGCCCCTCAGCTGAAAGAAGGGGAGAGTTTCAAATCCAAACAGTGCCATTCCAGCGGCCCCAGGGAGTGTTTGCCTGCCAGGACAGCGGGGAGGACACGGGGCTTCTCTGTGTGTTTAAGCATTGCCATTAGCTAATAAACACGCTGGGTGCACCCCAGACTGGCCCAGAGATGTTTTCTTAGTGCTGATGGATAACTCTGAAGAAAGGTTTTTGCAGCAGCTCGGGGCTCTGCTCGCATGTACCCGATGCCTGTTTAAATAACCCCCAGCTCAGGGAACAAAGACCCTCCTTTCAAGGCAGCAGTTTGATGCAGACATGACTGACCACCCTCCTGTGCCTTGTGTGATGTGGAAAGGAGCCAGGCAGGTCACAAGATCCCTTTCACCTTAAAATCTCTAAAGCTTAGGGCAACAACTTTCCAGCTCTGCTGTCTGCTCTGCATCTCCTCAGAGCCTGGGTGTGGATGGAGAGGAGCATGTAAAAACAGATGAAGGAAAGAAAGGAAAGCATAAATACCCCATGTCTCTGAAGCTTGGGAAAACTCTGCTTTGGGATCTCAATAAGCCCTTCTTTAGCCCAAAGGCAACGTGGGTCTTTTACAACCCAAGAGGTTAACAAATGTCTTCAAGGCAAAGTTGTCAGAAATGGAAATATGTCAGGTATGTGGCAAGCCCTGGGGGCACCTCAGCAAAACTGGGTTTAACTCTTAGCAGAAACTCTGTCCCTGCACTGGCCCGGGGCAGGTAAAGGTGAGACTTCAGAGAGCTGGGAGGGCTGGGAGTGAGACAGGAGGGGTCAGGAATTTGGGCAGTCTGTGGCACCTGTTACTTCTCTCCTTCCAACTCAACTTCACACCACAGTGAAGTGGTTTTCTTTCCCATACTCAGGTACTGATTAGAGCTGACATTGGGTTTCAGGGCTCTAATCCTCAGCCAGAGACTTGATGAGGGAGCTGTGGGAGCTTCTCCAGCTGCAAATCCAGAGTCCCCCAGAGTCCAGGGGAATGTCAAGGTCAAGGCAATTGGGAGATACAATGTGGATTGTAGCTGTGCTCAGCTCTTCTTCAAAAGCCTCCACTGGAGCTGATAAAGGAGACCAGTGTGTGAAGAATATTCATGCAAGCAGCAGCACTGCTGTGCCATTCCCGAGGCTGCAGCTTATCCCTCCTCCCTTCCTCCGGGGCTCTGCTCTCTGAGGGTCCCTTGTTCGAGTGAAAGCTCAGAAATACCAGCAAGAACACCCCCCCAGGCAGAATGTGGGGAGTGCTGAAGAGCTGCAATAGGGGGGTGTGTGTGTCTGGGGGGGTCACTGTGCTCAGGGTGGGAAACCAAGGGCTCAGGAGCTGGGCTGGCACCGGCAGGGCTGGGAGGAGGCTCAGCAACCGCTGAAAACATCACCCTCTGTCCCTGCTTGCAGGTGTTTATTGGGGTGAACTGCCTGAGCACGGACTTCTCCTCCCAGAAGGGGGTGAAGGGTGTCCCCCTGAACCTGCAGATCGACACGTACGACTGCGGCGGCGGCAGCAGCCAGCTCGTGCACCGCGCCGTCTGCCAGATCAAGATCTTCTGCGACAAGGTACAGCCCTGCTGCCCCCACCACTGCTGCCAGGCCAGAGGAAAGGCAGAAGGGCTGTGAGAGCCCAGAACAGCCCAGAGGTCAGGGCTGAGGACCCCTCAGCTGAGCAGGGGTTGGGTCTGCGCTGAGGCCTTTGCAGAACAGTCGCTTCTCCCAAGACAATCAGTTCTCTCCCCAGATCAAACCCAACTGGGGCTGTGCCTCACGGTAAACTTCTATTTTTCCAAAGTTTTTAAATATCAGAAAGAGAGATGAGAATTTCCCTTGAGGTTCTTCCCCCACCTCAGAAATTTCTCGTCGCTATTTTTGTTCTCATTTTTTCATTTTTAAAAGCAAATCCTGTTTTTGCTTTGTTTTCTAATTGATGAGTTATCAGAGTCCTGGATGGCCTGTAGAGCCTCTGGGGTGACCATTTTTGAATAAAGGCTGCCTTTACCTCAGTGTGCTCCCCATCCCAGAGGTGGCCACTGAACCCTCTCTTGGAACTCCCAGTGTCCTGATTTTCGACTGATCTTGCCCACAGGGAGCAGAGAGGAAAATGAGGGACGACGAAAGAAAACAGTTCAGAAGGAAAGGAAAATGCCTGGACTCCAACAACAATGGTCAGTGGTTGTGTTTGTTACCTGGTCCCAAGTGTGTTGAAATCAGTGTCCCCGTTAACTTCCACGGGATCTGGCCCTGGGTATCCCAAGCCTGATGCAATCAGCACCACTGGGAAGCAGCCTGTCAGTCAGGTCCTTGCTGGGCTCCCACAGTCCTTTATTGACACCAATCAACCCTTCTGAATCCCTTTGGACTCATGGCAGGACTTTCCCTGGGGCAGCCAGACCTGATTCCACAGAGCCCCGCGTTGATTCCAATATTTCTGTCAGGATTCCTTGGGAAGGCTCTTTCCCCTCTCTCTTGTAGCTGCCTCTCACGGGGGCCATCTGAACTGAGATGAACTGGACTTTCCATCTGTAGGTCTGAAAGGCTGTTTGCTCTCTGGCTTCAGAGGGAATGAGATCACGTTCCTGAGGCCGGAGACCGACCTGGAAACGCAGCCGGTCCTGTTCATCCCCAACGTCCACTTCTCCAGCCTGCAGAGGTGTGGCACGGTGAGTCCCTGCAGAAAACAAACAACCTGCTGCCCTCCCCTGTCACCCCCAGCGTTTCCAGGCTGATCAGTCTCCCACACATGACTTGTGTCATGCAAAGATCCCAAACCAAACCGCAGTTCTTTGTGGAAATGTGGTGAGCTCGAAGACGCAGCTGTCGGGAGCGGCCCAGTCAGGCAACAGCGATGGGCAAGATAACCTTGCCAGCTTCCTTCCAGCCAGATATCCCTGTGGTTTCCAGGCATCACCTGCAGCTTCCACAGAGGACTGGAGTGGTAGCAAAAGTATCAGTGGAAAGGAAACTACAGAAAAATGTGATTATGGGTCCCTGCCTGTGTGGGACGTCTCTGGCCCTCTCTACCCCCTCGAGCCGAAAGGAACCTAAACCCAGAGTTCATCAGCATTCCCTGTCTCACAAACAACTGTCCAGTTTGTCAAAAAGAGAAGTTTTTTACATCAGATTTCATTTGATCTGAGAAACACAAGCAGATGTTTGGGTTTAATTGTGTAGGGAAACTGAGGGGCTGGGAGGAGGGAGATCCAGATTGCCTGGCGAGCAGTGACGCTGTGCAGACTCACAGATCCACCCTCCCTTTCCATTTCAGGCGCTCCCTCCTGCTGTTCCCAATGCTACAAACAGGTAAGGATGCAGCTGTGTGCAATTCTCTGCCTTTGGGAATGTCGTGGCTGGTTGGTGTCCATAGGCAGGGTATCCATGGGTGCAAAATGACGTGGCACATGAGAGTCAGAGTGTGTTCAACTCGGGCCCAGGATGGACTCGAGGGCTGCAGAAACACAGATCCGTTTCTGTGCCTGCCACTGAGCCCCTCCAACATGAGCTGGTCCCTGACTCTCCTGCTGTTCCCATCGAGATGGTGTTAGAAAGGGAAAATAGATATCACTGGAGGGTTCAAGTAACCAGAGGCTGTAAAATAAACTGGAATGAAGCAGAAATCACATTTGTGGTGTGTCTGAAGTGGGGGGAACCAGCATCTCTCCCATGATCCACTGCCTGGGGATATCAGCAGAGGAAAAACGACACGAGAATGCAAAAGACTTTTGGTTTTTGGTGAGACACCAAACCCTCTGTGGGTCCTCCCTGAGGTCCCCGTGGGCTTTAGGCAGGAAGTCACAGCTCTGGTGGACACCCGCTGCTGTAATTACAGCCCCATGTTTCATTGCTGGATGGCTGCTGGGGTAATTGGCTGTTCAGTCAGAAGTTCAGTGCTGGAGTCATCTTGCTGGCTGTTGGTGGTGGTGGTGTGTCCTCCTGAGAGCTTTGTTTCCTTCGGCTCAGGCTGCCCCTGAAACGGAGCGGCGCCTCCTTCACCGACGAGTTTGACCCGGTTCCTCCAAAGCAAACCAAGGAAGAGGATCCCCAGAGAGGTAATCCCTGGGAGGAGATCAGGGAAAACCTCGGATCTTGAATTGCACGAGGCCACACGACCCTGCTGGGGGGATCCCCGAGTCAGTGCTGGCCCTTCCTCTCTTGCAGTGCTGTTGTACGTGCGCAGGGAGGCGGAGGAAGTGTTTGATGCCCTCATGTTGAAGACACCGGACCTCCAGGGGCTCAGGACAGCTGTAAGTGCTCTCAAACCACCCCCCTGGGGAAATGAGCAGACTGCAGACAAAAGGGAATGGTGCTGGGGTACAGAGCAAGGTGGAGGTGAGGCTGCTCCCACCTCCCGTCTTGCTCCCTCTCTTGGGAATGGAAACGGAAAGTGTGAGCAGTAGGTGAGTCCTACCAACAGCTCCTGGCAGGGGCTGTGTTGGAACACACCTCGTGGCAAGATGTTCTGCTCAGAGCACAACAGAACCTCCTCCTGTGACAGCACAGTCATATTTTCCACCGTAAAACACCTTTTCTGTTCTCAAGGCTCGGAGATGTGAGATCCAGAGTCAGCTCTGGCCTCCCCCTGGAATTCCCTGGCCCTGTTTGAGGAGCACAGACATATTTCTGTGATGATTATCAGCAGCATCTCTGATAGCCCAGCTCTCCCTGGAGACTGCTGGGAAGGAAGCAAACAATAAACCTCCCAGAACTGGGGTGGCTTTTATGGCTGCATTTTCAGCTCTGTTAGTTTGACAAACTTTTAAAAATAGAGAGTTTGAAAAATGTCAGGGCAGAGGATTCTTTGCCATCTTGTCCCTGGCCACAAAGAGTAAAAAAATGTCTATGGAAAATGCTTGGGAAAAACTTACAAACCTCCTGTCATCCTAACTTTGCCCAGGAGAATGTTCAGGTCGTGGCTTTGGCCCCTTTTTCCTTGAGTAACAGGGAGGGGGGATCCTCTGCTGCTGAACACCCCTGGCTTGGTGTTATCTTTGATTTTTATCACGGGAATTTCATTTTACAAGTACAAAGATTTGCCATGTTTCCTCTCACAGATTTCAGAAAAATATGGGCTTCCTGAAGAAAGCATTTATAAAGTCTACAAAAAATGCAAAAGAGGGTAAGTTAATCTCTCATCTGCTTTCGTGCTGTGCCTCCAAACCTCCCCCTCCTCTCTGGGACCCTGCCATAGGCTCAAACAGCATTTTAACAAGATAATAAAAGGCAAAGCCATGTCAGGCTGTGCTATTTGGAGCATATAAAACTCAGATCTCTCTGGGCTTTAAAGATTTGGGATAATGCCTGGTTGTATTATATTTGTTTGGAGGGTGAAGCCTCCCAGGGAAAGGAAGCTGGGTGAAGGAGGAATTGTTTGGGTAGTTTAATGGGTGATCCTTTGTGTCTCAGTCTAAAAGCCCGAGGTTATGGAGAACTTATCGAAGAGGGATCAATGTTTGCTTCTCCAAACCAACTCTGAAATGCCCCTGGCTCAGGGAGGGGGACTGTGCTGGCTCAGGTTATTCCAGTGTGGTGCTCCTTAGGGACGGATCCCTGCGGATCTGCCTCGTGGCTGGCAGGGAATGGTGCGGGCTTGCAGGAGCTGGGGAGCTGCTCAGTGTTCCCTGGAGGGCAGAGCTCTCCTCGTGGAGCCAAGTGCTACTTTCAGGGGTGATTTGTGGGCTGAGAACCCCCCCTGTGCCGTGCCCGGCTCCGGCACTGAGTTCTCCCTGCAGCTGATGGAATGGGAACGACTCATAAACTGCCAGGCCTCTCTTCACAGAGCCCTTCCTGCAGAGTGAGAGAGATACCATCAGGCTTGGGCAGCAGCAGCGACTGCCTGGGAGATGAACTCATTGTTGTTGCTGGCCCTGGCCCAGCCCTGAGCACGGGGAGAGGCAGAGACACGAGGCTGGGGACAGGTCCTGCGTTGGGCAGCTCTGCTGCTGCCACCAGCACAGCCCAGGGAGGTTCTCTGTGTGACAACAGGGCCCTTGGGATCTTGGGCTTAGCCCAAAGCCCTGCTTCTGCACTTCCATCCTGGCTGACAGTGGCGTGAGAAAGCCCTAAAGCTCCTGGGTGGGATCTTGCACCTCGGTTGGTGCCACCAGAACTCGATGCCAGGGGACTGAGCTGGTTTGCTTCAGGGGAGGGGAGAGGCAGTGCTTGCTCCTCCACACTGGGATGTGCCACTGAGCTGGGAAGCTGAACCACCTCAGCTCTAAATCCAGGACTGAGCGACCTTTCCCTTTTAAAAATGGTTTTTCAATGTGATCCTAATTTTAGGATGAGGGGATGGGCCATAGTGAGGTACCCAACTCTGTCAGCACGTTCTTCCACCTGCTCCTGAGCTCAGGGCCCTCAGTTCTGTCAGATGCTGCTCACCCATTAGCCCCAGAAGCTGGAATTTTCTCCCCAGAGAAGGAGAGCAGCACTGGTGGAGGAGGGGGGGACTGTCCCTGCTCCTGCAGCCAGAGAGGGCCTCGAGTCTGCCCTGGGACAAGAACCACCTGGAGGGACAGGGGCGGCCAGTTTGTCATTCCAGCTCCAGGGCTGAGCCCAAACTCGGGCGTGCCAGCCCTGCTGGTGGCTTGTGATGTGGCCACCACGGGTCACCAGGCTGTCATCAGGCAGCAGCTCCTCTGAGCAGTGTCCTGGCCCAGCTGACTGTCATTGTGTGCGAGGCAGGAGAGGTCCCAGCCCCGATGAGTTCGCAGGTGGACCAGGAAACGGCAGCGCTTCGGGGGAGAGGCCACCTCGGCTTTGTTTGGCTTTGGTTCTGCTCATTACTTGATCTGATGCTCGGTGAATGTTGTTTAATAATGACTGGGAGGGAAGACAGGCAGGTGTCCTTCCAGCTCTTCCCCGAGATGGAGGAGCCAAGAGGTATCTGATGGAGAGCAAAGGCCACGCCTGCAAATGAGTTCAAATAAATGATTCTGACACCTGGTTTGATGAAAGCTGGACGTGACCAATGCCAGAAGCTACTGCTGAAGAGTGAGGGAGACACAAGATGCCTCCACTCTGGTACAATGGCAGGGTCAGGCCCCGTTTCCTGCTCCCCCAGATTTAATTTCCAATCATTTCATCCTATTGCTCCACCCTAAACAACCGTCCCTTGGTAATTACAGCTTGAGGGGCAGATCTTCATCTGGTGGAAAGAAGTGAAGCCCAGTGGTCCTGCCTGGCCTGATGGCAGGTGAGGTCCTACCCCAGCCACGAGCCTGCCCAGGGCCATGAGCTCAGCAGATGAACTCGGGCCCAGGGTGACTCAGGAGCAATAATAAGCAATTCCGGATCTTGGTGAGGTTTGGTCTAGAAAAACAATGCAGGGCTCAGATTCCTAATCAGCACTGCCTGGGATCGTTTGTGGTTGGGAAATCGGATGGAAGCAGGGGAGCAGGAGGCACAGGTGACTCCTTCTGGCTTCCTGCACTGAGATAGGCAGAGATAAAGGGAGCAGCAAAGCTTTTTGTGACATCCCACCCTTGGGAACCCACGGAGAGTCTCTGGGGCACCTGTGGGAGGCCAGGCCTGGGATCCAGGTTTTGGGGACCTGCCCCTGGGTGCTGGGGCTGGGAGCCTGCCCTGCCCTCCGAGGTGTTCCCTGGGGGGGCACCAGGGCCCCGTGTTCGTGCTTGTTGAACGGCTGGATTTGTCAGAGGCTCAGCCTTTCCTTTTTTTTTCAGTCTTGGCTTTGAGGAGCGTTGCACAATTAACGCTCTTGCCCCACTAATGACCCCAGTGGGAACCCGGGGTTGGGGGTGGGGGTTGTGCTTCCTGCAAAGAAAGAGCATTTGTTCTTTGTTCCCTCCAGATTTCACACTGATTTATGGGAACACTGTGGGGTGATGCCAGGCTGCCCCTTCCTGTTACAGCAACCAGGGGCTCCTGCCTGGCACAGAAACACAGCCTGGGGTTTCAATCTGCCCTTGAAATGTTTCCTTCTCCTCATGTCTCTGTGGAACTGAATCCTGCTCAGGGAAGCTGAGGGATCTGCAGCAGGGCTGGGATCCCTGGAGCACAGGGAGGGATTTGCAGTTCTGCTCTGAATTCACACCCTGATAATCCAGGGGGATTTGCCCGTGGAGCCGATGCTGGGACAAGGCACGTGAGGGAGAATTGTGGAAAGCTCAACAGGACCTTCCCTTGTGCTGTGCTGTGGCTTTAATCAATCAGTTAATTAATTGATTAATGGTGGCTAAGCCCCTGGGACTGGGTAAAGTGCTGCTTCTGACCCAGCCCCTCTCCCTGTCCCGCAGGATCCTGGTGAACATGGACAACAACATCATCCAGCACTACAGCAACCACATGGCCTTTCTGCTGGACGTGGTGGAAGCAGAGAACAAGTTCCAGGTCATCCTCAAGGAGCTCTAAAGAGCCTCAGGCAGCACTTCCTGGGACTTTCCTCCAAGCCTACGGAGCTCAGGCTCGTGCCCCCTCTTGTTGCCTTGACTTGAACCCCCCCGTGGCCTCGGGGGGCGGCCTCAGGGCCGGGCCACGAAACTGCTGCGAGATCAGTGATGGATGTGAACGTGGAACTTGGCTCTGCTGGGTTTATTATTATTATTATTATTATTAATATTTTTTATTTTATTATATTTTATTCCCTGCCGTTTCGGAGCTGGGGGACACGAAGTGACAGGAACAGGCAGAGAGCAGAGCTGGTGGCCTTGGCTGTGACTGATCCGACCCCAGGTCTTGGGTCTCTCCCAGGCCACAGAACCTTCAGACCATTTCCAGCTCTGAGACTCTCTCTGTCACAGAGACTCTCACAGATGCATTTTCAGCTCCCTGTTGAACGGACACTGCCAGCTCCCACCCCCTCCCTGCCACATCTCTCCCTGTAAATACCACCAAGGCCTCCACAGCCCTTGTTTATACATTTCTGTTCCTTTTATATTTTATATGTGTATAAATATGCATTGTTTTATATTGGACTCAGTATGGTGACACAGAGCATTTCAAACACGGGCTGCTTCACATTTCTCCGTGAACTTTTGTAACTGTGTTGTTGGTTTTGTTGTTTTGGATATTCCGTAGCAATAAAGGTTCAAAGACGGAAGATGAGCTGTTTCAGCCAGCTCTGGAGTCGGAGTTGGGATGGGCTGGGCAGGAGCCAGGGCAGGGACGTGACCTCAGAGGCACCCGAAGGCCTCGGGGATGGTTTTGCAGCACACGATCCATGGGCAGCCGTGGATGATCCTCCTCCCTGTCCTGCACGGGCTGCTGGGACTCCTCACTCTGGCAGCTCTCAACCCTTCACCCCTTTGCCAGAACTGGTTATAACTGATTCCCATTCAGGTAACCCAGTGCCAAGGGGAGCCCTTGTATTTTCTAATTAATCCTCTGAAACTGGGGCCTTTCCTCCTCCCTCATCTTCATCCTCTGCTTTTCCTTGCCGTGTTAAAGATGCACCTGAGGCCCGTGACTGGGGAAGAGAGAGCAGCTCTCCTTTCACTGGGAAAGAAATGCACCAGGGTGGTGAATTTTGTGTTACCCAAGTGCTGGTAGAGGCCTCTAAGATGAAGCTCAGATAAGTTGAAGGCTTATCAACCTTTGAGATCTCTCCAGCACCCTGCACTGCCTCATTTCACATCACAAACTCCTTCTTCAGCAGCATTCCTCTGATTCACTGTTGGTTCTGTGAGGCTGTGCCTGAGAGCCCTCCCGCAGCAGAACTTCAGCTCCAGTTCAAACCAGCGAGCCCAGCAATCCCCCAGCGCTGCCCGTCTGATCCTCTCCTCTCCGACTCCAGCACCGCTCCCGATTTACGGCAGCAGCAACCACCCCACGCTGCAACCTCGGGTCTCCCAGCAGAACAGAGCTGGATTTTGCTGGATTTCGTGGCGTTCCGTTCCACCCTGAGCTCTGCAGGGCTGCGGCTCCCCGAGTCTGCACCTCCTAAATGACTCCACCGGCTCTCTGCCGGTGGGATGGGGGCAGAGAACCGGGAGCTGATCCCGGCTCTGGGAGGGTTTCAGTGCCGGGGACTGCTGCGGGCAGGGAAGCGCCGGCTGATCGAGGGCAGCGCAGGAGCGGAGTCTCCACCCGCTGCCACCCAGAGGTGGGTGTTTTGCTGACTGGCTCAGTATCGCTCATCCCTCCCAGCCAAGGCGAGCTGCCGCGGAGGTTGCGCAAAGCAGAGCTCCCAAAAATATGCGCGAGCATTCCTGACTCCTTCCTCGCCCGGAGCCCACCGGTTCCTTTTTGAAGATGGAGATACGAGGGCGGCGGAGGAGATTCACCCCCAGAGAGCAGAGGTCGTGTGAAAGTGGGAGAAGCTGTGTTGTGCAAAGGGCTTGTGCTGACACAGGAGGGGCAGCCCCGGACAGCTGGGAGCTGGTTTGTGCTGACTCCAGTCGGGAACACGAAGTAAACTGGTTTGGGAGGTGGACACTGTGCGGGTGGACACTGGATGTGTGCTCTGCACAGGGCGGTGTGACAGACCCCAGAGCCCATCCCTGAGCTCCAGGATCTGCCCCCCTGTCCCCCCACCCCCTCCAGGGTAACATTCCCTGCGGAATGGCCCAGCCAGCCTGCAGCCCTGGTGTTCCCAGATGAAAACACAGAGGAAGGGTTTTTCTGCACTGCCCATGAGTCGTATTAATTATTCAACATCTACAAAACTGGAAGCTCCCAAACCAGCTTTAGCTAATGGCCATTCTGCAGTTCACAGAACCAGCTGAGCTATCAGTGAGCCAGCCCTTTTAGGCTGAGGACAGGACTGCTCACTGCGTGCTGTGGTTTGGGGGGAAATCCTGATGGAGGAATCCCACCCTGGCATCCCAGTCCTGCTGCTCACAGGCTGGGAGCCACTTCCCCCGTGCAGCCGGGGAGGAAGGAACACTTCCAAAGTGCTCCTGGTGAGCAAGTGCCCCCAAAGACAGGGATGCATCCAAAAGAGAAGCAGCAGAGTGTGAGCTGAGTTGTGCAAGAGCTCTGGTATCCCCGGCGCTGGGTGGAGGGCTCTGCTCTTCACTTCTGCAAACAACACCCAGTTTCTGTGTCTTTATTCGTGCTTATTCATCCCTTGCATCATCAGCTCGGTGTGTGGTGTGGTTCTCCAGGGCTGGAAAGGGAAAAGCAGCATCCTGTGTTTTTAGCTGGGACACCCACCAGCTGTGCTGGGAGAAGCCCTGGCACTGTGCTGGGGATCAGAGGAGAGGATTAAAGACAGGAGAATGAAACCCTGGAAACCTTCCATAAAGCTGCTGAGGGTTCCCCCCAGCTCTGCTGTCTCACCTGCGTGCCCAGGTAGTGCCTTGGGTTTGTGTAATTGAATTTCTCATGGGTGAGATGGGCATTAGAACCCCCAGCCCATGGGAATGTATGACTTTCTATCAGCCACTGACTGATTTCACTGTGAAGTCTTTTGCCTCAGGTAGCCCTGCTCTTCGGGTAGAGCACGGAACAGTTCTCTGTGTGTTGTTTGTTGGCTCTATAGTTGTGCAGATGTCGTCAGAACTGCACGTTCTGTGGTTCTGTGGGTTCTCCTGGGCAAAGAGCTCGGGCCACCTCTAAGCTCAGCACCGGGAGTTTTGATCTGCTGGAATTTTCTTTCCCTCTTTTCAGGTTAGAGTGGAAAAGGGATGTGTTTATTTTTTCTAGAAGCAGAGGGAAGGCCACATGCACGGCTGTGACTGTGGTGATGGCGTCCCCTTGTCCCCTTCGTGCCCTGAGCTGCTATTGCAGGATTTCTGATCAAATCAGCATGAAAGACTGATGAAAATTAAAGGGGGCGTTTCTGCACCGCTTGCTGAAGGTATTTCTACCCCATCCCCTCCCTGTTCAATTAATTTGTAACCATCCTTACCCACTGTGGGGCTGATCTGCAGCGTGAACACCCTGCCTGCTCTGTTCCTTGGGCTCCTTGTCTGGGGATCCCGTCCCGGCTGAGTCAGCAGGGCTGCTCTGGGGAGCTGGGAGCTGGCATGTCCATGCACTGCCCTGCGAGTCTGGGATATGATCTGGATGTAGCTCCCATTTCCCTGTTTGTGTTGCCACGAGAGACAAATGCCACCGGTGTGTCCCCTCACTGCCCGTGGCTGGGACAAAATCCCCACCCCAGTGGGTTCAGATGCTGGAAATCACAGCTGCTGTCTGCCCTGCCACCCTTCAGTGACCCCCCAGCACTCAGGAATCCTAGAAGAGATAAACGGGGCAAGAAATGGGTCTGACTAACCGAAAAAAATCGTGTTACTTGTGCCCTGGCAACCATCAACCAGCGAACGGGCACCGAGGGACACGACCCGCCCCGCTGAGCCGGGCTCTGCCTCCACCCTGCGACGAGCTCGGCATCCAGGCAGGGAAGGGCTGCTCAGCCCCAGGACACCGCTCTGTGGCAGCATCTGCAGTGCCCGTGGCAGCGCTCAGCTCTGCCCCACCGTGTGCCCTGGACTGGGCTGGACTGGTGGCCTGGCCCTGTCGGGGTGGTTTAACCCATTCCTGCTTCCCCGGGCACTTCCTGATGCCAAGCCACAGGATGTGTTTCTCCTCCTGTTTCACTCACTTTTACTCAGGAAGAAGCCAGGGGAGGGCAGGACGGGCCAGACAGGGGGGTGCAAACCCGAGGGGCTCCGTGGTGCTGCTCTGAGCTGGGGCACGAGGCTCTGCCCCCGTCCCCCTGCAAGTGCTCCCCTTGTCCCCCTCAAACAGAGAAACACTGCAGGGGAAATGTCTGTTGTACCAACAGATGGGAGAGTTTGACACACACACACAGAGAACTCACAGAACCTGTTTGTCAGATGCCCTGACAGCCAGCGGGGCTGGAATGGCCTTCACGCTGCAAACATGCTCTCTTTCAGCCTTTCAAATCTTTAAAAATAATATTGTAAATTATGAAGCAGCCCAGCTGGGCAAGGAGCTGGTAGTGAGAACTCCAGTGCTGCTGTTGCTGGGGGTGACATCAGACATCTGAGGGTGTCAGGAGATGCTGTATTGATCTTGGAAGGGCTGTTCAGCCCCATTTGTGGTTTGCTGTCTCTAGCAGTGAGAAATAATCCGGAACAACTTGGTTTTACCAGGGAGCCCTTCCTGTGGTCCACGTTCTGTCTCTCTGCTTCGGAGACCCTTTGTGTCCACAAGGTCCCACTGTCCAAAGGAGGATCTTTGAGGAGAGTGCAGCAGAACCTCTGCCAGGTGGGAGAAAAAGAGACTTAAGGACCTTGTCCAGCCCTCTGTCCTTATCAAATGCCTCTCAGCATTGCCTCCCTCCCAGCCTGCAGCTTCCCTCTCTTTTACCAACCCCCTGTTACAAGACACAAGTGCTGAGAGATGTAGTAAAGATGTAGTAAAGATACCCCTGTTGGGTAAGGAGAGCCCTGGGCTTTCTCAGGGGCTCGTTTTATTTTTTTTTTCCATGGTCAGGAATTTATTGTTGATCTTAATCTCAGGCCCAGGCAACGTCACTGCACGGTGACGATAAACGCTCTTGAACAATCCGCTGATGGATTTATTTGTCTTCTCATAAGGATTCCAAGGGGCAGGAGGGCTTGGGATGCCTTTCCATCTCTTTGAAACAGTGGTGGGATACAATACCTGGGGATGGCAGTTCTGGCTTGAAGGAAGCCCCTGAGACTTTTACAAGCCTCTCTCCAGCTCTAATTCCCAGCCCCAGGTCTCACCCTGGTTCCTTGGCATGCTGGGCAGCCACGAGTATCCCTTGCCCGAGCACAGGGACAAGTGGATCATTAGAAGTGTCAAAGAATCAAACAGGAGGAGAACTCCCCTGTGGTGCAAGCTGAGGGATAAGCTCTGTGCCCTCACGCTGCAGGTCTCAAACCTCAGCAGGCAGTGGGCCAGCAGCAGATGTCTGGGTACATTATGCACTAATGTGGCTTCTCCTGCAGCCTCTGGCTTTCGCACCGAGTTGTGGGGTGCTCTGGTGATTCCTCACGGCTACTCCAAACTTCCAGGGTGGTTTCCAGATGGTTTTCCCAGCAGAGCTTCAAAGAGACCTTCCCAGAACTCACAGGGAGACCCAGCGGTGTCCTGTGGCACTGTTGTCGAACATGCCTTGAGAAGCTCTGAGGGAGCTGGATTTGTGTTAAGGTGCTCTGCACCATGAACATCAGAACCAAAATCACCAGCAACACCTGCCCTCCCAGCTCAAGGCTCACAGATCTGGAGGAAGCCATTTTCCGAATTTTCCCAAATTAAATCCTCTTGTGGTTTGGGACATAATCACTGCCTGGCCAGAACTGGTGTTGCTTTGCTTGCAGAAACACACAAAGCTTTGTCTCAGAAAGAAAAAGGGCTTTGTGGGTGCCTTTGAGTTGCCTTTTCCTGTGGGTGATGACCAACAAAGGAAAACCCACATTCAAAATCCAGTTGTCTCCGCTGTGAGTGGTTCTAATGGCAGAGCTGTTGGCAGCACCAGGCCCAAAATCCTGGAGAGCTTCCCAGCTGGATTTTAAATTGGGCAGGTCTCTCTGTGCCTGCCCAGCATGCAAAGGTTGCATTCACACAGGCACTGAGGATTTGAGTCTCTGGCACAAAATGTGTCCCTGTGTGTAGCTGTCACATCCAGAACTCTCCCTCAGCTCCAAGTGTCTGATTTTGTTCAGGGCACCAACTGAGCGCAGATTTTGAGGCCCTGAACTGATTAACTGGGATGGAGGTGCCACAAGTCCCTGGGGAGCAGGTCAGGCCAGGAGGGAATCGCTGTCCTTGCAGAGTCACAGATCTGTGGTGCCAAAGGTCTGAGTTACCCCAAATCACCGAACGGATCCCAGTGAGATGGGACAAAGGGAAGGATCCTTCAGATTCCCAGCAGGAAGCTTCACCTCTTGGAACATGCTCTGGGATTTAAAGCTTTTTACTGTTGGCTGCTGAAGTTGGCTTTTCTAATGGGGCTGTAGTGAGAGAAAACATCTGATGGTTGAGACTCGTCCTCAAGTGGGAGGGTCCAGTTCAAACACCAGAGAGGGCAGGGAGGAAGAAAACATCTGCATTATTAGATTCAAACAAAAAACCATAATGCTTTCTCCCTGTTTTTTTTCCCCCCCCTCCCAAATTTGTCAGTTTTCATCTGTCACTGCCTCAAAAGCAGAACCTCCAGTTACCAGACAAAAGTTCCTTTTTGCTGAGGGAGAGCAGCGACCACGAAAATTGCAGGATCTGTCCACTCCTTCTTCTCAGATGTCTCTTTGTCTATAGCCATAAATTATCAGCCACTGCCATCTTTCAAATAGATAGTTTCCTGTTCTGCCTCTTGTAGGTTAGATATTATCTCCCCCAGTAAATCATGAGTCAGTGATTAATTCAAGAAGGCCGTTCCCAGGAGCAAATTCTTACAATGTTAAAATTAATACGATGCGAAGCCATTATGCTATGATATAGAAAATAATTATGGCCTGCAAACCAGTTTAATCAACTCAGAACATGCTGGGGCAGGTGCTCAGCCAGAGTGAGTCATTATAAGAAAGTTCACAGTCTCAGTGTAAGGGCTGTGTGAGCAAACAGGATTATCCCCTGTCAGCTGAGCCTGGTACCTCGATGTGTGTCCTCTGCACGCCCAAACTGTGAGGTAAGACACCTCTGCTGATGTTTCAGCTGTATCAAAGGACTATAAAAGCGTGAATTGCTTCAAGAGCATGCATGCAGCCAGCTGAGATGTCTCAGCTGATGAGTGGCAGCTTATTAAGCTTATTAAGTTGTGCCTTCAGTCTGCCTTAAACAGCTCTGCAAAGTCATCAGATATCAGGCTCTGTCTCACAGGGATGTGTCTGCACCAAGGGCAGTTTGGAAGGGGGCCAATCCCTGGGAAATGCCTGCTGTGCACAAAAGGACAAAAACTGTGCCTAAAACAACAAAACAACCCAAAAGCAGTGACGGATCCAGCGAGACACCGTTGAGGGGACGGAGGAGTCCGTGAGCAGCGTGTGTGTCCTTATAAACTATCCGACAGTGCCTCGTTAGCAGCTCCCACGTCTGAGAACACCCTGAACTGCTGTGGGTTAAAGCTGAGAGCACCCCAGAGCAGCCTGCTCCCCGTGGAGGGTGGGGAGCAGCAGGCTCAGAAGAGCTGAGTGCCTTGCACAAGGGTGAATCAGCAGCGCTGGAGGAGCTGCAGCCGCAGGCAGGTCCTCGGTGACAGGAGCTGGCACAGCAACCCAGGCAGAGCCAGGGGGTGTGCCCAGAGCTGAGCCCCAGCTCTGGGGGTGAACCTCGACGGCAGGACCTGGTAAAGATGGGACCCTCACCTGCCTTGAGCTCCCCTGTAAGCCACCCAGGCAGGGGGGATGTTGTTATGGAGGGAGAAAGACCCCACGTGGCCCGTGGATGGCAATGGGATGGCTCCGGTGTATCCCTGCTGTTCATCCTTCATAGACCAAGACAAACCAATTTTTAGAGGAATTACTCTGAGAACAGAAATACTGGAGCACAGCAATGGTCCCTCTGGTCCATACGTGTCCATATGTACACAATGAGTTCCACAAATGAACTGCTATTAATTACTATTTTATTTCTCTATCTGTTGCTCCCAACAGCTTTCACGGTAAATTATCATCCCAGTTTACATACGGAGAATGAGCATTGCTTGTACAATTACTTCCTCCTTTCAAGTTTAAATTTACTGGGGTTTAAGTTTATGCTGATATCCCTCTGGTTTATGTGGTGTGGGAGAAGCTCATTATTTCACTTTTCTCAGTTATCTCACATGCAGCTCATTTACCTTCTCCATAAATTGAACATCTTCAGTGTTTTCAGTCTTCACAGGGACTCTGATATCTCTTATTTCTAAATTAAATCCATTTCTGCCCTTGCCTTTTAGAGTGAGCAGGGCCAGAACTAAACACAACATTCCAGCTGAAGATGTACCATCACTGATGGCATTATTGTACTTCCTCCATCGTTTTCCAAGTCACAGGCATTTTAAGCTTTGGTTTTAACTGTGCCTTCATAATTTTGAAATTATAATCCTTTAGTGCAAGTCTCCTGTTGCATGGAAAGCTGGGTATTCCTGGGCACGAGGAAGATCAGATTCCTCCCTGTTTACATGGCAATTTGTAGAGACTGGGAGCCACAGCAGATCTGAAATCTCACTGCAACATCTGAGCTGGGCCTAATTAATTCAGCATGTGGGCAGAAGGCATTATTTGCAGTACCACACCTTTCCTGCCTCTCTTCTCTTCCTGGGCTTTTCAAAGAGAGGATTCTATTTATAGAGCCAAGTGAATCCCAAGCTGTCTCTGCTGTATGGGATACCTCCAGCTTCTCAGACATGGTCCCATGAAGTGCCTGATGCCCTGTCCTACCTCTGCCAATCCCAGAAAAAAAAGCAGGGCTTGGAAGGTCTGGGACTGTGCAAGATGAAAGCAGCAGCTTTGTACCGATGTAAATGTGAAATTATTCCAGTGTGCAGGAAGGGGGGGGAACTGGAGTTGCTGATCCTTAAGAGCATCGTGTGGGCTTCATTAACTGTCTTGTCTGCCAGTTGCCAAGGGAAAATATTCTGGAGGGGACTGAGCTCCTGCTGTGAAGGACTGAGAGTTGGATTCTGGCAGGGATCAGATGCCCCCTCCCCAAAACAGCACGTGTGTAACGCTGAGGGAGTGGAGAACAAGGCAAAGTGCAGCTGAGAGGAGAAAATAAAGTAGTTTGGGCATTATTGCACTCCTGGACAAGGGGATTTAACTGTGTGGAAGGTTTTGCAGGATCAACCAGGGCCATGCAGGGTTCAAAGGGGGGAAATGGAAGACTGCACAGGACTGGCAAGGGGTTGATTAAAAACACCACCCAGGCAGGGCCTGTGCTGGGGGGCACAGCAGCAGCAACTCTGGAACGACTCAATCCCCCCTAAGAAACAGCCAGGAATGGCAGGGAGAGGAATGGAAAGAGGAATGGAGGCTCCTGCTCTGCTTGGTCTTGCAAAATTCCGAAGGGAAGAGGAGCTGGGAGAGGGCAGGCAGTGCTCCTGCTGCAGAAGGTGCTGATTTATGGTGACATCACTTCCCAGGCTGTTTTCCTGAGCTGTCCCTGCTGCGTGCACGGACAAGTGCAGCAGTGCTAAAAATAATAAACCCCAAATATCTGCCACCTCCATGATGGCTGGAAGAGCTTTGCAAGGACTCAGATCCCGAGGAACTCCGAGGCCTCCAGCTCTCGTGTGCACCGGGAATTCCCGTGGATTCAGCCCTTCTTGTCAACGTGCCACTCATCGAGTAGACGGACACGAATAATCCTTTCCACTTCTTTTGCTTTGTAGGAAAAGGCTTCAGGACTGGACCAAAGTTTGAGAGGTGTGTGTGAGCCAACTGGGGGGATTTCTGCAGGGCTCTGCTTCACTTTAGCACATGTGACACTCCCGGGGTGCCAAAGGGACAGCTGTGGGCTCCCATCCCCACGCGGCCCTGCCCTGTGGGAGCCCTGCCACGTGCCTGAGGTTCTCCACCCTGGACAGGAGGCTTGTGCTGAGGGAGGCAAGGCCGGCCCCACGTGCTGGAACCGACTGTTAAAATCCCAAAGCAGCTGATAAAAGAACTGCATCTGCAAGCTCCGTTCCCCTGGGGTTTGCCGGGCTTGGCTGCTCCTGTTGACCAGCCTGCTGAGCCTGGGATGCAGCTCCACTGCCCAGCCCTGCCCCACAAAGGGGAGTTACTGCTCTGGCAGCACCTTCTTGATTAGCACCTTCCAGGCCAGCACGTGTCAGGGAGGCAGCCACGGAGCCCTTCTGGGGTTGGCGTGTCCATCGTCACCTCGGTGCTGCTGGAATTAATTGGAGATTAGACATCTCTCCACACCCTTGAGGGTTTTCCCTCTTGGTAAAGTGGCCGCACCTCGAGGTGCCCTCAGAATGCCTGGAATTGTGTTTTGGTAACACGAGGACCACTGTGCCGAGAGGTAAATCCAGCAGGAACAGCTTCCCCCAGTGTCCCCCTTGGGAGCTGCAGGGATGGGTGAAAACAGGGCTAAAAGTGGCAGAGTTACAAAAGTGGGTCAACTCACCTGTTGGGTGTTCTAGGTCAGGGAGGGAGAAGCAAATAAGCTCCTTGCACTGCCTAAATGACAAGTGGGTAAACTCCATGTCCTGCCATCTATCCCTGCCGAAAGGAATGTGCTCCAGAACGGCTCGCGCTGGAGAGGACGCAGCTTTTGGTGGAGGGAACTGAGTCAGCAGCCCCCAAAAGGACTGGTGTTCCTGCATCCCACCCTTCCCCTCCCCAGGCTGCTGCAGGAACCTTTCTCCAGGCCTAAAGCCCACGGAGGAACCAGCCAAGCCCTGGTGCAGCTTCGTGGTTTGGCTCCCTGCCCGCTCTGCCCTTGGAGCGGGAAGTTCTCCGAGGGAAGGGAGCGCTTTGAGGAGCTGCCTCCAGACTCTGCCTCTCCTCTTTGAGTCCCAGCTCAGCACCAGGTCACCTGCAGCTGCTGGAAGCTGACCAGGCAGACCGACGGCGCCTGCACAAGGGATTGAAGCAACTTCTCCGCCTTGATCATTTTCCCCTCGTCTTTTTGTCCTTTCCACCCTTGATTGCTGTTGTTCCACGCCGAGATAAAACACTCCTGATATCACTGAGATGGCAGAGACAAGCGAGGGGGAAGAGATCAAAGGAAGGAGAAGAAAGGGAAGATGCCAAAGGCAGAAGAAGAAAGAGGGAAGATGTCAAACGCTTCCTTGATTTACCTGCTTTACATACCCGGCGCAAAGCTTCAGAAATCCTTAATGTAGGTGATTTTTGGGGAGTTCTGGGGTTACCACGTAGTCACCAGACAGCAGGAGGCTGTGGAAGGGCATCCTCCTTCCACCAGTTGAAGAAGCAGATTGAAAGGTGGATCCAGACGGCCCAGGAGGCCCTTGGCACCCGCGAGTCTTGGCTGGGCTTGAAAAGGAGCGCGGGCGAGCGCAGGCTGGGGAATCGCGGGGGTTGGAAAGCGTCTTTCTGCTTCCCTCTGCTGGCCAGGCAGAGCCGTGCCGGGGGAATCCCTGGAAATCGGGGGTCAGCGGGAAGCAGAGCAAGAGACGGGAGGGGTCACCTCGCACCGATCCCTTTGAATGTGCCCCTGAGAAAAACAACGTGTGTGTGTGTGTTTGTGTGTCCCGGAGAGCTCAAAAACACTGGAAATGGGAGCGGGGCCGGAGCTGGGTGGGTGGGAGATGGGGAGACGGGCACAAATGAACCAATAATGTTGAATTACTATTTCTCTCATCCTGTTATGAGCCGTGATCACAAAGTTAACGACCTTAATTTGGTTGCTGCTCTCGTGACAAACCAGGATCATTATCAGTGGCAAAAAAAACCTCAAAACAAAGGCTTAAACTTCAAACATTTTTGATACTCGCTTTAAATCTCTGTGACTGAGATTTAAATCCCTTTTTTTCTCCTAGTTTGAGATCACTTTCCTGTGGTGTTTATAAGGACTGGAGGAACTCTCGAAACCCCACAGGAACAGCCGATGGTGACGATATTCTGAATATGGAGATACAGGAAAATGCAAACCCAAGCCCAGCTTTCATTTTAAACGGGACGTGTAAGAGGAAGGCAAATCTAACACTAGTGCAGTGTTCCAGCCAGGAAATCAGCAGCCACTGCTGCATTTCATTTCATTTCCCTGATTTATTTAAGAAGCAAATTGGGGTGGAGGCGGGGGGGGGAAGAGCCCTTGGAATCTCTGCTGCTGCTGAAAGGGCTGTGACTCGGTGCTGTAAATCACTTCTGCAGATTGCCCTCAGTGGAGCGGTGCTTTTGTGCTCGAACTGCCTCGTCCTCCGAGACACCCCTGAGCGCCCGTGGGAAGGCAGGAATCCAGTCCAGAGCCCGTTCCAGTGTCCCTGCTCAGTGTGGCACCGGCATTTTTGGTGCTAAAGCCATTCCCAGGCGTTCGGGGGCTGAAGGGCTGGTTTGACAGAGATGGGACGGGGCAGCACGGGGCGATGGCTCAGGGGACACAGGGGCCGGGTGAGGCCCCAGTGTAGCCCCAGGTGAAGCTCCAGGTGGAGCCCCAGGTGAGGCCCCGGGTGGAGTCCCGGGTGGAGCCCCAGGTGAGGCCCCGGGTGGAGTCCCGGGTGGAGCCCCAGGTGAGGCCCCGGCTGAAGCCCCGGGTGGAGCCCCAGGTGAGGCCCCGGGTGGAGTCCCGGGTGGAGCCCCAGGTGAGGCCCCGGGTGCAGCCCCAGGTGAGGCCCCGGGTGGCGATCCCGGAAGTCTCCTCAGGGCCGCGCCCCGCCCAGGTGAGGCCGGCGCGGCGCACGCCGGGAAAGGCGGCACCTGAGCGGCTGGGGCGGCGCGGGGAGCACCGCGCACACCCCCTGGCCCCGCCCCGGTGAGGAGTGCGGCCGGGACCTGCCGGGACCTGCCGGGACCTGCCGGGACCTGCCGGTACCCCCGGTGCATCCCCCGCCCGTTCCCGGCGGGGCCGGCGCGGAGGGAACGCGACACCCCCGTTGCCGTGACAACGGCCGGCCCCGCTCTCCTCCAATCACCGCGCCCGTTACTTTGGGACGGCAGCGGGCGCCCAATCACAGGCGAGCTCTCAGAGCCGCCGCGCCCGGTTTAAGGTGGCTCGGCGGAGCCGCATCGCGCGTGCGCCTTAAGGCGGCCGTGGCTGCGCCACCCGGAGCCGCCGCTGTCGCTGTACCCGAAGCGCGGGGGAGGGCGGGGACCCGCGCCTGTCCCCGCGGCCCTGCACCGGGGAGCTGCCCCGGAGCCCCGGGAGGGGCCCGCGGGACCGCCCCGCCCCAACCGAGCGGAGGAACGCGCCTCCTTCCGCCCGGCCCCTCAGAGCTCTGCGCCCATTGGCTGAGCCGGGTCCCGCCCCCGTGCGGCAGCCAATCCCCGCAGGCGGCTGGGGCCCGGCCCTAGATTGACAGCGCTGGCGACCAATCGGAGGAGCCGGGCGGTGACGGCCCGCGGCGCTGACCGGGACCCGGAGTTGTGGCCGTGGCGGGACGGGCCGCGCCTGAGGGACAGGTGAGGGACGGGTGAGGGACGGGTGAGGGACAGGGCAGGGACAGCTGGGGGACAGCTGGGGGACAGGTGAGTGGCGGGGCCGCCCCGGTGCGCCCGGGACTGCGAAGGGTTCGGCGGGGAACAACCCGGGGCAGGGCTGGGCAGGGCGGCCCGGCCCGGGGGGTGTGAGGGGACACCCTGTGCCCGGCCGTTCGCTCACACCCTGAGGGGGGTTTGCCCCCCACCTCCCCCTCACAGCGGGTGTCTTTGCCCTTTCCTGGCCGGGCTGAGGTGCTGCTCCTGCTCCCCCCGCGCTGGAGGCTCGGGGTGGGTTTGGCTCCGAGGAATTGCGGCTCCGAGGAATTGCGGCTCCCCACTGCTCGCAGGGATTGCACTGGGATGACCTCTGGGAGCGGCTCTGTCATCCCCAGCACGTGGCGATGGGGTGACTCATGTGCTGCCGGGGCTCGGCAAACCCCGGGGGTACAGGCAGGAGGAGAATAAAAGGCAGCTCTTGCAGAACTTCGGAGGCTTCGTGGTGCCGGTAAATGCCAGCTGAGCGTGTCACCCCTGGGGCCCAGCCGGCTCGGGGCTCTTTGTAAAGCCAGGTCTGTGGGAGTTTCTGTCCAGGTTTGTAAGAAGACATTTAAAATGTGCTTTATCTGCTGTGAGTTTGATTCCAGGGTTTGTTTGTTGTTTGGTTTTTTTTTTTAAGTGGCCTAACCTTCAGCAGGATTTCATTGCAGGACCACTGATTCAATTTGATTTAATTCTTTTTTTTTTTATTTATTCTATTTATTTTTATTTATTCTGTCTTCCTTAGTGTCACCTTGGGGGAATATAACCCTGCTGTCCCACTGAGTGGTGGGAACAGTGGCTCATCTGCCCTTCTGCCTGTTCTGTCCCAGCGTGGGCTGGTGGGGAAGGGAAGCACTGCCAGGCTGCAGAGAATTTGGGCTCCACTGAACCAACTGTTGCCTGGCCAAGGAAACAGGATGGATGGGAAGGAGAGGCACCAAAAGCTGCTTCCAGCAAGGCCCACGTCTCTCCTTTAAAGAGAAGTTCCAGCAGGCGGAGAGAGCTGAAAAGCAAACACTCCAGAGAACCACAATGGAAGGAGGCAGCAGCCCAAATCTGCAACTCCAGCAGCTGCCCTTGGCCACAGCAGTGTCTGTGCAGCCACACACGGACTCCTTCTCCTACAAGGTCAGATTCCCACCCCAGTCCATCCCTGGAAGGGCCTGGCTGTTGGACTGAGCTGAGAAGGCTGCTCTGTTTGGATTACTTTGGGTCTGAATTTCAGACCTCTGATGAGATTCAGGCAGTTGCTGGGAGCACACAAATATTAAAAGGCCTGGCTTAACCTCAGGCTCCTCACTCCTACTCCACGTTTCCTTTGTGACTCAACCTGCTTTTCATCCTGTTTTATTTCAAATCCCACCTTTCTAGATGGTGGGAATTATTGCTGGGCTGGGAATGCCAGTGCAGAAGGAGCTGGGAGTTTGCTGGGAGCTGTTACCTGGGACTTTTGGAATTACTGGTTCAGATAAAAAGTAGCATAAAATCTGTGACAGCTGAGCTGCCTTGTCAGATGGGCTGAATTATGAGGGAACCAGCAGCTGTTACAAGTGGAAAAGAGCAAAATAGTTTGAAAGCAGAGGTTCCTGATCCCTACTGTGGAATTCCAGGGCAATAAACATCCTCATGGAAGGAGTTTTCCCAAAGGGAATGAGTGGCAGGGTCATTGTGTTTGGCTTTATCTGCAAATTAATTGAAGTCTCTTGGAGAAAGTGGCTGTTAGGGGTTCTCACCTGAGTTCACAGCTTTGGAACTCAGGGGCTTCTCTGGATTGCCCCAGATCAGGAGAAAGGGAGGGAGATAAACAGGTTTTATTGACAGGTGGGGTTGGACTAGATGACCTTCAAAGTTCCTTTCCAACCCAAACCGTTCTACGATCCAGGAACAGTTTTAAAAGCCTTTCTTCCAGAGTGTGCAGAAACCTCTCCCAATCCCTTGGCTAAACTGGATTCCTGTGTGTTCCCTTTGTTTTTACAGGAGAACTTGATTGGGGCCTTACTGGCTATTTTTGGGCACCTTGTCAGCAGCATTGCCCTCAACCTGCAGGTGAGTGTCCTGCAGCAGATAATTCATCCTGCACTGCAAACACCCACCACGACCACGCTTCGCTCTTTTTGTTTTGGTTTGTTTTCTTTTCCAGAAGTACAGCCACATCAGGCTGGCAGGCTCCAAAGACCCCAGGGCCTACTTCAAAACCAAGACCTGGTGGTGTGGGTTCCTCCTGCTGGTGCTGGGAGAACTGGGAGTGTTTTCCTCCTACGCCTTTGCTCCTCTCTCGCTGATTGTGCCGCTCAGTGCAGTGTCTGTCATAGGTGAGGAGGGATCTCAGTGTGTTCCAGTGGCACATTCCTGCTTGATCCACAACTCACTGCTTCTCTTTCCTTTTTTTTTTTTTTTTTTTATAGCTAGTGCAATCATAGGGATTATATTTATTAAAGAAAAATGGAAGCCCAAGGAATTTTTGAGTAAGTTCTGCAATTCCTTTTCGCTTTTCCCCCTCTGTTTACAAGCCATTCAGCACACACAGCATGGCCTCTCAACAATTATCCTTTCATTATTTTATATTGTTATTAGAGGGATGGCAAGGTCAGCAGGTGATATCTGTTGGAATAAAGGTGTCATCTCATCCTCTGTTAGTTAAAGATGGATATTTTTTTTTCTCAATCTTGGGCCAAATCACCTGAATCTCACAGCTCTCAGAAATTCCAGGAACTGCAGGATCTGAGGATCCTGACTCTGAGGCACAGGGGAATCAGTGTTTGCAGAGCTGGGGCATTCATCCCTGCATTTCCCGGGAAAAAGGGCCGTGCAGGGCAGGATAAGCCCCCACACAGCTCTGTAGCCCTGTTTGTTTAGCAGCTCCTCTCTGCCTGTCCCAGCTCCCACACCCCCACTGCCTGATGGCTCTGATATTTGGGAAGTGGGGCACTGAGTCACCCAGAGGAAGGAATGTTCAGGATGCCACTGGTCAGGTGTGGTGTTGATGCCATAACTTACCCCTGCCCTCTCTCTCTCCTGTCCCCTGTCCTGGCTGCAAGGACGTTACGTCCTGTCCTTCCTAGGCTGTGGTCTGGCAATTGTTGGGACTTACCTGCTGGTGACTTTTGGACCCAACAGCCACGAGAAGATGACAGCAGAAAACATCACCAGGCATTTAGTGAGCTGGCCATTTCTGCTCTACGTGGTAAGGTGGCCCAGGAAATGTGGGATGGCTTTCTCGGCATTCCTGATTTGGGAGTTTCCTTTCAAGCGTTGTTTTTCCCTATGGTTGCTGCCAATATTCCTTGTACTCCCTGGGGAACCTCTGGCAGCTTTTCCAGGTGTCAGGCACATGCACAGCTGACAACTCTGCCATTCCTTCTCTCAATTATTCTGTTAGGACTTAAAGGATATTTAATTTGGAAGTTACTGTGCTTTCAATTGGGCTTTTTCTCCACTGACCTTCTCGCTGGAGCCATAACTTGCTCACTGAAAATCTTATGAAATCTGTCATTTTATATTTGAGAGGAGCTTGGCCATTAACTGAGGCTTGTGCTTCAGGGGTCACTTGACTGAACCTCCTCACAGAAAGCAGGCTGAGCTCTCTGATGGGAACATTCAGCCAGGATTATTTGATCTGCTGCTTTACCATAAATATAATGTCTAAAGTGTCCCGTGTTTCCTGTTCTGCAAGAAGCCACTGAATAACTCATTTAACTGATTCTAAGATCATGCTAAATTTAATCTGTAATTGTGGGGGATCCCCATTTTCCTTTGATTTGCCCTATTGTGTAATTCCAGTGTTTGTCTGGCCCAGAATCCCATTTACTGCCAGCCCCATCTAATCTGCATTTTTAATGTTCTCATTTCTGTCTTTTGTAGCTTGTGGAGATCATTGTTTTCTGTCTGCTGCTGTATTTTTACAAGGAGAAAAATGCAAACTACATTGTAGTTATTCTTCTGCTGGTGGCTTTGCTGGGTAAGTTGATGTGGAGTTGTAAGATCTTTAAACAGCAAATTGAGGCATCTTTGGCATTTAGGGGATTATATTGACCTAATTAATGCCACAAAATGCACCAATCTGCCCCAGAAATGTTACTGCAAATGCTGGACATCTTTGCAAATGACCTTTGAACAATGAGGGCTTATTTCCCATAAGGAGGAATAATCTGCCAAACACAGAAAGCCCAAGTTATTTATTTAATTTTCATTTTAATCTGTGCACACAAAGCACGGCATTCAGTGGATAAGCAGGGCTGGTCCAGTGGAGGAAAGAGAGGATTTGACCTACAAGAGTGTTCTTGGTCTGGGAAGATCTGCTGTGTGGGTAAAGAAAGGAGAAATCCTCTGCCCTGCCAGTGTGTCCCTGGTGACACTGGGAGAGTCTCTGGGCTTGGAGTCAAATATACCCCTGAAGTCTACAGTGGGATTTCACTTGTACCTTTCTCCACAGTCATCTGGTTTTGTTTTTGAAGAAACTGTGCTCCATTCAGCTTTCCAAAGGGTGAATAAAGCAAGGCATTGACTCAGCCTGACACACTTAAACCTGTGTCTCAGTCCTCAACGTTTGCTATTTATGCAGCTTCAGTTACTGCAGTGTCTTCTCTTTTTTTAATTTGTTTTTTTTTGTTTTTTGAACTGTTTGAGGCTGGATTTCAGTCACTGATACCTCAAAGGCTCTGTGATTTACAGACAAAGCAACTACACTAACTCTGAATGGCTTTTAAAAGAGAGAGGAATCTTCCTGATTCTTGCTTTGAAAACTTCCCGGGCTTTTCTTAACCAAACCAGATGAAGATTTGTATCCTTCCATCAGGTGACAGCAACAGCAAATGCTCTGTAGACATGGGAATTGTGACACAGAAAGGTTCAGGGAATAAATCTGGCAGAGCTGGTGCTCAAAGGGGCAGTTTGCCCCCTTTGCTCAGGCTGTTTGGAGCTTCCTGCCAGCGCTCCAGCAGAGTGTGGTGAACTTCCCTGGCCTTCCCCAGGTTCCATGACGGTGGTGACGGTGAAGGCTGTGGCAGGGATGATTGTTGTGTCCATCCAAGGGACCCTGCAGCTGGACTCCCCCATATTCTACATCATGTTGGTGTGTATGATTGCCACAGCCATCTACCAGGCCACGTAAGCCCTTCACTCTTTGTGTCTGTCATTGCTCTGCTTCGGGCTGCTCGTGACCCTTCTGAAAAGCTCTGATTGAAACTGTTCCATTCCCTTCTGGGACCTGCCCTCAAATCCATGTCACAGGAGCCTCTGGGATAATGGTGGGAGTAGTTTCAACCCCAAATGTGGATACACATCACCCAAACGTTTGCAAAACAGTTTTAGCAATGAAATGGGGGTAAATCAGACGCAGTATCCGTGCACTGGCTAAAATCAAAGTGCAGAATCAGTGCTGTTGACAGTGTGTCTGGTTTTAGCTTTTCTTTTCCTCCCCCTTTGCACAATAACATAAAAACCCAGTGGCAGCAGGGATTAAAAGCTCCTCAGAATGTGAGTGGCCCTGAGGTCACCCATTCCAAGGGATGTTGCTGCTGCTCCAGTGAGGAAAACGATTAATTTTCCCAATCTAAGCGTCACTTCTGGAAGGTGTCTCCAAGCAGAGCATCCCTGCAAATGAAGCCCTGTTGTCTGTGACTGTGTTGCAGGTTTTTAGCTCAAGCCTCCCAGCTCTATGACTCAGCTCAGATTGCCAGTGTTGGCTACATCCTGTCCACAGCAGCAGCAATCTCAGCAGGTAAGGACACAAACCTTCCCAAAACAAGGGCCAAGGATTTTTGGAAAACAATCCTCACTCCCAGCTGAGGAAGGTGAATACTCCAGCAAGATTTTCTTGTGTTTTCTTGTCGCCTTTGTTTGGTTTTCCCTTCGTAAAAACACGAATTATCCCGTTAGACTGTGTTTAAAATTTTCTGCTAAGTGCTGGGGATCTTTAGATGACTGCTCATTAAAAATGATCATTTAAAAAAAAAAAAACAGAGGTAAAAATAGGAGCTTTGCTGCTGTGGTTTCTGGAGGGATTAGTGCTGGAGGTGACACTGAGAGGGGGGAAAGATATAATGAATTATTTCCTTTTGAAGGAGCGACTTTTTACTTGGACTTCACGGGGGAAGATGTTCTCCACATATGTATGTTTGCACTGGGGTAAGTGCTTCGAGTTTCCTTGAGGGGAAAACTGGAAGGGGTTGCCTCATGTGACTCAGATTTTAGAAATACACAGATAAGGAAAATAAAAACACACAGTTGGGAGATTATTGGCACCTGCAATGCTGGGTGCCCTCCCTTGTCAGTGATGGCAGTGATGTTGTTCTCCTCCCTCAGGTGCCTCATAGCGTTCCTGGGTGTCTTCCTGATCACCAGGAACAGGAAGAAGCCTGTGCCCTTTGAACCATACATATCCATGGATGCCATGCCAGGTAACAGTAAAATCCAGGGGTTCATCACCCTTGGGAAGTGTTCCCTCACTGGGGAAGGCTGATGAGGTACTGCAAGAGGCACAGGCCAGGGAGAGCAGGAATTTGTTTTGGGAAGCACAGCCTGTGGTGAGCTGTGTGAGAGAGATGCAGCAGTTGATGGATAACTGACTGCCATCCCTCATTCCCTTTGGAGCTCATTTCCCCATTAGCTGCTCCAGTGCTGAGCACGAAAACCACCCTGGCCTTTGATTTAACCCTCAAGGAACTGATGAGCTGGAAAACAGGGAGACCTGATAATTCACTGATTTACCAGGGCCCAGGAAAGACGCATTTTTGTCCCTAAGCATTTCATCTCTGCTCTTTCCAGGCATGCAGAACATGCATGACAAAGGGATTGCAGTCCAGCCTGACCTCAAAGCTTCCTTCTCCTACGGGGCCCTGGAGAACAATGACAACATGCCCGAGATTTACGCTCCGGCCACACTGCCCATCGTGCAGGAGCAACACGGACCCAAAGGAGTGTCTGCCCCACCCTACAGGGTGCTGGAGCACAGCAAAAAGGACTGAGTGACCTTAAAGGACTGGCTTTGAATCCTCAGAAGTCTGACCATTTATTTATTTACCCATTAAAATACGAGCAAGTGTAAAGCCGACCTCGACAAGCTCATCTCCAGCTGAACTTTCCAGGCTGATTATTAAAATAAGGAACTCTTTATAGCTGTGAAGTTGAAAGCACTTGTCTTAGCAAGGAGTAAATGCCAGTTCTGCATGGAATCCTGCTGTGCTGAAGTGTGAAATGGGGAGTGCAGCATCATGGAACTGGTGAGAGCTGATGCTGTGGGGAGAGAAGTGACTGTGCAGTTTTCAGCTCTGCTGGGAGTGGGTTTATCTCCAGCCAGAAGAGAGAGAGAGAGAGAGAAGAGCAGAATTTAATCTTTCATTTAGAGAGCCTGTGATGGATTTGCAGGAAGGCTGTAAATCCTCACGTGTCTGGTGTGACTGACCACTGACTCACTGAACACGGCAATAAATGGAATTGTTTTTAAGCATCACCACTGGAACTTCCTGTGCTTTTAGAGCAGCAGGGCTGGTCAGAGCAAACAAGCTGCTTGATTCCCTCAAACCACGGATTTTTGGGGCACCTGCTGTACTACTGTTCTCTGGCTGGTGCTGAGCACAAGCACTGAGGATGTGAGTTGTTTTTAGAGCACCACTGGATTATGTGTCGGCTTAGAACAAAGATTATTTTCCAGTTTTCTGTTCCATGGCAGGAGCTTCAAGTTGGATTAACTGGTGCAGGGGGAACACTGTGAGGTACAAGGGCAGGGAGAAATGAGGATAATGTGACTGGATCTGGTGGGGAATTTGATAGAATTTTTGATCATGTCTTAAATTATTTATCACGTTTATTTTTGTTCTGCTGGAGGCAGCACGTCCAACTTTAGTGGTCCCAAATACTTACAGGTGTTGACATTCCTTAGTTCTGTAACAACAACTGAGCTTTGTGTACTTGTGATATTCATCTTCCCACAGAGTTATTGCAGGATCTTGCTGTTGTGCAGGACAACAGAACTTTTCTTTTGCAGAGATCTGATGCTGCCAGAGCAGACATTCACCTGGCTGCAGTGACACTGATTTACTGCCCCGAGATCCTGGTAATCAACTGTGCAGCTTTTGTTCATTAACAATACCAAATGAAGTCATGCAGGGAGGCTGAAGGGGCAGGGCACAGGAATGCTGCCTCTCCTTTCTCTTCCCTTTTAATCAACCAGGCAGTTTGTTTGGTTTTTTTTTCCCTGACATATATTATGTACTTCCCCCTTTCTTGCTTTTTCTCCCCATCTTCCAAAAAATTTCATTTTCTGCTCTCTAGCCCGGTTCTTAGAGCTGAGAAGGCACGAGCAGGGCCCTGAGAAGCCAAGGATCTTCTTGAAACTTGACCTGTAGGACTCCTGTGCTCTTTCTGACAGTGGCAGGGGAGAGCTCAGGGCTGAATTCACCTCCTCCCCTCCCTTGTGGTTCAGAGCAGCTGAAACAGGGAAGGTGTTTATTTGCACCTTCAGGTCTGAACTTTTTACAGAGTGTTGGTTAGTCTGAGGTGACAGGCCCAGGATTGCAGCAGAATATTCACAGCTAAGCAGCACAGGGAGGTTTAAAGAGTGAAAAATAATATAAAATTCTCATTTTAACATGTGAATGTCAGATTGCCAAAGGTGAAAGGTTTTTCAGCACCAGGAGCTGTTTCCTTGACCAAGGAACAGCTCCTTGGCTCTATCTCTGGCATCTTCACCCAGTGTGAACTGACAGCTCTTTGCCTCCACACTGTGTGGCTTCTCAATGCACCAGAGTACTTAATCCCTCTCAGTGTGTGTTTTATGTGTGATTTAACGCTGTGCAGCACAGCTGAATGTATAAAATGACCTGCCTTCAGTTTTGTCTTGCTCACATAAAAATGTGTAAATAAATCAAGCTTGACACTATTGCACTATCAGGATAACTGCTTCATTTTTCACAAGCAATGTTGCATGTCTTACTTAATTCTGTTTGTCTTTCAGGTGAGGCCTTTGGAATTAAAACTTTAAATGAAAAGATTGAGGTAAAATGAAACTCTGAATAAAAGGTTGTGGTAAAACCGATGGAATCCTGGCTTGCTCCATGCTCTGGGAACAGCTTTAATTGGCCCTGAACGTCTTGAGAGAAGTTAAGGCAGAATTTATTTTCCTTAAATGTGTCTTGAAAGGCCTGTCTGTCTGTTTGTTTTTAACAGGATGCTCATAAATGAGACGCAGATTGCTGTGTTTGGGGCTGCAGTTACCAGTGCACAGGAGTGTCCAAGTGTTTGGTGTCAGCTGTAGGAGCTGTGCAATTTAACTTCAAAAACTTAGTTTAATGAGTAATAAATTGGCATTTCTCATTTTGGAGAAGAGCTTGAACATGTGGTTCAAGGATAACCTAAAGGAGTGGGGAGACACAACCCCAAAATCACTGGATTACTGGTGGCCTGACTCATGGGGTTTTCTACTGAAATTGAGCTTCTCTGAGACAGCCAAGCCCTCTGATGAAAGTTGGGAATGCTCTGCTGGAGGAGATGTCATCCCTCAGCTCCAGGGCACCATGAATTGGACACAGGAGCAGCTTCACTGCCATTTAGAGATCTAGAGACGCTCGTAAATAAATTTAGACTAGTGGGGACGCAGCGTAATCGACTGCTTGCCAACTTAATTAACACTTAACAGATGGGTTTTAGTCCAGGGGGATAAGAGGATAACCCTCAGGATACTCTTAATTAAATGTATCTCTTGGGGTCCCAAACCACAAAGGAAAAAAAGAACAAAACCAACCCAAGAGCAGCCTCAGCTGCTTTGGTGTTAAAGAGCTGCACTTGATTGAATCCCTGGACAATGCTGGCAGAAGCAGCTTCCCCAAGCCCCAGAATTTCTGATAAATGTGGAAATAATTTGTTGACATCAATCATTTAAGAGACATTGTGTTATATTACAGACAAGTGCTTTAAGTGCTAAATAAAGTGATGGCAGTCGAGCCAGATGCCAGGAGCGTTGCAGGAACAGGAGGTGTTACTTCAAAAGACAGAAGTATTCAAAATGCCTCTGAAATGGCCATATAAATGTTGGGAGTTTGTGGTATTGAAGCAGAATATATTGCTGGCCAGGGAGGAAGATTGTGGTATTGAATCAATAAACTGTGACTGCAGCAAGGGAAGGCTGAGGTAACAGAGAGTAACCAACTACCACCTAAATTTGCACAGCATCTAAATTGCAGAATCCCTTTCTCTTGGGCAGGTGAGACTGATCTTACCTTTCTAAAGCCAGCTCTGCTCTGCTGTTTTCTTACAAGGGAAAGGTCTGCCCTGTGCACAGATAAATCACCAGCCTGGTGGAGAAGACCAGCTGAACGTTGCTTTCTGCCTGTCTTTTCTGTATCTGAAATTTCGAATAGAAAGCATTTCAACCACAGAAATTCAGTGCTCGTGTCGAAAACCCCGCACTGTCTTCTGGCTCTCCAAGCAAGGCCAAAGCCGTGGGACTAAATATTTGTGCTGGTGAAATCCAATAGCTTTGTGGGTTTTTTTGTGTGTTGTTTTGCTGTGGGGAAACCAAACGCGGCCAAACAAGGGAAGGCGGGTTTGTGTTTTGTTCGGGAGGCGAAGGGACGCAGGCATCGATTAATCACCCGGCTCAGATGACGGGCTGTCTCAAACCCTCTCAGGGCTGGGATTAAAGCCGAGATTTACTCCCAGGGATGCGAACTGTCGCTGTCCCCACCTGGCAGCCGGCCAAGGCTGCCCCTAAACCCACGCCGGAGCAGCAGCGTCTGTCCCAGCACACGGAGCATCCCGCTGTGCCCCCAGTGCCACCCGTGTCCCCTGCCCACGGCCCCCCCGGAGCTCAGTCCACAGGTGATCGAGCCGCGGGACCGCGGGACGGTTCGGGCTGGGAGGGACCTCAGAGGTCACCCGGGGGCAGCTCCCACCGGCCCCGGCTGCTCCAACCCGGCCCCGGGCGCGGCCGCAGCTCCTCCGGGCAGCTCCTCGCCCTGCCAGGGCCGCCCGCTCTTCTCCAGCCGCAGCTCCGAGGGCAACGCGCGGAATTTTGAAATAAATTTCAATAACACACACGCACCGACCTCAGCCACCGCCGGGCCCGCCCGGCGCGACCCCTCAGCGGGGCCGGGGCATGCGCGGGGCCGCCCCTCCCTCCCTTCCCCTCCCGATCCGTCTCTCCCCTCCCTCACTCCACCTCCTCCCTCGCTCCCTCTCCCTCCCCCTCCCTCCATCCGGGTCACCGACCCTCTCCCCGCCGCTCCCGGAGGCGCTGAGGAACCGGGCGGGGAGGAAGGGGGACACACACACACACACACACGCGCAGGCGCGTTCCCGTCTCCCCCGCCGCTCCCGTGCGCGCTCCCGCCGCCCCACACGGACACCCGCGGCCGGTGCGCGCTCCCGCCGCCCCACACGGACACCCGCGGCCGGTGCGCGCTCCCGCCGCCCCACGGGGACACGGCGGTGCGCGCTCCCGGCGCTCCAGCCCCACGGGGACACGGCGGTGCGCGCTCCCGGCGCTCCAGCCCCACGGGGACACCGCGGTGCGCGCTCCCGCCGCC
>JAYRBT010000064.1:4996046-5018546 GCA_036023395.1 Myiotriccus ornatus
GCCCCACGGGGACACGGCGGTGCGCGCTCCCGGCGCTCCAGCCCCACGGGGACACCGCGGTGCGCGCTCCCGCCGCCCCGCCCCGAGCCCCGTCCGCAGGTGAGGTGAGGCCCGGGCCGGGCCGAGCGCTCCGAGCCGCGGGTGCGGGAGTTGTTGTTGTTGTTGCTGTTGTTGTTGTTTTTCTCTCCCTGAGGGGCGGATCCCGAGGGTTTGGGGGTTTTTAATTGAGGAATATCCCCGGCCCGGGCGGGGGGTGAGCCCCGGTCCCTGCGCTCGGCCCGGGGCAGCTCCGCGGGGTGTGCGGGACCGTGGGGTGGGAAGGGACCTCAGGCATCACCCGGTGCCACCCCCCGCCACGGGCAGGGACACCTTCCACGACCCGGGTTGCTCCAACCTGGCCTTGGGCACTCCCAGCGATGGGGCAGCCACAGCCGCTCTGGGCAAACCTGTGCCAGGGCCTGCCCACCCTCCCGGGGAAGGATCCGTGCCCCTCGGCTCCTCGGAGAGGGTTCTGTTGCTGTGGAAATGGCCATTCCTAGTCCCTGTTTTCGGGGTTTTCGGGAGGGTGGCTCCCTGAGCGGTGGGATGTGACAGCGAGGGAGCTGCTCCTGCTCGGCTGCTGCTCCAGAGGGTGCCCAGGAAAACACCCCCAAGAGCTGAAGCCCTCAAGGACAGAAGCCGCTTTGCTTAAATTTCACGAGATTTTTAGCTCTGTGTGAAGTTGGAGAGTTTGCTTTCGAGTGTTCCACCTGGCGTTTAGGTGGTAAGCAGGTATTAATTCCCAGAAGAAAGGACTTAGTGAGAGGTCTGATCCCAGCGGCTTTAGTTCTTGGGATCCTTTCAGTCGAGCTGTGTGAGGCTGTTAAATCTGCAGCCTAAGAGGGAGCGAGGGAGCAAATAGTTTGCTAATGAGCATTGCAATGAAATGGCTTTCAATTTGTTTATTGCAGTTAATACCCTTGTAAGAATTAGCGGGTCATAAATAGGAATTAGCTGGTTGTAACCAACGACTTGCATTTGCATATCTCCATTCATAGATAAATAAGAACCTCTCGCCTTTCCAGGGAGGTAAGTGAAGAAATCTCCTTTTTTCCTGGGGAAACTGAATCAGAACAGGTTGGCTGTTGCACTGATAATCACATTCCTGTGCTTGTCAAGCTTGGAGCGCCCTTCTTCTGGTTTTAATGCTCTCTAATAATTGCATAATCAAACAATTCTGCCTGATCTCTTAAAATATCGCTTCTCACAGGGCTGTTTGTCACTGGACTCGTTAATTAACATTCACACATCAGTCTTACCTGTCTCATCTGATGGTGTAGGATGTTCTTGGATTGCTCAGTAAGCAGGTGCTTTGATACTGATTTGGGTGAAGTCACGAAAAACGGGTAATCTGAGAGAAAAACAGAATTAACCCTGTAGGCTCATGATTAAAAAGAACTGTGCTGCATTCTTAATGAAGGAAGAACCACAGCATAATTGAAATGGCTTTTGCAGCTCAGTGTTCCCTGCAGAAGCTTTTCAGATTTTGGGTTTACAGCAGGAAATGCTGTGCTGGAAATTACACAGAGCCGTTGATGTTGCTGCTGAAATGTTTCCTTCACTTAGGCTAAAATTGCTTCTGTTAAATCCCTTCCCCTGCAAACTGCAGGAATTCCGGGGAATAACATCGGGAGATTTTTAGATTTTGTTCCCTGTGTGCCTGGAGAGGCTTTGGAGAGGTGGTTTGGCTTCGAATAAAAGAAACAAAGTTATTTCCTCAAATATCAGAAGACTTTGGGATGACTTGGGAATTGGTTTTAGTTATTAAACAAGGAATGGCTGTTCAGTGCAGCGTGTCAGGGAGAAAAGCTTCTGGAGCAGCGTTGTCTGTTTGGATTTGTCAGGGCAAAAGGAGGGGGAATTTCAGCTCCTTGACAGAGTGACTTGATGTCCCTTTTGGTTGAGCAGCAGAGTCTTCCCTCCTTCCCCAGGGCTGGGATGTGGTGCTGCTGATTTGGGGGGTGCCAACAAAGGTCACGGTGATTTCTCTGCTTTTTGTTGTTGTTGTTGTTGTTGTTGTTGTAAAATTCTTTGCCTTCCCAGCCAGGGCAGGGGGGTGTGGGGCCCACACACTCGATTTTGGGTTGTGGTTTTTTTTTTGGGATGGCAGAGCCCTGTTGGAAGCTGGCCCCTCCCCGGGAGCTGCAGGGGGAGAAGGATGCTGAGGGATCCCATGAAGTCCTGGAGCGACAGCCAGTCAGACCTGTACAGCAGCGACCAGGAGGAGGAGGAGCAGATGATTTTTGGGGAAAATGAGGACGATTTGGAAGAGATGATGGATTTAAGTGACCTGCCCACCTCCCTCTTCGCTTGCAGCGTGCACGAAGCCGTGTTTGAGGTGCAGGAGGAGAAGGTAAGGCAGGAGGAGTGTGTGGGGTTGGAAGTGTAGTCTGGTGTGTTAATGCTTGTTATAACTGGGGGAAAAACCCATCCCAAAGTATTTTCCTTGGAAGCTCAGAGCAGCCTGAGCACAGTTACCAAAGAGCAGATAGTACCACTCTATCCTGGCCTTTGGAATTGTCAGTGGATACACAGTGCTGCTCCCCTGGAAAGCTCCTCTGATCAGTATCTTTTTTCTCTTTATCCAGTAGTTGTGGTCCCACATCCATCTAATAAAATAAAATCCGATTTTTAAAAAAAATTATTACTTAAAAATAAAATCTGCAAGTGTAAATTTTTATTTCAAGGCAAAGATCCTGTTAAAAGAGCAAGACAAATGTGCAGGATGTGTGTTCTGACCTGAACACCTTGAAAGTGGCTTATGAAAACATTATAATAAACTAAATCTTCTCTGGCCTGTCAGCATTTTATTCCATCAAATCTTAACTCCCTTGGCTTCCAAGGGCACCAGGAATAATTAGTTACATTACATGAGCGAGGGAGAGCAGTATGTGAATTTTTTAAATTTGGCATTTTTGTGTTTACTTTGGAATAGACCAGAAATCCCTGACTAACAATCTTACTCGTGATGAGAATTTTGACATTTCCTTAAGAACTCAGCGCTTTGGTTTCTCTCATATAAAAACGATTCCATCTGCGCGGTGTTTTTGGAGATCCCTGCTGAGAGCCACGTGCGTTTTGGGAGATGTGCACTCCGGGTTTCTCTCACTAGGTGGCAGTTTGTGCATGCCGAGTGTTCGGTCTCTGTTCACATCCAGGTGCTCTTGGAATTCCGATTGAACCGGTGGGACGAATCTGCTGCAAAGGGACGCGGGTGGGATTTGGGAGGGCAAAGCCAAAGGCTGGTGTGTTTTCCCAGAGAGAAAACCTTCTTTGTGTCTGGACAATGTCTATACTTCACCCCTAGGAAAGGTTTGAAGGCCTTTTCACGGCCTACGACGACCAGGTGACGTTCCAGTTGTTTAAGAGCTTCAGAAGAGTGAGGATAAACTTCAGCAATCCAGAGGCAGCAGCGAGAGCACGGATAGAGCTGCACGAGACAGACTTCGGGGGCAAGAAGCTGAAGCTTTACTTTGCCCAGGTGTGACGGAGCAAAGGGGTTGTTCTCGTGTCCCTCTTCCCTCAGTCCTCCTTTGTCCGTGAGTTCCGTTTGTGGCAACCATCAGAAGTCACCTCCAGCCTCGTTGTCCCGCCCTGAGCCGCGCCAGGGCGTCGCTGGCAGGGAGAAATTCCCACTCTGGGGGCAGTTTTGCTGTTCAGAGATGTGGTGGGAGGGAAGGAGTGGGTGCAGAGTGCTCTTTGCAGGGGTGTGGTTGCTGGATCGGCGCTGGCAGCGTTTGCCCGGGCCGAGGTCTGAACTGCAGCGTTGCCCTGGGGGTTGCACCCACAGACCTGGGCTGAATGGAGCACTGCCAAAGCAGGGGGTGGACAAGCATTAGTGGGGAAATGCCTAAATAAAGAGGGAATTAACACTTGCCATCTGTATCTCCTGGTTTGGCCCTCAGGTGCAGGTATCCGGCGAAATAGGTGACAAGTCCTACCTCCTCCCTCCACAGCCTGTCAAACAGTTCCTGATCTCCCCACCTGCCTCTCCACCAGTTGGGTGGAAACAGAGTGAAGATGCAACTCCCCTGATAAACTATGACTTGCTGTGTGCTGTCTCCAAGCTGGGACCAGGTGGGAATATTTTACCTGCTTCTGCTGTGATGCTTAACCTCAAAAATGGTTATAGAGGGATTTTATCTACTTGTCTTTGTGTGAGAAGAAGCTCAGTCTCTTTTACGTGATGTTTCTTCCTGGAGTGAAATGGCCCATCACTTTTTTTTAATTAATTAGTTAATGGTTGGAAGTGTAGCACAAATTGGACTGTGTGGTACTGGCTCCATCACGTCTATATATTGAATTTTGTCAGAGCCTCAGCACTAAGGAAGCAAACAATAAAAGAGGAACGAGAACTTCAGGCTCTTGCAGATGGGCAGCTCAAGTTACTAAGGATGTAGAGATGCTAATATGTGCTTTTGGGGGTTTAATCATCAGCTTCCTTCTGAGCCTTCCTGGGAAACGTGGTGGCTGCTTTCTGTGACAAACAGGAAATACGGAGGCTTAACATTTTCGAGTGCTTTTGTGGGTTTTCATTTACACATTGTCACATGAATGTGCAGCATAAATGATGCCACTTAAAAAACGTGTGTGCTGCCTTCAGTGGCCCAGGAGGGTTTTTTTGCACCCCTTCCTTGCTTTAAACACCAGCTGAAAGGCTGATTGTCCTGCAAGTACAGTGTGACTCTTTTAAAGAGGTTTAGTGAAGTGTGGCAGCCCAGCAAATCCGAGGTGAGTATTTGGCTGTGCTGCTGGAGATATGAAGGAGTTTTTGAGGTGAGTGCTTCCCCCTGGGGGGGATGTTTCAGCAGGGTGTTTGTTTGCTGCCCTCAGGGGAGAAGTACGAGCTCCACGCAGGGACAGACTCCACTCCCAGCGTCGTGGTCCACGTGTGTGAGAGCGAGACGGAGGAGGAGGAGGAGCTCAAAAACCCCAGGCAGAAGATCCTGCAGACCCGGCGCCCAGACCCGCCCCCAACGATCCTGAGCGACTCCAAGGCCTTCGAGCGTGCCCTGGAGGTGGGGGGGACCATGCACTGCTAGAGCTCAGCTGCTCCAGGGGGTACCAACACCAGACACTCCTGAGTCCATGTGTCGATGTCTGTGCTGCTGCTGTAGCGACAACAGAGCTGACTGTGTAGTTGTCTCTCATGCTCAAGGGTTTGGATGCCAATGCTCTGAAAAGCACTTTAATTTTAGGGGCTAGTCCCACCCCACCCCCCTGAGTGTAGCAAATCCACCTGACTTGAAATAGTGACAGTTATAGGAAGTCTGGTTGTGTTTTGGTTTTTTTTAAGATGTTTTTGTTTCTGTTGTACAGTGTGATGTACCAAGTGCTGAAATAATCTCTTGCTGTCGTGGCTGGGTTCCAGGGAGCTCATTGCACAGCAGTGTAAAGCTGATCTGTGCTGGTCCAAGAGCTTCCAGTTAATACAGTGTTAAACACAACTGAAATGCACTCCTTATGCTTAAACTCCTTCCCAGCTGAGGTGAGGATTAACCTTTGCTTTCCTCAGAAATGCCAGGTGTGTGTTTGTGACTTGCCATGAGGCACAAACGCAGGGGTGGAGCTGAGCTCAGCTGGGTTTGGTGGCTGCACACGGGGGCTGTCACCAACACTGAGCCCTGTGTGGTGCACTGCTGGTTTGCATTGACAACTAATTAGGAGTTCTTTACAGCAGGTAGATTAAAATGTGGGTCCAGCAGCTGAATGTGTGGTCTCTGATCCCCTCTGGGGATGTCCAGTCCCCGAGGCGGCTCCACGTCCGGGTAACGCCGTCACTGTGAGGTCATGGCAGGAGATCAGACGCTGAGGGTTAATTTTTAACTTCTCCAGTCTGTTTTGTATTTTCCAAGACAATCAGTTGCCTGGCTTAGCCAGTTTTTATGCAGTTCCAGCCCTTGTTTGCTGTTTTCCTGTGTGGTGGTCCTGCGTGTCTGGCAGAGCATCTGCTGCCTCTGAGAGCGGGGGGCATCTTTTAGAATACAGATCTTTACTTTTGTGATCTTGTGTTAAGTGTTTTTTAGTAGAAGGACAACATTCCTTGGTATAACAACACCTGCTCCTGTGCTTTTATGCTATTTTATAGCCAAACTTTTTTAGTCTAGACAGATTCTTCTTTTATTTTTTCTTTTTTTTTTCTATTTCAAAGGGTAAAATGATCTGTGAACAAACCAGGCTGCTGATGTTCATGTGTGGAAATCATTTGAGTCATTCAGAAACTCAGATTTTTCAGGGTCATTTCAGTGTGGTTCAGTCGTTCATGACGTGCTTCTTGAACTCTCCAAAGTGTTTTTTCACTTGACTCACAGCAGAGAGAAAAGGAATGGTCAGGGATTCACATGGATGGAGCAGTTTCGAACTCTTGTGTCGTCCTGGATCCACCACCAGCTTCACCTTGCAAAGTGGGATCCTGCAGGCAGGTCCTTGTTCCAGAGGCAGGAATAGTGTAGGTTAAAAAGGTAGGAAAATGGGCTTTGTTCACCTTGCCTCCACAGGTGTGATATTTATGTATCTCTTCAGGTATTAAAATCACTCAAAGACCAACTTCTGTGTCTCACTGTATTGAAACAAAGGGGAAAAAAAAAACCACCAACAACAAAAACCTGTGTTACCCATCAGGCTTGTGGATTCTTCAGATTCCAGAAGCCCTGTCTGGATTCCCTGTGTTGTTTCTATTCTGTTAGCTGTTGAATTTCTGCCCCACTGTAGAAGTTGCTGTGAGTAGGAGTAAGTGGGAAACCCTCAGAAACAGTTTTATGAGGCAGATCAAGTGTGACGTTGTCGATGTGTAAACGTTGTAAAATGTGGAACATTCCAGCACTTCTCATTGTGTAAAGACACTTCAAATAAAACAGTGCAGTGCCATTCACACTTGGGATTTTAGCTGTATTCCACTCTGGGCCCAGTCTGATATGTAAGATTGTTTCAGGGTGGTGTGTGCCCCGAGTGAACATCACAGTAATTGTTTGTGGGTTTCCATGTGGAGATTGTCAGGGAAGTGAAGAAGTTGGGGGTTTCAGCAGAAATATCCTGGGAGCTGCTGGGCTGCAGGAGGGACTGAGAGGGGTTGTGGTGGGTTCCTTGCTTCCAAAAAGCCTCCCAAGACCCATTCCCACAGGAGGGAAAGGGCCAGACTTTCCATAAATAATGTGGGATGCACTGATCCACAAAAGTAAACCGTGGGCTTTTGTCCCGGGTGGCATCAGGAGCAGGAGAGTTGGCACCAGAAGTGGCTCTGGTCACCCCAGGGTGACACCCTGCCTTGGGAATGGCTGAAGTTCAAGTTTGCTTTATTTACACCACGCCATGGCTCGGTCACAACCACCAGAACCTGTTTCTCTGAATCGCTGACCTGCTGTTGGGTGCTATTTTTAGCACCAGAGGCACCAACTCGGCCCTTCCCGAGCTTACACTTTGTGTAAATAAATAAATAAATACCCCAGATCCCTTTAAAGCTTCCTCGAGAAGCAGCTGAAATGTGTGGTGTTTCTCTGAGCCTGTGTCTTCTGGATTTACAGTTGCTGGGGATAGTTTGGTTTTATTTCCTAATTAGCTGTTTTTGCAGGTGTGTGATGACAGCTCCTCCTTCTACCTTTTTTCCTGAACTGCTTCCCCTGGGAAGGCCTCATGGATAAAGTGCCTATTGCTTCACTTATTCCCTGAAGGGTTTAATTTCCATTTTTGTCTGCTTTGGGATTATTTAGCCTAGAATTATGTTCATCTTACCAGGCTTTGTTTACTTGCTCTGCTCTGAGTGGAAAACCTGCTAGGAGACATCTATTAACTTGCATTCCCACCTCTTCCAAGTGATGGTTGCTCACTGCTGAGAGAAAGCCCCTTGTGCTCTCCAGAGATCCAGCCCAGGGAAGGGATGTGGCTGGAAAACCACTCCTGTTCCCGGGAGAGCCTCGTGTTGCTTCTTGTTCGTGCAGGATGAGGCAGTAATTGAAAAGAAACCAATCAAGCAAAATTTACTCCCTTGAAAAGGTGGCTGGTGAGTAATCCCTGCTGAGGCTTCAGTCTCTGGTTTTAAGGAGCTGCACAGGGTGGGATAGAGGCAAAAGGATTGAGCTGGAAGGGACTAATGTGGGTCTTTGTAGCTGTGCAGAAAAATTGCACCAAACTGAACATGTTGGAAACATGTTGGGAACACAGACGTTTCTGGAGGAGGTAAATTCCAATTTCCTGTGGTGGTCTGTGCTGGTTTGGTTGTTCTTTAAGTCTTCACTGGGACTTGAGCAGCAGCTTCTCAAATGGGACGTGTGGCTGTGGCTTTGTCTTTGGTGCAAGCACTGACTGGCACCGAGGCAAGTTTGGGTTTATAAATCCAAGTTCAGGTTTGTAAGTGCAAGTTCAGGTTTGCATTTGACACCTTTGTCGATGGCTCCCCGAAGCGCTTTCTGTGGTGAACCCACAGAGCAGCAGGCACAGACCCAGAGTGAACATTTCTCACCCAGGAATCAGCAGGGAGCTGTAGGTAAGGAAGCACCTCATCCCTCATCCCAGCTTTCCGGGCTGTGACGTACTCTGGCCTTCCCAAGAAACCCACTGCAAATGTTTATGGACCACTGGGATGTCCCCGTTGCTGCCTTTGCACACAGAGGCAGGATTTTGTAAGGGGCAGGTTCCATCCCTGTGTCTCAGGTGAATTGTAACAGGGATGGTGGCTCTGGTTGCAGCTGGGGGGGGAAACATCTGCACAAGGGTCCTGAACCACGAGCTGAGCCTGGGCTGAGGGCTGTGGCTTGTTCGTGTGGTTTCCTGGTTTCCCGTGGGAGCAGCATCAGGTCTAGGCAGGGGACAGATCCCTTTTATAAGTGGGCTTCCCACAGGAAAAATCCAGGCAGGGGCTGTGGTCACACACTCCACACTTAGCGGGAAGCGCAGATAAAGCCATCGAAGCGCAGGTTAAAGGCGAGGATTCCTTTCCAGTCCGATCCTGACGAGTGGACGGAACCGCTCGGGGTGGAAGCGTTTGGGACCCTCCCCGCGAAGTGCCTGGAAGACCTTCGGGCACTGAAGCGCCGCGGGAGTGGGGCTGTTCCCAAATCCCGGCTGCGAGCTGTGGGAGGGGGATCGCATCCCGGAGCCTTCCATCCCTTCCATCCCTTCCATCCCCTCTTCCAGGCGCTGCCCGGCCGCGCCGGGGGCACCGGGGAGGCGGCGCCGGGGGCCGGGCCGGGCTGGGCGGCCCCGGGGAGGCACCTGCGGGCGGCGGGGGCTGTGCCGGGGCTGCGGCTGCTCCGACACGGGCACCGCGCTGTCCCCGGGCCGCGGCGGGCCCGGCTGCGCTGGGCGAGGGGCGGCGGCCGAGCCCCGGCCGGGGGAAGGAGCCGGAGCCGCCGCGGGAGCGCCCCGAGCCCGCAGCATCCTCCGTGAGTACCCCCGGCGGAGAGTGCGGGAAGGGGGTTTGTGTGTATGGGGGGAATCGCTCTTGATTTACCGTCGGTTTAAAGCTCGGCGGAACCTTCTGCCCGTGTGAACAGCCCTTCCCGAGCGCGGTTACTGCGGGGTTTGTGCGCCCGCACCGCGGCAAACGCGAAGCTCTTCATGGGTAGCTCCGAGCCAGAGAGCAGCAGCGAGCAGATGCCCTCGCCCTGCTCGACTGGTGCTCGAGAAGTTGTTCCGTGAATTGGAAACATCGAAGGGACGGGATCGGGGCTGAGCTGGCACGTTATTCCCTCCCCGGAGAGAACTCAGCGCGGCTGTTGAGCGACTGTTCCCTCGCTCGCGGTGTCCTTTCATCGCTACAAACGCCGACTCCCTCGTCCTGACTTATTCAACCCCAGCGCTATAAATAAGGGTTTGTTGGTGGTTTGTTTGTGGTTTTGTTGCATGTGGGGGTTGTTGTTTTTTTTTTTCTTTAATCTGTTGAGTGGCTGGAAAGGGCTGCCGAAGTAATATTTAACAGGAGAAGAACTAGAAAGCTCAGAGCATCGTGTTACAGCTCGCTGGGTGTCTCCAGCACAGAATGAACTACAGTGCTTGCATTATTTGGGAACGTTCTGAAGTTGCTGACAGGTTTAAACGGCGATTTCTGGTCTTTCCTGGAAATTTATGTATTTAATGCCTCAGGAAATCCTTGCTGAAGGAAGCAGAGCGTTTTGCAAACAGATTTCACTGCTGTGGTACATTGTGCTGGGCTGGAGTGTTTGGGCAGGAGGGTTTCATTTAGTGCTTACAAAGCAGCAGACAAAGCAGTGACCGGTGACTTCACGGCCTGACAGAGTCATTGTCCCTCTGTGGGGACAGATAACCAGGCTGGGGGTGCCAGGCTGGGCTTGAGGGATTCCAGGCTGAGAACATGAGGTCCCAACCACCTGTGTGTTTGTCTAAAGGGTTCCTGGAAGAGGGGAAGGTGCCTCACTGATTCAACAAGTTGGCATGTGCAAGAAACCCTGTGGCTGCTTCTGTGCTGTTGTTTGCAAAGTGAAAGGAGCTGCATTTCTCTGTTGCAGCCAGAATTCCTTATACTGTGTATGCAGAGTCTCTATGTCATAGAATGGTTTGGTTTGGGAAGGGACCTTAAAGTTCATCTTCTTCTACCCACGGGCAGGGACACCTTCCACCAGCCCAGGTTGCTCCAAGCCCCGTCCAACCCGGCCTTGGACACTTCCAGGGATCCAGGGGCAGCCACAGCTTCTCTGGGCAACCTGTGCCAGGGCCTCCCCACCCTCACAGGGGAGAATGTTTTCCTAATATCCCATCTAACCCTGCCCCCTGACAGTGTGATATTCCACCCAGGAGTCTCTCTGTAGTTTTTCATACAGAAAAACCTGAAGGGTGTGAAACCTCTCAGAGGTTCTCACAAAAGGATCAGGATTTACATTTTTCTGGTTGCTGAAGAGCTTCATTTGCAGCAGGTCCAGCCCAGCAGCTGGGGAGCCTCTGGTACCTCAGGCTGAGCTGCTGACCAAGGACAACCCTCCCAAAGCTCTGGCCCACAGCTTGGCTGCCTTGTTGGCAGGAATTCCTGAAGGTTTCCTGTCCAGCCCAGCTCCTCTCTGCCCGCTGCTCCTGCGAGCAGAGACTTTTATCAGTTACACTAAATTCTTCTCCTCATTTGTGGCAACGGAGAGTGAATCAGCCAGGATTTAGTGCCCAGGGCAGCTGGAGAAGCCCAGGGGGGGTTACAGGGCTCTAAGATCAGCAGGCCCTGTGCTCTGAGGGTAAATCCCCCTGCCCAGAGCAGCCCCTGCTCCCCTGGGTGACATCCCACGTCCTGGGTTCCCATGGCCTCGTGCCAGGCTGGGATCGGTGTCACTGTGTCAGGAGGGGGTGTGGTTGGGGCCAGAGAGGGAGCCCTGGCCTGGCCTGCCGTTGGGCACGTGGGAGAGGGAAAGAATGTGGTGGGGGATGACTGTGCTGCTTTCATGGAGAGTCACAAACCCCAGGAAACGCAGCTCAAACCTCCAGCCCCCGGCAGGCCTCTGGCAGGGAGGGATGATGTGAGGCGTGAACGGAGATCACAGAGGAGGGAAGGCAAGGGAAAAAAGCTGCAGGGATGTCTGAGTCACCCAGTTTCCCACTGACACACAGAGCTGTGTGTTTTCAGAACCACCTCCACGGAGCAACCAAGTTATATCCCAATTCCAGAGGCCCTGGAGCCACGGTCCTTCCTTGCTGTCAGGTGCCCTGGGAAGCATTTCTGCAAACACATTGCTGAGTCTGCAGTGGGGTGGTTGGTTTTTTTTTTTAAACTCTCTCCTCCAGCAACCTGAAAGGCTGTGGGGACTTTTCCAGGGCCTTTTCTAGATGTTGAGGTGCTCGAAGCGGGGTTGACTTCCCACTGTGGGGAATGTCCTCACGGACAGGCCGCTCTCCTGTGCTTTGTCTGTCCAGAACTTGCCACCAACAGGCACTTTGCTGGAACTTCTTTAAACAGCAGAGATAAACTATTTGGGTGGTGGGATCTGGGGGCACTTGCCACGATGCCACAGAGCCCTGCCAGGCTCTAACTGAGGGCTTAGCTCAGATTAATTTTCCTGTTTTACTTTGAGTGCCCCCACTGATGGCCTCACATTTGTCCCCTCGAGTCTCACTGTCCATCTCCCCTGAGCCACTCCTTCCTTGAGATTCCTGCAGGTGCCTGGAGGCATTTTTCTCCTCTCTGAATCAGGTTTTTTCTGGGTAATATTTAACTGCTGATTACACTTCCTTCCCTCCCGTGCCCTCCAGGAGCACTCCCGGTGGATCAAGACTCAAACAAAGCCCCCTGTTGCCTGTCCCCTCTCTCCTGTAATTGCTGCTGGAGCTCTGATCCCCCATCTCCTCCTAAAGGAGCAGGGCCCCCCAGCTGCAATTCGGGAAGGCTGTGCCAAGGAGGGCATTTCTCAACCCCTGCACTGCATCTGCCGAGGTGCTTTAGGTGGAAACGGGGGGGGCTCCAGGCTGAACTCCGTGGAAACGTTTCCAGGGGATGCAAAAATAACCAGCAGAGCGAGCCTCCACCGCCAGGCTGGGGGAACGAGTGGCTCTCAGGGGCCAGGCAGGTGTGTGTGCACAGGGGGAAGTGCGGCCGGTGTGTCACGGAGAAAGAATGTCCCGTGATTGCCGGATCAAAGTCCGTCCCTTCTCCCCTGCTGGGTGGCTCTTACCCAGCACTCCGGGTTTGCCCTGTGCTTTTCCACACAGAGCAGGGGCCAGGCTGCAATGCCCCAAAAGCAGGAGGTTCCCGTGGGCTCTGCCGGGCTCTGCTGGGTCCCCGAGTCTCGCAGCAGAGGTTTGGTCAGGTGGAACCTGCTGGTTCACGGGGCTGGGACTTGCTGCAGGTGAAGGACAGGCCCCCCCTGCCCTGGCTGGAGGCTCAGGCCTTGGAGACACAGACCTTGGACCTCTTGACTCCCTGCACAGTTGAGAAAAAAACCTGACCCGGCGCATTTTTGCGATTTGCGCCTTAGTTTGTTGCCACCCTGGCGGATAAATTAATCCTTTTGGTAAACAGGCGGTTTCACTGACAACAATGAAAGCTCTTTGGGGTTGGGTGACTCATGCACAGCCAGCTCAGCCATTCCCAAGGTGGTTTGAACCAGGTGGAAGGTAGAAAGCAGGAGTGTTACATGGCTTAATATCAAAATGTTCGGCCTTATTTATTTGGGGGTTTTCACTTCAGTAGCCAGAAGAGGGGAAGAACTCTCCTGTGAGTCTGGGGTTTGAGCTCTTCCAGTCAGGAGCCACAAGGTGACAGCTGGATGTGGGTTTTTCTGCATTCTGCCCATGGTCAGAGCACTTGCCCAGCTTTCCCCAGCCTGCAGATGGATGGAGAGGCTCTTCAGCCTCCGCTGTTAATGTGCAACCTCCACCCCCGCAGTTTCGAGTGGATGGGTGGGGAGGGGCAGGGACAGCTCTTACCTGAGCTCTGGTGCCTCTCAGGTACCCCCAGGTGTGTGTGAACCCTTTCCCTGTGCTGGGCAAGCTCTAAACACAGAATATTTCAGTGCTGAAAGATCTGCAGCTGCAGTTCGTGCGGCTGAATTAACGTGGCCTTGGCTGAACAAAGGCATCATTCAGCCAGAGGAGAATGACCCACTTACAGGCTCGGGACAGAGTTATTTTGGGGGTTGAGGTTGAAAGAAGAAATCCAAACTTTTACCTTAGGGGGACTGAAGTATTTGGTGAAATGGACCCTGCAGTCCTGATCCCACATTCCCACACAAACCCTGCCTGCTCCCCTTCCTGCTGGCTCTTGATCCCTCTCGTTCCCTCCACGGAGCCTCCCCAGGACACGCCGTGTGTTGACTCAGCTGGTGCCCTCCCCACCCCAAACAACACCCTGCCTGTCACTACCCATCCCACTGTGTCCTCCTGCCTCCCAAATCTGTGCCCTGCCACCGTGTGTGGGGTTGGACAGACTGCAGAAAGCTTTGGGAAAGCCTCGCCAGGGAGAAGGCAGGGCAGGCTGCCTGTCAGATTCCCAGTTATTTTTCTTATCAGCTGATTTCCATCCACTGAATTATTTCTGACTGTTGTGTATCTTGGGCTGTGTAAAATCACCTGCACTGAGAACACACCACAGGGCCACAATATCCTGGTGGAGTGTAACAGAGCCTGACTGCTGGGAAGCATCTGAAACGGGAAACTTGATCCATATTGAGTGTTGCAGAACAATTTACTTTCCAAGGGATAGCTGGAGTGTCCCAGGTCTCTGGAGCTGGGAGCTGAAGTGGTTCCAGAGGGCTGTTAGAAGTGGTGCTCACACCCTCTCGGGCTGAAGGAGCCCTTTAGTGGCTCGGGTTACCAGGTACACTGAGACAACGTTTGGAAAAGGTTTGTGGAGTCAGTAAACAGCCAGGCTGCTCGTTCTAGATCCAGTTTTACCCTAACCCAAGGCCAGGAACAGGCATATTTTCAGCTGCCCACTTGGAAGCTTATCCAGTGCCAGCAGCAGAGCTGAGGTGACCCCAGTGCGAGGGAGGTGCTGAACTCACACCAGCCCTGGCACCACGGCCCTTGTTTGCCGTGGAACTTCTGGAGCTTCAAATCAGGCTGTTCTTCTGTGTGTTGGATGAATGAAACTACTCTAAATTCTCTTTCAGAATGGAGTTTTTAAACCTTTCTGTGCTGCCTCTTTCCCTTCCCTCAAGGCACGTCAGTGAATTCTGGGGGCAGAATCCCTCGCACTTGTTTGTCAGTGGATCTCAACCTGAGATGATGACCTAAAAACCCTAAAGCATTTAAAATACACATTATTCCAAACAGCAGCAACTGTTTTATTGTGTTTATATCTTATTTTAATCCTATTAATACCAAACAGGGGATATTTCAAAGCAAACTGCTCAAGATCGGAGCGAGATTTCCATCAGCTTCAGCAGGGCCTGGTTTTCACCAGAGTGAAAACATTAAGAACCCCAGCTGGGTGAACCCTCATTTAGCAGGTTCTGACTCTATTTCTTAATTACCAGTGTAAACTTGGGTTGATATTTCATTGATGTTTTATGAACTCACTCCCCTGTTCCCCTCTGCAGCCGAGTCAAGATGACGACGGCCACGCCACTGAGCAACAACCCTCAGCTCTCAGGGAACGTGACCACCAAGTCTCAAGAACAAAGTCTCTATCAAAGTAAGAAAAGGAGTGGGCTGGTGCCTTTTATTTTATTTTATTTTATTTTTTATTTCATTTTAGTGGACCTTGTACTTCTCAAACCCCAAGCAGCACAGTGACAACTTTGTAAATAAGGTGTTGGTTTTTTTTCCCCCTCCCCGTTTGTCCCCCAGGTTCTGGAGCAATAGTTGCTGCCATCGTGGTGGGGGTGATTGTTATTTTCACTGCGGTTCTGCTCATCTTGAAAACGTACAATAGGTAGGTGGGCACGTTCTGTGTTCCCCAGGATGGACCAGAGTCCCTGCTCTCAGCCAGCAGAGCACGCCAGGGGTTGGGGTTGGCAGCTTCTGGACTTGCCATTTGGTACCTTTGGGATGAAATTGAAAAAAGAAATTGGAAAAAAAACAGGCTTAATCCCGTTAAGTGCCTGTGCCACACTCAGTCTGTAGGATTCCCACGTTCTGCAACAGCAAATGGGAATGTCAGGAGTTTGTTCCCTTTCAATGTGTGATGACTTTGCAGCCTGTTATGTTGCTCATTCCAGGTGCTTTCTGACCAAATTAGTTGGAGAACTTAGAATTTTGAGGTTTTTTCTTATTTGTTATCATTTGGTTCATTGCCAGCTTCTGTTATTGCTGGTGCTGAGCCCCTTCCTGCGGGCACAGGGAGTAAATTCCATGTTTTCCATCAGTCACGCTGGTTTCCCGAATAATCTTCCCAGGCTGTGGGTTTGTCCTGAATCCTTAACATCCCGTCAGGGTTTGGGTGTAGCTCTGCACTTCCTCTCATCCCTGATTCTTTGGGATGGAAATCCTGGCTTTTACTGACTGGTAAATAACTGGTTGTGTGGGATCCTTCCCCCCCTCCCCACGGGATCCCCCAGTGGGCCCAGCCCCGGTGACGCTGCCCCCTTTCCCTCCGCAGGCGCGCGCGGGTCAGGCGGGAGCTGCAACCCAAACCCTCCAAGGCAGCAATGCCACCTCCCCTGGGGCACAAAGGCCTGGCCCAGCCTCCCACAGTGACTTTCATCCCCGTGGACATCCACCTGCACGACAGGTAACCGGGAACTCTCGCCCTCCCCGCCGGACAGGAGGTGGAGCTGCTGCTCACACGGCCCTGGGACTCCTCCAAGCGCTTGGAGCTGTTGTAGATCGTGATTAATCCTGATTTCTCCCCTTGGGGGGAAAAGTAAGAGGTCTGGATGCTGTTTCTGTGGCTGAAAGCAGCTGGTGCAGGCACATCAGAGCCCTGGGTGCGGGGAGAGAGGATAAAGCAAGGAGAGAAGGTGCCAGCTCAGATTCTGTGGAGCTTCTGCTCACTCGGAGTTTGAACTTTCTGTGTTCTGCCGATAAACAGGACGAAAAATCCGGACGTGCCACAGCTCGGGTCGGAGCTGGGTTTGTTGTGAACTGCATGGAGCAGGTTTGAGGTGTGTTTTATGCACATGGATAGCACAGGAAGCATCAGAAGTGTATTTTATCATTACTCACCTCCCGCGTTTCTAACGAGATAAAACGATACTTTCTATTTTCAAGTGTTTTTAGGCTGTTTCTGTAAACGTAACTCTCCGTTTCCAAAGGAGCTTTGCAGAGCCCCAGTGCAAGGCTTCGTTCCCTGCTGCAGACGGGGCTCCAGCTATTTTTAGAAGTTTGTTTAGCCTAGAAAGGACCCGGGAAAACAACGACGTTGTTCTGCGAGCGCGATGGCTGTGGGTGTCCAGCGATGCCACGAGGAATTCCCAGGGATGGTCACAGCCCACCGGGTGGGAACACAGAGCTGATTGTCAGGCAGTGACTGCCAGAGCAGCCCCCAGCGGGCTGGCAGAGCCACAGGGAGGGTTGGAGGGAGCTGAGGAGTTAAACCTTGTCTTTTAAGGCTCTGGGAAACAGCTCCACTCCCTGACACACGCAGCTTAAATTTTATGGAATCGCTCCCTGGAATGGCTGGACAGAGGGACGAGTTGCTGCTGCAAGACTGAGCAGAGAACCTGCAGCTTCAGAGCTTTTTGTCCTGCAGCTTCTTCCCAAAGGTACATCCCTGAATCCCCCCCGGCCTCAGGGGAGGGACCGGGGGACAAGCTCATCTATTTTTTAATTTTTTTTTTTCCAAAATCCACCTCTTGAACAGGTCGGTTTTACTGACTGGTGGTTTGTTGGTTTGGGTTTGGGTTTTTTTTTTCTGTGCAGAAACTAAATTCAATTACTTTGCAATATTTTTTTTTTTTTTTTTTTGTCTGCAACTGGAGCAGGGTTTGAATTCCAAACTAAATATTGAGGCAGCTGCCTGTGAAGTTTCTGAATCTTGCTGTAAATATTTTACTTGTCCTAGTTCTCTTATTTTTCGTGGCAGGGGTGATTGATTTAATCACTCAGAAGGGACAGAGGACACAAATCTCATTTTTTTTCCTAAAAAAATATAAAGGAGCTGACCCTCTGTTGCTCTCTGATCAGCTAAGGGTGTTCTCTGAGCATATCTTGAAATCAAGACCTCTAGAAAAGATAAGCCCCATCCTGCTGTTCTGTTCAACGTCCCCAGCCAGACCTACTTCTAGCAGATTTTATTTTCCATTTACTGCATTTCAAACCACTGAAGCTCCCCAGCAGGACGAGCAGAGCTCCTTGGGAGCAGCTCTGCTTTTGCAGAATTCCCGTTCCTGGCAGGAGAGCCGCCGCTTTGGTTGCTCCACCGGAAAAAATTCCACAATCCCAGTAAAATTTTGCCCGTCCTGGGAGGCCCCCACGATCCCCTCCTGGTGCTGAGCAAGGGAAATCACCTTCCTGACAAACAAACCCCCCCTGTATTTCCACTGCCTCGCCACTTGTGCAACTTGCTGTGGGTTGAAGTTTTCCAGGAACAATCCCACGCTCTCCCTGTGCCGCTTCAGTGTTGATTCCGCTTCCAGAGGCCCAGATTTTGGGAAATTTCCCCCCTTTAGCTGCCCCTGCTGTGCTCCTGCCCCCAGGGAAAGCAGCTGCTTGAAGGAAGGCTGAAAGCTGAGAGTGATAAGTGGGCGGTTTGAGACATTTGAGACCCTCTCCCACGCTGGGAGAGAACAGGCAGTGTCAGAGCAACGCGTCAATCGTCATCCACACGAGATTTGCTGCAGGTTACCCACGAAACTCTGCAGATTAACAAGGTCTGAGCACTCGTGGCCCCAGGGCCTCAAGCGCTGGCGCTTGATCGATGCAAATAACGCCGGTAAAATGCCTAATTTTGCACCGCTGGATGAGTCCCGACCCCGAAACTCCTGCGAGGCGCCAGCTGCGAGCCCGGATTGTCATCCCCGTATCCCAGCAGAGAGCGCGGAGCTCCCCCTGGTGTCCTCCTCCCTCCCGGCCGCCGGGAACTCGCCATTCCCAACAGAACCGCTCAGCGATTCCAAGCGCAGCTGGCAACTTCACCGAATTCCCGACGCCACCCTCACCCCCATCCCAATCCTCCTTCCCCTCGAGCCCGGCGCTCCCCCAAGCCCGGCCGTGCCAAGCACAGATCCTGGCACGTCTAAACAAATAAAATACCAGAATGTTTCTTCGGGTTTCGTTCCCGAGGCCCATGAACAATTTATCTCCCAAAGACGCCCGTAAAGCCTCGTGTCTCTCACGTGTGGCCCTGACAAAGGGCTGCTGCTCAGGCAGGAGGCAGCTGTGGCGCCTTCAGTAGGAACTAATCTTATATATTAATTATTATTATTAATTTATTTAAAGGAACCTATCCTTTTTAAACACGAAGGACGCAGGAGTTGCTTCTGGATAAAACCCGAGGTTGTTGCTGTGGGTAAATCTGCGCTGACCCGAGCGAGCTGTGACTTCACTCCCACATCTTTCGGTCCAGAAAGGGACACACACACTCGTGAGACCTGCACCAGTCACACCAGTTTGCTGTCCCGGACACTGGTGCCTGAGGTGTGGGGAGAGAACTCTCCCAGCAGTGACTGTGGCCAATTCTGGGCTCCTCAGGACAAGGGGAAGGAGCTGCTGGGGAGGGGCCAGCGGAGGCCGCGGAGATGATTTGGGGTCTGGAGCATCTCTGGGGTGAGGAGACACCGCGGGAGCTGGGCCTGGTCAGCCTGGAGGAGGAGAGGCTGGGGGGGGACCCAGAAATCCCCACAAACACCAATCCATACAGATATCTCCAAGGGGTGTCAGATCAGGGTCCCAGACGCTGTTCAGTGGTGCCCAGCGACAGGACGAGGAGGAATGGACAAAAAGTAAAACATAACAAGTTGCAGCTCAACATGAGATAGAATTTCATTCCATGCAGGGTGACAGAGCGCTGGAACAGCTGCCCAGGGAGGGCGAGGAGTCTCTGGAGACACCCCACACCCAGCTGGGCGCGTCCCCGTGCCACCTTACTCCAGGGCGATCCTGCGCCGGACCGGCCGATCTCCAGAACGCCCTTCCAACCCCGACCCTTCTGCGAGGCCGTGACGGCTGCACAGCGCTGTTTCCCGCCGGGGGAGCCGCTCGGGGTGCCGCTCGGGGGGCCGTTCCCGCCGCTCCCTCACGGCTCTTCCCGCGCCGCCATCGCTGAGGGGGGAGCCGCGGCCCCCCCACCCCCCGCGCGCGCGCGAGCGCGGGCAGCGCGATCTCGCGAGACTCCGGCGCGGCCACCGCGCCGCGCGCGACAACGCCTCGCGAGAGCGAGAGTCGCACGCCCGCGCGCTCACCGCACACACCCCCCCCGCCCCTCCCACCTCCCCTCTCGCGCGACGCTCTCTGATTGGCCGCTGGAGGAGCCTCCAGCCAATGGGCGGGCGCGCCTCGTGGCCACGCCCCTTCCCTCCGGCGCTCCCCCCTCCCTCCCGGCGCGGCTGAAGGAGCGGGCGGGGCCGCGCGCGGTGCACGGCGGGAAGGGCAGCGCGCGCCGCGGCCGGGAGGAGGCGGAGGAGCCAAGATGGACGCCGGGTTCTTCCGCGTAAGTGCCGGGGCCCCGCCGGCCCCCTCTCAGAGCCGCCCCGGCGCCCGCGGAGCGGCCGCGGCAGCGCCGCGAGGGGACGGGCCGAGCCCGCGGCGTGAGCCGGCGCTGGGGGCCGCGCTGCGCCGCGAGAGGCGGCCCGGGCTCCCTCCCTTCCTCCCTTCCTCCCCCCCCGCTCTCCTCCCCGCGGCCTGCGCAGCCTCCTCGCCGCGGAGAAAATGGCGGCGGCGCGGCCCGCGCGGGAGCGTGAGGGGAGCGGCGCCGGGGGGATCCTCGCCGGAGGGATCGTGGCTGGCGGCACTCTCCTTCCAGCGGGGAGGCTCCTCGGCCCGACCCACGCGTGTCGCCGCTGCGACCCCCCCCCCTCCGAGCTCCCCGGGCTGTGGGAGGGGGGGGAACGGGCCGAGAGCCCCGCTCTGCGCTGAGCACGTTTTGCGGTGTCCGCGTTCGAAGCGAACAAACCAATACGCCCTTTTTTTTTTTTTTTTCCTTTAGAGAGGGGTTTTTAAGGTTGTTGAGTGTATTCGCAGCAAGACGAAGTTATGCTTTATTCTCACGTTGATACCTTATTTTTAATCATTGAGTTTTCCTCCTCTGTTGTAGCTGTGCTGCATTTTCTGCAGAGACCATCATACCTGCCCGGGCTCTGTCTTCTTTTCAGCTTTTTCTTCCATTGGAACCGCCTTGTTTTTGGTTTGCCCTGGTAATTTCGCAAGCCAGTTTAAGTTTTCAAGATTCATTCGCTCGTTATTTTCAGTTTCTGCAACCAGGAGGCTTTTAAACCACAGCACACGTGTAACCCCTCCCTTAGTTCAGTTTTGTGTTGAGAAAAATAATTGCAAGTTAAATCTCCACTTGTTCCAGCGCAGCTGTTACAGAGTTTGCGAATCAAGTGGTTGTAGTTGACAGCACAATTACTGGGGCTGAAAACACTGGATTAGAGATGTGATATTCTTTTCAACTGGCCTGTGAAGGTGACATTTTATAAAAAGAGAAGCAACGTGGCACTGAAATGGGGCTGTGAACAGTGTTCTGCCTTTAGTCTGGGCCCTGGAGGAACCAAAGTTCTTGGGAAGTTACACAAGTGCAGCAGAGCAGCAGTTTGGACTCCCTGTCTCACAAAGCTCCTATTAATAGTTCTTTCGGTTCTTCACACTTGGGCAGAGTTTCAGTGCAAACTGTTTTGTCTCTGTGTTTAAATTCGTGTAGCCCTTGTGCTCTTTGCTTCCCTTTGCCTCTTGCCACGGGTTAGAAACAGGGCACAGAAAACTTTCTTTCTGGGTTGTGAAAGAATTAAAAGCAACAAAACAACCCAAAAAAAGAACATTAAATTGCTGGGTGAACTGGCAGGTGGTGTGTCTGTAGTGAGCCACACAGCAGACTGCAGGTATTATGAAGAGTTTTAAACAGGCTTAATCCTGTTAAGTGCCTGTGCCACACTCAGTCTGTAGGATTCCCACGTTCTGCAACAGCAAATGTGTGTGATGACTTTGCAGCTGTTATGTTGCTCATTCCAGGTGCTTTCTGACCAAATTAGTTGGGGAACTTAGAATTTTGAGTTTTTTTTCTTATTTGTTATCATTTGGTTCATTGCCAGCTTCTGTTATTGCTGGTGCTGAGCCCCTTCCTGCGGGCACAGGGAGTAAATTCCATGTTTTCCATCAGTCACGCTGGTTTCCCGAATAATCTTCCCAGGCTGTGGGTTTGTCCTGAATCCTTAACAGCCCGTCAGGGTTTGGGTGTTGCTCTGCACTTCCTCTCATTCCTGTCTGGTTCTGTTGACTCCTCTACGAGTAAGTTTTCCAGAACTGGAGTTCCAGGCCTCTCCCTCCCGAATGAATTAACCTGCAAGTGGAATGAGTTGGTCAACTTTTAACAGAGGAGGATCAATAACAAGAGTATTCTTTGTACCCTCGTGGCTCCCAGGGGGTTGGTTTGCCCCAGGCAAGTCACCTGAGGGTTTCAGAGATAATCACTGTGAGCAAATAGGACATTTTTGTTCTTGGATAGAGGAAAAAGACTTTATTCTTTCTGGGGAGTTTGTGCATTCCAGCACAAACCCTTTTCCTGGCTGTTTGAGACTCCTGTGCTTTAATTTGTGAGCAGTTTTGCCTTACAGAAAGCTTGCACTGGTGCTGCTGTGCTCTGTCCAGTGCAGATATGTGGGGGAATAATCCTTGGAGGTGGTCGAATGTCCCACAGGCTGAACCTGTTGTTTCCTGTGCTGCAGGGAACCAGTGCAGAGCAGGACAATCGCTTCAGCAACAAGCAGAAGAAGCTGTTGAAGCAGTTGAAATTTGCAGAATGCTTAGAAAAGAAGGTAAGTGGCTTGGGGTGAGATGGGAAGTAAGACACACCTGAGATTTTTTCAGTGGCTGAATTGGGTGTCAGGTGGAACGTGCAGGAAGGTGTTTAGTGAAAGGGCTGGTTGTGAAAATGTTGTTTCTTCTGGCTCTTTGCTGTAGGTGGACATGAGCAAAGTAAATCTGGAAGTAATCAAACCA
>JAYRBT010000064.1:5021046-5044412 GCA_036023395.1 Myiotriccus ornatus
TATTTTTTTTTTTATTAAATGGAATTGTGGATGGGTCCTGTGAGCACTGGGCAGAATTCGATGGCTGTTTCAGTAGACATTTTGAGTTCAGCAGAATTCTGCTGTCTGGGCAACATCTTCTAGTCCTGAAGCAGTTATTTGTTGGTGTTGGACATACATATTTGATGAGGTCTTTGTGCTGCCTCTGAGTTAAGTGGTGATATTTGGTTGCACAGATAGAGCAGGAGAAGCTGGCTTCTATGAAGAAACAAGATGAAGACAAGGAGAAGAGAGATAAGGAAGACAAAGACAACAGAGAAAAAAGAGACAGATCCAGGAGTCCAAGAAGGTAATGAAAATGCACTGACAGTGTATCAGGAATATTGTAGAACAGAGGAGGGACACGTGGCAGAGGGAAATTAATGGAACTTTGGAAATAGTCCCCTTAGCTATCATAGCAGGCTGGCCTGACTTACTGCAGAACAGGAACTGCAAGTAAACTAGAGCTGCTTTGACATGGGTGTTGTTTGCACCGGGAGCTGTTTTTAATGGGTTATCTGTTCCAGGCTTTGTTGGTTTTGGTCTGGGGGGTTGGATTTTTTTGTTTGCACTTTAATTTGTCTGTGAGTTACCGGCAGAAAATGCAGATCTCTGTGTGTGTGTTGGCTGCTGTGACCAGTGCTGAGAGTCTCCCTGATGCAGAAATGCTTCCAGCCCTGGCTATCCCAGCCTTGTTCAGTGGCTCTTCCCTCTGGCAGGCGCAAGTCCAGGTCTCCGTCCCCTCGGCGAAGGTCGTCGCCGGTGCGCAGGGAGCGCAAGCGGAGCCATTCCCGCTCCCCCCACCACCGCACCAAGAGCCGCAGTGCCAGCCCTGCTCCGGAGAAGAAAGAGGCCACTCCAGAGCCAGAACCCTCCGTGAAACCAAAGGAGACCGTTGTGCAAGAGGCAACTTCAAACAGGTGAGTGGGACAGCTGTGGATTGCCTTTGAAAAATGGAAATTATCTTAATACCTCATCGGGACTTAACTTGGGGTAATGGCCCTGCAACAGCCAAAGAATCCATTTCATAATCTCCATTTAATAATCTCCAGTAAGATTTCTCTTCCCTGTGTACAATTCTAAGGGCAGTGTGGCTTTGCTGCCACTGTGGTTTCATTGTCCTGGTCATTATTTTTTCACTTCCTGACAGTGTCATCTTGTCTTCCAGCACTTAGGCTGTGTGCTACCTTTTCTTCTCTTGGAGTCATTGCACCATGTTCTAACTCTTCTCATGGTTTTGGAGTGTCTTGTCTCAGAGGATGGGCAGGAGAATGTTTGTTGTAGGGGAATATCTGGTTAATCTGTGGACTCTGGTTTGTATGTGCTTGTAAATAAAGTCTTTATTTTTAACAGTGATATCCCAAAAGCTCCTAAACCTGAACCTCCTGTACCAGAGACTAAGGAAACTTCACCAGAACGTAATTCAAAGAAGGAGAGAGAGAAGGAGAAAGAAAAGACTCGTCAAAGATCCCCAACTCGGTCCAAGTCAAGGTCCAGATCTCGATCCCGTTCTCCATCTCATTCTCGACCCAGAAGGCGTCATAGATCACGGTCAAGGTAGGACTGCAAGTGAGATTGTGAAGGTTGAGAATGAATATTATAGATGATGGGAATTGTGTAGCCTTTCTTTAGGAGTTGGCTTTGATGCCAAAGATGTTGTAAAATCCTTGTGTGTGCCGTGTACACTTTGCACCTTGACCTGAACTCTACCTTAACGTGATGCACTCGGAGAAAAGCAACTCAACACTCGGTGCCCTGAGGATGAATTTCCTCAAGCCTGTAAATTAGGTAGTTGCTTTTCATTGGAATTTCTGATCGTGACAGGTCTTACTCCCCTAGAAGGCGACCGAGCCCCCGCCGACGGCCGTCCCCGCGGAGGAGGAGCCCGCCCCGGCGAATGCCTCCCCCACCCAGGCACAGGAGGAGCAGGTCCCCCGTGAGGAGGTGAGATCCCTGCTTTTTGAGCTCAGCTGACGGTGTTGAACTTGCAAAGCTGAAGGGAACGCTAGTTGTGAGGAGGGAGCGTTGACAGAATGGCCTCGTCCGTCTCACCTTGGTGCTGTCAGGTGTAGGGTCGGAGGGATGGAAAGGCTGCAGTGCCACAGTTCATAAGCGTGTGGGGGGAACACAACTGTAGCTGTGAAATGATTTCTTCTGGCTGAGGTGGATTCTCATCACTGTTCTTTTTGAAAAAGTGGCAAGTTCAGAACTGTTACTTCTTCAAATGGCTCTGGGTAGCTCCCAGCATGGATTGACATGACATCTCTTAAGATTTTTCTTGCTTGAGTCTTAGTATTTTTTCCCCTGTCTGGGGAAAAAATGAGAACATGTCACTGTATTTTACCTTTGGAAGTTTTTTAATTGTGCCTTACATTTCCATCACATAAAACTGAAAACAAAATCAAATTTGGACTTGAAATGTGTTTCTTTTTCATGTTATTGTACTTAGAAGCCTTCAGGGTCTGCTGTCTGGTGTTGGAGGGTACAGTTTTGAAGCATAAGCAGTGGTTTTAGTAGCAAAGCTCTCAGTTGCCTTGCAGAGTAAATTACGTGTTTGTGGCAATGGCAAAATAGACATTTGTCTTCATGGGGAGAGAACAGATTCTTATCCTCTTCACAGGAGGAGAATTAAAGTAATGCTTCCTTTGTGCAGCAGTTGTTCTTTTCCAGGAAGGAACACTTCTTCCTTTTTGTGACAAGGTGTGACTTTATTGCCTGAGTTTGTCAATCTGTTCATTTCACACAGTTACTGGGAAAACTGTGAACAGTCTCAAACATGTATGTTGCAAGATGTACAAGAGCTCCCTTTCAGCAAATGTTTATCTCACTCAAGGTAGGGTTTCTTTTTTCCAGGTTCTCAGGAATTCTGCAGCCAAAGGTGGATTCTGCAGGTACACTATTGCAACAGAACTTGCCACAAATTTTGCCGCAGAATTCTGAGGCCCTACCTTTTAAAATTTGCAAAGTAAAGAGGAAAGACTAAAACATGAGGATGGATAGATTTGAGTCTGAATTGTTAAGTCCTTAAGTTGTCTGAAATTTTTACCTTCTGGTATAAAAAGCATTTCAGTGTACTTGCAAACTAAACTCTTATACAGATCTGTCCTGAAGGTCATTAAATCACACGTGCTAACACGGAGAATTCTCTTAACCATCCAAAAGCTAGAGAGCCCAAACAAAACTAATTGTTCCCAGGGGAAAAGCTTAGTGGTAGCCTGTAGATTGACAGAAAGCCAGCCAAGGTGACACTAACAATTTTTAGCTCACTGTGTAGTTTAAGAATAACTGTGAAAGATGGGTTGTTATTCTCCTCTTCTACCAACCAAGTGTTGAAGGCCGCCCACCGTGTTTTGGAAGTGCTGTTGTCTGTGGCTCAGTGTCTGTGCTTGCAAACAACCGCAGTTCTGCGTTCGTGCCGCGATGCCCGCGGGCTGCGCGCCCGGGGCTCTAAGGTGGCCTTGCCTTTGCAGGAGAAGACGCTCCTCGGCCTCCCTGTCCGGCAGCAGCTCCTCCTCCTCCTCCTCGCGCTCCCGCTCGCCGCCAAAGAAGCCTCCCAAGAGAACCGCGTCCAGCCCCCCTCGCAAAACCCGCCGGCTCTCGCCCTCGGCCAGCCCTCCCCGGCGGCGGCACCGGCCATCGCCGCCCCCCAGCCCCCCGGCCAAGCCGCGGCGCTCCCCGACGCCGCAGCAGTCGAACCGCGCCAGGAAGAGCCGCGGCTCCGTGTCGCCCAGCAGGGCCGCAGGTGAGGGCACGGTGTCCGTGTGCTCTGGGCTCGCCCACCTGCTTTGTGTGGGCACAGAAGCGTGGGAGGGTGTCACGGGTCGCGGCTGAGCCGTTTGGTTTTTGCCTTGCAGCGCCCAAACATAAGAGTGCTGATAAAAGAGAGTCTCCCTCGCCGGCACCGAAGCCAAGGAAGGCAGAGCTGTCGGAATCAGGTATGGCTCTTGCTTTCCAGCGCTGCCTTTGGGTGGGGATTTCAGTCAAAAATGCATGATAGGAAAGGGCAGTGAAGTGCTGAACCCGACAGTCTGGCACTGAAAGCAAGAGTTTTCACAAGGCTAAAGATAATCACTCACACTGCCTCATTCTAGCTAAGATTTCTTAGAAAAAAGCTCAGCCAAAACGTATTCCAACCTCAAAGTTATCTTAAGATTTGGGGGGGGAACCCCCCGTGCTTGATGGTCTGCTGTACGTGACTTTGCTTGTGCCTGAGTGAGGCAGGTTTGTACCTCTTGGGTGAAATGTTCTGTCCGTGTGTGTCCTTTCAGAAGAAGACAAAGGAGGTAAAATGGCTGCAGCAGATTCTGTCCAGCAGCGGCGCCAGTACAGGAGGCAAAATCAACAGTCGTCATCTGGTATGGAGGACAGAAATTTCCTAAAACTGGATTGTGATTTGCTTTTGCAGGAAGTAGTTAAATTCAAATGCCGATAAAAATTATCTGCTGAGCACTCTGCACTGCTTTTGTAAACTTAATTATAGATTTGCTACTCATAGTGAGGTTCCTTTTAATTGTTCCTCAGGTAGAGTAAAAGTGTAACTTTTAAAGGTAATTATATATCTTTTGTTAACGGGTTTGCATCTTTAAAAGTTGCATTTCTAAACTCTTAACATCACACACAAATATTGTGTGCTGTGGATTATTTTATCTGATCTTGTTGTAGGTTGCTTCTTAATATTTGTAATATTTTGGACTCTTTAATTCTCGAGATCGCTAAATTCACCTGGGCCTGGTGTAGGTTTTTGTCTGTGTAATGTTTCCATAAGTGACTGCAGTTCACCTTCTAAATTACCTGGTTAATCACATTTTATGGGGACAGTTGGCTTGCTGCAACTATTTTTACCCAGCTCTGATGGGTTTATTTATCACTTGACTCAACCCACATCTTTCGTTGAGCCGCCTTTAAACAGCGGCTCCTCGTTTTGGGGGCCGGAATGTCAGTGACTGTGATGAGTGTAACCAGGATCACTTCCCAGAGAGTGATTCTTCTACGTTTGTAGATTCTGGTTCTTCGTCCTCCTCTGAAGAGGAAAGACCCAAGAGGTCCAACGTGAAGAACGGGGAGGTCGGCAGGCGCCGGCGCCACTCGCACTCTCGCAGCCCCTCGCCGTCTCCACGGAAACGACAGAAGGAGTCCTCCCCTCGGTAATTCCTTCTTAACTTGAGCATAACTGACACCTTTTTATTTTTTTAACTATTTGTTGGTGTTTATCTGCTCTGCATCTGTCAGCAAATACATGGCAGTTAAGTCGTGTCCAGCTGGCCCAGTCTCATTGCAAGATTTCATTCCTGCTGCGCTCGTTTGGTGAAAATGACTCTGACCTTTCTTTGAGTGTGTTGATTTTTCTTGCCTCAGATATGTGGCAGATAGATTTGTTTTGTTCTGTTTTTTTCCTCCACTGCTCTCAGGATGCAGATGGAAAAGAGGTGGCAGTCGCCAGTGATGAAAAGGTTGGTTAGAAATTCACCTGTTAAGTAGGATTTACATCTGGAAAATCATTTAGACTGGCTGTCATTTATGCTGTTCTGGATAAGTACTTGTTGTCCTGTGGGTTTGCACACTCAAGGCAGTAAGGTGAGGGAAACTCAGATCTTGATGTTCAGGGTCACAGATAATTGGAGTTTTCAAAAGTCTCATTCCCCAGTTCATTAGATGTTTGAAACCACTACTAGCAGACAATTAGACCAGTAGTGAACACCTCCTTTATTTTCTTTTGTGTAGGCGGTATTGTCACCACTTGATTTTTGATATTGTTTTCTCTGTGTTGATCTGGGAATACAGGAAGGTACAGGAAGGTGCAGGAAGCTGGGTGTTTGATGGGTTTATTAATTTGCTGTAATGACCCTTGAGCAAGCTGTAATTAAGCCCCAGCTAGAATATACTCACAGCATGCATCATGACGTAAGAGATAAGTAGGACTACTACCATTCCAATGATGGATCTTGTCAAACAATTCTGTGTCAAACAGGTTGCAATTCAAAGGGTTTGATCTGTTTTGCAACATGCTGAATTCTCCAACTGTCTGTTGCATAAATGCGTGTTTAATTAGGACAGTTAGTACCTTTGAAGGCTGGGGGGTTTTTTGAATCGTAGAAGAACATTGTATTTTGAATCTCCATTTATGTAGATGAGCTGCTTTGCTTTATAATTGCTTTCATTTTCCCCTTATCCAGTCATTTTATCTTAATTGCCTTTTTTTAAAAAAAAGAGTATTTTACCGATATTCCCCTCCTTTAAAATTCTAGGCAAGTATGTGTTGCACTAACATTTATAGCAGATTTTTGGGAGGGAAATCTGGCCCAGCAGAAAACAGCTCATTTGGTGAATAACTTTAATCCAGATAGCTGCAGTTTAGCAACAACTCTTGATTTTATTATTTTCTTTTTTTTTTTCCCCTCTCTGCATTTCGAGAAATAAGTGATTTGGGATTTCAGACCTGTAGCTGAAAGCTGTTTTCAGGGGTGAACAAGGTTTGCTGAGCAGTACCTTTCTCTCTGCAGCAGGAGGAGGAGGAGCCCCTCTCCCCCCCCAGCGCGGCGGCGACGCTCGCCCTCCCCGGCCCCCCCTCCCCGGCGCCGGCGCTCCCCGTCCCTGCCCCGGCGAAGGTACCGCGGCCTGCTCGGGGCTGGGGGGCTGGGTTTGGTGCCTTCCCTCTGGGACATGGCACAAGGAATGCCCTGCCACCAGTTCTTTGGCTCACAGCTTGCTGAGGGCACTCCGGGGTGGGTGGCGGGTGCGTGGTCTGGATGGCGCTGGGTGCCCGTAGCAGATCCTGAATCGTGGAAGTGCAGATGGTGGAGTGCTTTGGGTTGGGAGGGACCTTAAGGCTCGTCCAGTCCCATCCCCTGCCACGAGCAGGGACACCTTCCACTAACGTCCAACCTGGCCTTGGACACTTCCAGGGATGGGGCAGCCACAGCTTCTCTGGGCAACAAATTTTATATTATTTTAGTTGAAATTTTTAGAAGCTTTGAAGGAGTTTCCTTTTAAATTTTTCGAAATTTTAAAAGGTTCTAGTTTAAATTTTAAGGAGTTTTAAAGAATTTTAGAAGGGTTGGGTTGCAATTCACCTCCTTGGGTGAGCAACAGGACTGATTCACAAGCCTGGATGGCCCCTGACTGTTTGTTCTCACTCTCTCTCTCTCTGCAGGTCTCCCTCCCCGCCCCCTCGCAGACGCTCTCCCTCTCCCCGGAGATACTCCCCCCCTATCCAGAGGCGATATTCCCCATCCCCACCTCCCAAGAGGAGAACGGCTTCCCCTCCTCCCCCTCCCAAACGAAGGGCGTCCCCTTCCCCGCAGCCGAAGCGCAGAGTGTCCCACTCACCGCCGCCAAAACAGAGGAGCTCCCCTACTGCCAAACGGCGCTCCCCTTCCGTATCTTCCAAGCACAGGAAGGGGTCTCCTCCCGGCAGGTCCAACCGGGAAACACGTTCCCCGCCCCAAAACAAAAGGCATTCACCTTCGCCACGGCCTCGAGCTTCCCACCCCTCTGGCAGCCCAGCGCCGCTGCGGAGGGGAGCGTCGGCATCGCCCCAGCGCAGACAGTCCCCGTCTCCCAGCTCCAGACCCATCCGCAGGGTGTCCAGGACGCCTGAACCCAAGAAGACAAAGTAAAAACATCCGTCTTTTGCTGCTTTTGGGTTTCACCAGGGGTTTGGGGTTTGGTTTAATGCGGTGGGAATAGTCAGGGAGTCATGGAATCCCAGATTGGTTTGGGCTGGAAGGGGGACCTTGAAGATCGTTCAGCTCTACCCCCCTGCATAGTCCACTATCCCACATTGCTCCGAGCCCCTTCCAGCCTGGCCTTGGACACTTCCAGGGGTGGGGCAGCCACAGCTTCCCTGGGCAGCCTGTGCCAGGGCCTGCCCACCCTCTGAGTAAAGAACTTCTTCCCAATATCCAATCTAAGCCTGCCCTCTGATAGTTTAAAACCATTCCCCCCTGTCCTGTCACTGCCTGCCTGCATAAAAAGTCCCTCTCCCTCCTTTTTATAGCCCCCTTGAGGCACTGGAATGCTGCCATGGGGGCTCTCTGAGGCTTTAAAGAGAAATGAACTTTATCTTTAAACCTGACTGTGGAAGGGAACCAGCACTTCTCATTAGCTCATAAATAATTCTGTAGGTGGTCATCTGAGAGAAACTACTCCAACTGGAAATCTTTTTGTCCTGCAGTGTGATGCTGTTCTTAGGAGCAGAGAGTTAAAAATACGGTGCTGGCTTATTGTTTTGGGAAGATGTAGCTGAATGGAAAGCCTTGCTCTCTTCATTGGGTGATACAATAGCATTGCTGTTCTGTTGACATTTAATGGATTAGTGGTATTAGGAAGGGAGCAATCACTCCTGAGCAGCAGCAGGGTTGTTTACCAGGCTCTCAGGCTGCATTATCCTTCTGCATCACAGACCCACAGTGCTGTTGGATTGTTTGGCCTCTTATATCATAGCAGCAAAGCAATCAATAATCATTTAAGTGGCAGCTTGACCAAGCCATAAGCACCCATATTCTTTTGGCTCTTGGGTTAATTTTCACTCGTGTCTCATCCCTGACTGTGCCTCCTGTGTTTTTCAGGGCTTCCACCCCCAGCCCCCGGCGCGTGTCCTCGTCCCGCTCAGCCTCGGGCTCACCCGAGCCAGCCCCCAAGAAGCACCAGGGACCTGCATCTCCCGCTCGCTCTCGTTCTCCCTCTGCCAACTGGTCACCTGCAAAAAAGGCCAAAAGCCCAACTCAGAGCCCCTCACCTGCCAGGGTATGTGTTTGCTCGTAAAGCCATGCTGGGTTATGGGGCAGGTTGTGTTCCTGAAGCCTGAGATTGTTCACGGGGGGAGGGGGGGAAGAAAAATCCTTGGGGTGTTTCTTGTAGTTAAAAACGGTTTGTAACGTAAATTTTTCAAACTTAATGTCTCAGAGTGTGAATAAAAGTGCTATTTATGTGGAAATTCTGGAAGAAAAGCCCCATTTTCTGAGTCTACATGAGTTTTGTGATGTCATGTGGAATGGGCTTGTTTGTGCTTAGTTTTGCAAGCAAACTTAGGCTGTTCCTAGCAGGAAGAGAAGAGATTGTTTGGCATCCTCACCTGAGGTGTTTCCCAGAGACACTTCCATTCTTTGCCAGAAAACCTGGAAACCTTAGGGATGAGCTGTAATAGGTTGCATTGTTCCTTACAGAATTCAGATCAAGAAGGGGGCGGCAAGAAGAAGAAGAAAAAGAAGGATAAGAAGCATAAAAAGGATAAAAAGCACAAGAAACACAAAAAACACAAGAAGGAGAAGGCGGCGGCGGCCGCAGCGACCGCTGCTGTGGCTGCAGCAGACACCACCTCAGCACAGGAAGACCAGGAAGCGGAGACAGAACCCAAAAAGGTAGGAATTTGGTGCCTGAGCTTTCCTTTGTGAGGGTTCCAGAGTAAGAAAGCAGGTGGGGCTGGACGTGCCTGACAGTCACGGTTCAGAAGGAGCCTCGCTGTGCCGCGGTGTTGGGAGGGCCTGGCTCGGTTCGGGTGTTTGAAGCGAGGCTTTGTCTTGGTTTCAAGGAGACAGAAAGTGAACCTGAAGACAACCTGGATGACCTAGAGAAGCACCTGAGAGAGAAGGCCCTGAGGTCCATGAGGAAGGCGCAAGTATCCCCACCATCCTAGGCCCAGCCCTTTGATATAATGTACATTTTATTTGGTTTGTACTCAGAATTCAATTTCAAATTGCTAAATGTGTTTGAGCTTTAGAATATAACATTTGTTGTAATAATTGCTAGGTTGAGGTTCACCATGTACAAAAGGGCATGGATTTACATTACAAAAGGTGTCCACAGTGTACTAGTGACATTCTTTCATTGACAGCATAATTTCATTTAGAGAGTGAGACTTCTTAGAAGCAGTAGGAATTTTGTTTTGAAGGTTTGAAACATGACCGTCAGTCCCCTTGTTTCTTTGAACTCCAACGAAGCCCTGAGCATAATCTGTGAGGGTCTCATTTGACTTCTTTTTGTATCCACTTACATGATGCTACTAACCCTTGTGGTTTGTAAGCTTGCCCAGGAGAAAAACCACTGCAGAATTCCAAGGAACTACATCTATATTTTAATGCTTTCTACTGTTGCCTGTATAGTCTCCATTTAAAGCCAATCAAGAATAGCAATTTAGAGTGGTACATAAAATGAAAGCATGTTGTTTACCAGGACACTGTGGGTTTATATTGATGTTAACATGTTGATTTGGAACACTGGAATTTCATTTGTATTTTTATGTTCTTTTTTTTAAAGGGCAGTTTCCATGATCAGCAGTCCCAGAAAACAAACAAAAAAAAAATAATTTCCTTCAGTTCCATAAATTTTGTTTGTGAGCTGTCGTTGCCCCAATTCATAAATCTTGTCTCGTTACGGTTCTTCGGGATGGTCAGAGCAACTTTCAGAGATGTGGTCTTTGAAAGTTTGAGGAACCTGAACTTTGGATATTGTCATGTTTTCACTGTTCTTTGTTTTTGTTTTTTTAACTAAAGCTATATAAAGCTTGTGGATTAAACAAAATAAATTTCTAAATTTAAACAGATGTTGGCTATTTTTATATGGGCATTTTGCATTTGCTAATCAGCTTTCTTTTGTACAGGCTTAATGAATACTCAGATGAAAAAGTATTTGATCCAGTGTGCTGGCTCTGGAAAAATTGGGGCTTTTAACTGTCCTGAGGGAGCAGGAAGAGCCCTTTAATTAGTGACGCTCCTGTTGTGTTCTTGCAAAGCAAGAGTCAAACAGCCTTATCTGCTCAGCACTGATAGGACGGAGAAGCTTAAAACAAACCAAATGTGTGCTGTGGAAATGGCTTGTCAGAGCAAGTAAAACGTTTTCAAGGTCCTGCAAAAAAAAATGAACAGCAGGTTTGACTGACTTAGTGCAACTCCAGCTGTGCTCCTGAAATCAAGTCAGCTCTGGAGTCTGGGGCTCCTCGGGAAGGAGGAACGGGACGTACTTTTGAATAGTTTTTTTGACCTGCATCTGAAGTAGATGTGATGTGTACAGTGCTCTGTAGATATTTGATGAGTCTTTTTACTTGCCATCCTGTAGGGTTTTGAACTAAAGCAGGGCTGCTGTAGATCTTGGGGTGGAAGGGGATATTTCCAAGTAGCTCCTGCACTTCCTTAAGTGCTGCATCTTTGTTTCTTAGCCTAAGTATCATTGTATGCTCCAGTGCTTGTAAACCTGCTTTCAGCAGCTTGAATGTCGAGTGTCATCTGTTATTAAAATGTGTATAATAAATTCCGAGAAGCTTCTGGACAAAGACATTTTTCAAAGTCCATGTGAGTGGATTTGGTGCTTCTGAAACCACAGACCTGGACATGGGACGTGCTGATCTCGGGCTCCTTCCCTTGGATTTTCCCTGGGAGGCTGCAGAGCCCCGGGCTGTGCAGCTCCCAAGGGTTAATGCCTCTTCCTTTTATCATCCCAATCTTGCTTCCACCTGGGTTTGGTGACCTCCCAGTGCCTTTTAATCTTAGCACTAATAGAAGTTCTTTAAATATGTTCAGCACCTGAGTCACTGCTTATCTTCCCTCACACCTCTTTCCATCTCCTGCCTCCAGGACTCTGATAAAGGGCCTCGCTGCTGGTTTTGGATGTTCCCCCACCTCTCTCCTTCGGAGCTTCTATTGTTGGTGCTCCCTCCTCTTTTTTCATCTATCCATAAAGAATGGTTTAGGTTTAAAAAGAGCAATTAAATGTGCTCTTTAAGGGGAGTGTGACTGCTAAGATGTGTTTAGCTGAATGTTTTAATTCCTTCCTACTTAACCCATTCAAGTACTAACATTTAAATACCAGTCAAGGGACAAACCAGCCCTCTCCTGAGCTCTTGCTGCTCTCAGGGCTGTTGCTTGGATGTTTTTCAGCACGGAATCTCTGCTGGGCTGATTTCCATTTGTGTCTGTGCTGCAAAGCTTTGTCCTGGGAAGCTGTTGACTGACATCACTGGATTCACTCCTGATCCCCTAACTGAGATCCCATCATCCAAACCCAAACTTGTCTGATCCTTTCACCACTCCAGCTTCTTGGTTAAAACCTCTTCTCTCTGTTTTTCACCCTTTGATTTGTAGCTGCTGTAGTTGAGAAAGTGGCTGTGCAGGTGGCTGGTGCGACGGGGCAGAAGCTGCGTGGATCTCACTTGCTCTTTTTGTGGTGGATCTGCTGAACACTGGGGTTTTGATCCAGGCCATCTTCCTGAAGTGACAGGTACAGGGTTTAAGGAAGGGCTTGCTGCAGGAATTATATCTAACTGCACAAAAAAAATAGCCCCACTCAAGTTTAGCCGGCTTAAATAATTTAACCAAAAATGAGTCTGCAGGAGCGAGACCGGAGTGAGTCATGGACAGGTCAGTCTCTGTAGCTCACACAAAAGAAAGATGTGTTTGTTGTGTCAACAGGTGGGACAATGGCAGGTGTGTGTGTGTATGTGTGTGCAAGAGTTCAAAGTTTATAGAAACTCGGTGGTGGATTATTAAATTTTTCCACTTGTGTGACTTTGGCAGTTGGCCTGGGAGTCCTTTGTGGAGCTTTCTGAGCTGCACCGTGGGGTTTACATTGAAACTTCGGTGGTGAATTGCCTCCGGACACAGAACTGTTCAGGTGCTGCTCTGGACAGGGCCTTGTGCTTCCTGCTGTGGTGTCAGAGATCTGACAGGCAGCACAGGATCATCCCATGAACCCTTGAATTGTCTGCTCAAAGTCCATTGTCGGTGTCACCAGCGTATCCAGCAAAGCAGTCACTGCCCTGACAGTTCCAGTGGAATTCTGTGCCTCTGGATCAGGCCTTACTCATTCCAGTAAATTACCTGGATATCTCTTCGAGGACAATAAAAAGCTGATTAAAGCTGAGCACAATGGAACAGGCCATTGTGTATTTCCAGACTTTAATCAACAGTCTTGACTTTTGGACGGGTGTTGTTGTGTGGATCCTGCCCGTCTCCCAGGCAGGGAAGGTCCTGTGGAATTCTTCCTTGGCTGGGAGTGTTGGATTTTGCAATGGGACCTGGCCAGCTCCCGGGGCGGGTGAGTCAGCGTTGGCCACCCCGGGGTGGGTGACTGAAGCTGGGATTGGAGGGCAGGTGACTCTCAGGGACGGCAGCCACGCGGTGCCATCCGCACCCGTTTGCGCCGCGGCGTCTGCCTGCGGGTTTGGCTGATCCCAAAAATCAGCACGGTGGGATCTTGGCTCCCAAAGCAGGGCTGGGGTGGTCAGTGCTGAGCCTCGGGTTGGGGTTGCCAGAGTAGGGGGGTAACTGAGCCTTCAGTGCAGGGTGTTTTCATCATCAAATAATCACCTGTAGAGTTCCTATGGTGTGTAAGAACAGTGGTTTTGCTCGTTTGGGATCAATCCCTTGGGAATTGTGTTTTGAACACCTGCCAGAGCCAGTGGGGCAGCACTTGACCTTCAGGCCACGAGCCAGGACTGGGGGAGGCCTCCCAGCCCAGGAGGGGGGTCCGGAATCATTTTTAACTCCCCGCTCTGTTTCCTCAGCCAGGCCGGGCTGTGTGCGCTGGGATGAGCTGAACGCATCAGGGATGGGGGGTCGGAGCCTCCTTCCCCCCACACAAAGGCAGGATGAGGCCGCCCCACGGATCCCCGGCACCCACGGCATCAATGTGGCCTTTGTGCTGGGATGGAGCCGGAGCTGCGTGTCCCGAGCAGCGGCCACGGCCGGAGAAGGGGCAGGACACGACACGGGAGCAGCGGCGCCCGACGCAGCCCCCCGGAGCCAGCTCTGCTGCTGCAGTGAGGTAATCAGTCCAGGGAGCAGCAGGTGCTGGAGAAAGGGAGAAGGACGTTGTCCAGCAGATACTGGAGAGCTCAGGTTGCTCTTTGCAGCGATGGGAGAGGAGCGGGGCTGTCCCTGCACAGCCACGTCCGCTGCTCCGGGCAGGGGTGGGCGACGCTCCGGATCCTCAGCGTGGGAAGCTCGGGATCCTCCTGTGTCGCTTGAAAGAAAACACGGAAAACGGCAGCTCTGGAGGGGGAAGGGAATTGCTGGTTGCTCCACACAAAGGCTTTGTGTTCGGCGCAGGGGCAGAGCTGCAGCTTGTGTAAATTGTTGTGGCTGTGCCGAAGCGAATGGAGCTCTGCGGCCGACTCAGTGCGGGGATGGCCCCTGGAGAGGAGGGTCAGCCCGTGGGGCCAGACTCTCCAGGCACGTGCATCACTTATCTGCTCAGCCAGAGCTTCCTTTTGGGATTTCTCCCCACCCTTGACCTGCTCCAGGCTGTCCCCGAGCTCACAAAGCTCGGCTGCCTCTGCGGTGCCCCTGCCCTGACCCAGCATGTGTGGTGGGAGGAGGGAATGTCTGTGATGGGACAACCTGGGCCTGGGCTCCGGGTGCTGCCTGGGAAGCACCTGGAAGGCTGTTTGCCTGGGAAGGGGGTGGTTGTAATCCCTCGCTCGGGTTTATAGAGAATTGTCTACAAGCTTCACATGAAACAGAAGCCAGCGGAACGTTGGTGAGAAATGCTGATCCCTTTTAGGAATAACCCCCCCAATGCTTCCCCTTTCCAAGAGGGAGGAAGCTCCCTTTAAAAATTGATAGTCTCCCCGTCAGCTGGATTTTAATTCAGCAAGTGGATTTGACTACTGATGTGAAAAAACTACCTTTGTCACCACGCTGATATTTTTTTAATGAGACAGAAATGGTTTGGCACCTTTCCAGCTTATTAAAATCTGTGAGTCCACATGCACTGGCACAAGGGGATGAGAAGGGAAAATTACATTGAGTGCATGGTTGGCAAAACAAAATCAAGCTCTTTTTTATTTATTTATTTTTAATCTGTTACAAGCCTGTGAATGAATCCTTCTATTATTTATGGGGGAGGATAAAGGGAGCCGTCCCTGCGGCTGCAGGAGGAGGCAGACTCTGCTTTCAGTTCAACTCTTCTTTCCAGACAGGAAAGTGAACACCTCCCTGTTATCCAGGGCAGAGATAAGTGAAGGTAGTTGTGTGAAAATGGAGTAATTCACGTGTTTTGTGGGAGAACAGGGCACTACCAGGAGGGGAGGATCTCCACGGGGACGGGGCTCCTGTCAGCGGTCTGTGGGTTCCCTGGGTTCTCGCAGGGTGAATCTCTCCGCTGAAAAAAAAGCCTTCCAGCCTCCCTCGGGGATGAGACTGTTTCAGCCCCTCCTCCCAGGAGTTAAGGCACCCCGGGGTCTCCATCCTGCCCTGGATCAGCTGAGGGAGATGCTCTCCAGTGACGAGGCTTTGCTACATCCTCACCCGAGGGGCAGTGTGTGCAGAGCACCTCGTCCCAAGGTCGGCCACGTTGCCAGTGGGGATTTGGCCCTTCTCCAGCTGCTGCTTCCTTCCTCCCTGCCCTCAGCCCAGCATAGCAGCACGGCAGAGACACTGCAGCAAATGTTAATCTAATTTCCTGCTCGGTGTCCTTTCTGGGTGATCCTTGCTGGGGGAGGAGGAGGGGGCTGGGTCTGCTGACACTGCAGCTCATGGGACCACCCCCCTCCTGCCTCAGTGTCCCCAGCGTTCCCTGGTGATGTCACCAAGATTCCTGTTGATAAAATGCTTGATGAAGCTCATGTGATTCACATTGTGTTCTTTTGGCACTTCAGGAGGAGACTTTTGCTGCAGAGAGGCCGAGGAGCAGCAAACGTGCCAGTACCACTGTGCTGTGCCAGGGATATCCCAGGGCTCCAGGATGAGTTCCCTCCTGTAAAGCTTCTCATGTTCCTCCAGGCACCCAGTCCCGGGTCCCCCATGGGCAGATCCCAAACGTGGGTGAAGTTCAGACCTGGGGTGGGGAAACAGGAGAGAAATGAATCTTTGCAGCTGCAGGGACAAGAGCAAGTGGCAGAAGAAATGCCCTCCTGGCCAGACCATTCACCCCCAAAAATGTGTGGGACAGGCCCTGCCCAGGTCCTTACAGCTCCCTTTGCCCCGCTCGGCCTGGCTTTGGCACCAGCTCTGCTGGGACCTTCCCCAGCTCCCTGAATGCCACTGCTGTGAGCCCTGCAGGTGCCCAGCTCTGACAGGGAAGGGGCCCCAGCTCCCTGGATTTTTGGGTGAATCCAAAACAGTGCTGCAGGTTGAAATTCCCCAGCTGAGCCAACGATGGCCAGTCCTGCATCCTCGGAGCCCCACACTCCCTCCTGCCCTGAAGGTGAACGTCTGCTCTCCGGGTTATAAAAGCTTCACTTCCCCCTGGCTGGAGCCAAACCTCACCCAGGTTTGGTGGGCTGAAGTTGTGCAGGTTGAACGTCCCCCTGGATGGTGCCCGTGGATGCAGAGCAAGGGGCCAGGTGGGTGAGCAGCAGATGCCAAGGCAGATGGTGGGCTCAGGGCTGCAGGGACCTCCCTGAACACAGCAGGGGGGTTTGCCAGGATGCTCTGGGAGCCCCTGGGATGAGTCCCCCGAAAGCAGCCCGATGTTCCTGGGCACATCCCCCCCACCCTCCTGGGAGAAGGGGGGTGTGGAGAAGGGGATTTCTACCTTGGATTTGGGTTTATCCTTGGGAAGCTGCACATCCCGCTATTAATGAGCACCCAGGGTATCATTTGAATTTAAATGGCATCACAGATGCAGCTCTGCTAATTGCTCATTTGCTTATCCAGGGTAAGTGGTACCTCAGTAAAGGAAACCTGAATCACAGAAAGCTCTTGTGCAGCTCATTAGGATGGGTCTAGGAAAGTGTGTTAACCCCTTCCATGGCACTGCCTCCCTGCTCCATGCACGGCTCCATTTCCATCCTGTTGCCCACCTCACTGCAGGGATTAGATGCAGATCACCTAGAAATACCGGGATTCGTGGCTGGGATGGAAGTGAAGGATTTAAAAGGGGAAAATCTCCGCAGCGTTGGTGCTCAGAGAGTTGCTGTGCAGAGCCTGGCTGGGTTTGGGCAGGCCTTGTGCTGGGCTGTGCTGTGGGGCAGGGGGATGGCTCCAGTGCTCTGTTATCTATCTTGGTGTTGTGCCTAAACTTGTGGTTCTAAATGCCTCTTATCATTACTTAGTGGGAGCCCGAAGAGTGTGTCGGAGTGATCATTGCACAGCAACGCCACTGGGGTAAAGAGGTGATAATTAAAATTGCAAAATCAAATAACCCAGCGATCTGAAATACCAGAACTTCAGCCTGAGCAGGTAGAGCGTGTGCTGCAGATAACCGGGGAGGTGGGAAGATTTGGGGAATCTTGGGCCCTGCCCCGCAGGATTGTTGTTCTCCCCATCTGCAGGGCACGGGTGGCCTCGCTGAGCACTGCAGCTGCTCTTTAAATGGGTGACTCAGGGGGTTGGGGTTCAGTTCTCCGTCCTGCTGTGGCCACACCGAGGCTTTGGGACGTCATTCCCTTGGCCCTTCCCGTGCTGCCTCGGGCTGTGAGGTTTGGAGAAGGTGGAGGAGTTTCTGTGTCCGTGTTTGGAGCGCTGTACGTGCAGCCGCAATGCAAATAACTTTATCAAAGAGATTACTTCTAAATCCTGCTAGAACTGAGAAATCTTGGCTTCTTTGCCCTGATCATGTTTCCTTTTCTTTCCTGAGTCCTTTGAAAAAAAAAAAAAAAAGATCTGGCTCCTTCCCCTGTGACTCAGAGAGGAGGAGATAAACCCCACATTCATCATGTCCCTGCCTGAGTCACATCGGCGCTTACGCCACTAGTCCAGAGCAGGTTGGCTCAGGGAGGGGTGTTCACTTTGTTCCCTGTGAGGAACATAATTCATCTCAGACGTGGACTTTGCCCAGAGAACCACCTGGAAAGCTCCAGGGAACTGGGATGCCTCCTTCGTGGTGCACGAGGCCCCTCGGTGGAGGGTGCGGGGCTGAGCTGGGGCAGCAGCAGCCTGGGAGGGCCTGGTGTTGCTGCAGGAGTAATTCCACATTCCCACTCGGGAATCACTCCCTGAGCCCTCCTCCATGGGCTGTGCCTGGGATTTAAAGCCTCCTCTGCAGGGCTGCAATAATCCCGCTGTCCTGACGGGATAACAAGCCAGTTAAAAAGGTCCCATCGGTGTCTTGCTGCCTGCCAGGCCTCGAGGGGCAAACGCACCCAGGGAGGTAATTTGGGGCCCTCAGTGATTCCCAGAGCTGCCTAATCTGCAGAGGGATTTAGTGGGTGCTTGTCTGATGGTGGAGGCTCCGTGCTGGGAGCACCCAGAGCCCGGGGAAAAGGCGGGAGAGGCGGCTGCTGGAACAGCATCACCACCACAAAGGGCTGCTGTGCCCACGGCAGGAGGGTGTTCACCCCGTGCCACGAGCAGCTCTGAGGCTCAGAGCAGGGGGAGGAGGAGGCCAGGGAGGTTTTCCTTACCTGGGGCAGGACATGAGTGACAGGGACTCATCTTCAGCTGAGCTGTTGGCTTTGTTCCCTCCCTCCTCTTGCTGGAGTGAGGTAGCACCACATCCCTCCCCAGCTGTGCGTGTCTGGGGGCCTGCCAGGAGCAGAGAGCAGCCCCCTGCTCTCCTCGGGGGCTTCTGCCACGCTTGAAGCTTTGCTGTGGAGCCAAGAACGTGAGCAGGGAGAAGAAAACGCGGCTGGTATTTCTGAAGGTGACAGCCTTGCCATAAATTGGGATGGATTATCAGGTGCCTACACTGATAGAATCCGAGAATCGTGGGACGGTTTGGGATGGAAGGGACCTTAAAGCCCATCTCGTTCTGGCCCCCTGCCATGGGCAGGAACACCTTCCACCTCACCAGGTTGCTCAGAGCCCCATCCTTGGACACTTCCAGGGATGGGGCAGCCACAGCTTCTCTGGGCAACCTGTGCCAGGGCCTCCCCACCCTCTCAGGGGCGAATTTTTTCCTAATATCCACGGGTTTGGATGGAGCCAGTCTGGGGATAAAGGGATTTGGGTGTTGGATTTGGGAGTTTGTGTTGGTTTTTCTCTCTCTGATGTTGCCCTGCACCCCGGAGAGAAGATGCAGCATCTCAGTGTCATTCCTGTAACCGGAGTGATCCCCTGCAGATCCATTTACGGGGGATGAAAGCTGGGAAGGAGCTGGTGCTTCCACTGCCTGTTCACACACAGAGGAACCCCAGGACACGGAGACTGCTCTGCCTTTGCACCCCCACCTTCCCCTGGGGTCACACAGAACCTGCAGATCATTAAACCCCCACATCAAACAGCGTCTCCTGCACTGAGGCTTCGTGACACAAAGCCAGTCCACGGTGTTGAAACCCAGCTGGGATCTAATGGACTGGGTTCATTAGGGCTCCCAGCAACTTCCAGGCTTTCCAGAGGATGGAAATTCAGCAGGAAAGCTCGGTGGTGGCGTTTGATTGCTGCACTTCAGGGCAGCGTGGCTGATTTAACCACTTAAAGAACCACAGCCAGGCAAGCCTGGGATTGTCATTTTGGGAGAAGCAGCTTGTGGAGGGTTTTTTTTCTTAGGGAAATCACCTTATCAGTCCAGGTGTTTGAATCACCTGGAGACAAACCTTAAAAGAAAACAGCCGTTACCTTTATTTATTTGCTTTCAGGCAACTTCTATACATAAAGGTGGGGAAATAGACATTTTAATCAGGAACAGGAAACACTTTTTTTTTATCCCCCCCCCCCAATAACTTTTCAAAGCAGAACTGCACTGGATTTTGGGTTTTTCTTGAAGGAACTTCATGTGCATCTGCACAGTGCTGCCGTGGGGATGTGCCCAGGGAGGCTTCCCAGCACCCAGACTCGGCTCCCACCTCCCCCTCCCAGCAGCTGAGGCTCCAACTCTGCCTCTTGGTCCTTTCCAGGTCGCTTTTTACGAAAGGGAGAAGCCAAAACCTTTGTTTGCTGACGCTCCCAGGGGAGAACAGGCCGGTGTCTGCACTTGGAAAGTAGGGCAGTGAGAATCCCCGGCGAGGTGAGCGGAGCTTGGCAACGACCTCCTGCTGGAAGGGCAGAGTGGGCCACTCAGTCCCTCCCGTGGTCTGGGTGGCCCTGGGAGCCAAGTTCCCTTTGCCTCTCCGTGGGTGTCACCTCCGAGCACAGGGAGGTGACAGGCAGAGTCACTTCCCGGGGGGTTCCAGCGGCACTAAAGGGAGGGAGGGGGAAAACTCTGCCTGAGTCAGCATTCCCATAAATCTGCCCCCCACGGTGCCTCCGTGGAGGGGACCCAAGGCAGCAGACCCAAACCTGCAGACAATGCCTGCTTTGTCCACCCCCCTTCTCCTCGGGCGCCGGGAGAGGCCGAGTCCAAACATTTAACCACAAAATGCATTAATTACCATCCAGCTCCCCCGGGGTAAGGCCCATATGCCAGTAACCAGGGAAGGGGGAAAAAAAAAAGGCATGGAAAGTACATTGATTGTTAAACGACTCTGACTGCAATTACTGCCATTAAAAGTTCTGGATGAACATTTCCTAGAAACATTCAGTTCTGCGGCCTCCGTGCTTGGAGCGGCATTAACTCGGACCGTGCAAGAGAGGAGTGACCCAGAAATTGTGGGATGAAGTCAACTTCCCGCATAATGGCATGGGATGCGTCCTCTGCTCCTGTAATTCTGCCTCAACCCGCAGCAGAGAGCTGTTTTCCACGGAATTTTTGCCACCTGTGGCAGATGTCAGGCCCAGAGGAACACGGTGTGTCCTCAGCTCTCACTCCAGCTCCTGAGCCCGTGGGTGATGCTGAAGTTTGGCACCCGCCCCGGGGTGGAAATGAGCTATCCAGGGACAGCTGCTTGGGAATTACAGCAAACTGCAAACAGTCTGACACCAGCAGAAGTTTGATTTCCCCCGTACCGCCTGTAAATCTGACAGGCTCGCACCTTCCAGCAGCAACAAACCCTCTGCTCAGAGCAGGGGAAGAGAACAGGAGGGAGCAAGGAGAGTGGCTGAGGTGGCAGGTGACGGATGGAGCCGGAATCCCGCTCGGTGCCTGGATGGGGGGAAGGAAATGAGAGCTCATGGGGTGGCTCTGCTAAGGGGGCACCACCTCAGCAGAGCCCCTGGGACACCCCAGGTCACTGCCCTTCCGCTGGAAGTCTCCAGGGAAGGGCTCTCAGCATCCCAGCCCGGGATCCCGAATTAGCACTGGAATGAGAGCGCTGGTATTTTTAAACCGGGGCGTGTCGTTCCTGCCTTTCTTTTAATAGGTGTCCGTGGGCAGGTTCTTCCCACAGCCTCATCCAGCGCTGCTTCAAGGAGCTCTGATGAACCCCAGGGTCAGGACAGGCTCTCACTTCCAGCTGGCACGGGATGGTCTGCGCCTTTCCAAACTTCCTCAGCACCTTTCTCCTCAAAGCACTTTCATTACGCTTAAACCCCAGGATGTTCATGCTGTGCTCCCACTGACCCGTGAGCTGAGCTCCTCCAGGGCCAGAAAAATTCCCTCTAGAAATAAAATCCCATTTTTGAGCCCCCGGGGTCGATGTGGCAGCGAATTCCACCCCTGGAGCAGCAAGGGCCGGGGCAGGAGAACCCCTGCTTTGATATCTTTAACATCTGATGCCTCCGCTTTCAAAAGCACTTGGAAAGTTTGAGATGGAAAATCGCAGCAGAAAGGCCAAAAGTGCTGGAGAAGCGAAACAATAATACGTTGTTTTGCTGGCCTGCCAAATGGAAATGAACCTCCTCAATGCAGCATAAAATAATATCGAGGGAGTGACCCACTGAGCGCAGGTGGGGGGCCAGAATTGCTTTGTTCCCACTCCCTGGCTCGGTGCAAATTCAGCTTTGAGTAAGTCACTTAACTTTCCTGACTCATTCCCCACCACTGTCAAGGTGGGTGATACTCATTCCCCTACGGATTGGTAGGAGGACTGGTGGTTTGTTATGTAAAGCTTGGACAAATTAAGTCTAAGTGTTCTCAAAAGAAAATAAAATAGAGAATAAACCTCCCAGAACAATATAAGCGGTGATTACCGACCTGGGAAAGAATCGAGAGCTTTCAGTGTTCTGGGCATCGTTGGGGGTTTCCTTTGAATGGGGACTGTGAGGGGTTTGGTCGGTGCCAGCTGCAAACCAGGCAAATGTCATCGACAAGTAAACTAATTGAGAAGGTATCAAACGAGAGCCGAGGCTGGTGCAGCGGGGTAGAAACGAAATGAGCCATTAGCTGCTCTGCAAGGTACCAGCATGGGAACAGCTTTTGTTAGAGGAGAAATGCAGCGGTGGCGAGGGAAAAACAGCCCTGGGAGCTCCTTTGTGGGGCTGGTGAAACACAAAAAGGCCCCGAGTGCCTCACAGACCTCAAATTTGTTGCTCTACACCCACCTTTATGGGCGCTGCGGGAGAGCTGTTTCTTTGTGCTAAACCACTGCCTTTTCATGGGAGGTGGGGCTGGGCTTTGGGGAGGCTTTTAAAGGGTTTAAATTCTTTGCAGAAGCCTGTGATTTGAAAACTTTTGGTGGAGGAGGAAGAGGAGGAGGGCGAAGTGGAGAGGAAGGTTCAGCCCTCGGCCGAGTGGGGAGCACCGGGCTCGGTGTTCCCTATCCTGGAGAGAGGACTCAGCTCCTGCCTTTGCTGTCAGACAGAGGGTACAGCTTTCCCTGCCACGTGCTGCAATGGCCTGGCAATAAAAGCCCCTCATTAAACCAGTTCCCGAAGCTACTGGGGACATTTGGCCCAACTGGTGCCAAGTTTCTTACCCTGCCATGATACACCATGAATGGGAAGCCCAAGACTGATGGATGAATGGATTGAACGTTTCTGTGACAATCCCATTTAAGGGAAATTTTTTTTCCCCTCCCCTCCATCCCACCCACGTTCCAAGGAAGGTGGGGGTGTCCTTTTGTGGTACAGGCTGCAATTAATTAACGGGCAATCACTGAGGGAGGTTCCTGGCACGGTCCTGCCACGCTCCCACGTCGCTTTGGTTGCAGTGACACGCCGATTCCCAACTTAGACTGTCCCACCCCGTGAATCAGCGAGATTCCTTGGACTCCGTAGAACAAATAGAAACGAATATTCCACTGGCTCTGAGGGAGCCAGGGCTGTACAGGAGGGAACTGCAGGAACAGGAATGGAAAGGACTTTGTCACATCGGCGGCCCAGCCCTATCAGCTCCGGAGAGGGGCCGACAGCAGTTTTTCCTGCTCCGGATGAATCCAAGGGCATTCAAAGATGATATTTGCGTAAAGACATCCGGTTATGCAGAACCGAGGGCAGCAAAACGCCCCGGGAGAGTAGGAGGTTGGTAACCATTCCATCCGGAGCCATTCCTGGCTGCAGGGATGGATTTGGGTACAAATTACAGGGAGGTTCAGCCCAGCGCTGCGTCTCCAAGGCACTGCGGGGGATCCCACAGCCCCGGCCTGCCCTGGGAACGGCTCTGCCCAGACGTTCAGGTGCAGCTGAGCTCAGACTATTAAAAACAGAGTCTGGGCTCCCGAAAAAAAAAAAAAAAAAAAAAGAAAGAAAATGGAAGGACTGGGAGCGAGGGTGGAGGTGCCG
>JAYRBT010000064.1:5044512-5091692 GCA_036023395.1 Myiotriccus ornatus
CTGGGAGCGAGGGTGGAGGTGCCGGGGAATAAAAGCCGCTCTGTTCCCGCGGCCCGGGCTCCGCGAGGCGCGAAGCCACACGGGGAAAATGTGATCCCAGGCCGGGTTATTTTGGTGAAAAGACTGGGGGGAAAAAAAAACACCCTCATTTTCCTTTCATCCCGATGTGTCACCCGGTTGTCCCACACAGATTTGCTGTCCGGCTCCTCAGCCCCCGACCTTAATAGAGAGGGAAAAACCAGGCTGGACACTCTGCTGCCTCTTGGAATGGATTTTCCTCCCAGCCAGGAGAGCAGCTGTTTGTGCTGCTCTGGCGTGGCGGGTCCATGAATGGGGGAGTCTCTACATTTTAAGGGTTTTCCCTGAGGGGTGAGGCGGGCTGAGGGGACACACACACACACACACACACACACACACACACACCCCGACCACCTCCCCGGCTCTGGCAGCGGCACCGCCAGGGCCGCTCCCAGACGTGAGGTCATCGGGCACCGCCGGGGGCGTCGCGGGCTGACAGGGAGGTGCCCCCGCCGCCACGAGGGGTGGGGGAACAGTGGGGACCGCACGTCCCAGAGGGGAAGCCCCGGCCCTGATGGGACCCTGCGCCCACCATGGCCCGATCGGCCCCCTCAGCGCTGCCCCCTCAGCGCTGCCACGCCCCTTTCAGGAGGCCCCGCCCCCTTTCCAGGGAGGTCCCGCCCCCTCAGCCCAGCCGCCCCAACGGCGCTGCCCCAGGGAGGCCCCGCCCACCCTCGGGGAGGCCCCGCCCACCCCCGCGCGGCCCCGGCGGGCTCCGGGCGCGGGGCGGGGCCGCCCTCAGTCGCGCGCAGGGCGGGCGAGGGGAGCGCAGCGGCGTCGCCGTCCCGGCTGTGGCAGCGGCGGCAGCGGCGGGCGAGGCGAAGGCGGGGCGGGGGCTGCAGGAGGAGCGGCGGCGGCAGCAGCAGCGGCAGCAGCGATGGCGCTCTCCGTGCCGGTCAACGGGCTGAAGGAGAGCGACAAGGAGCCCGTCATCGAGCTGTTCGTCAAGGTACGGACGAGGGAAGGGAAGGAGCGGAGGATTGGTGGGCGGGGGGGGGGGGGTCGGTCCCGGGTGGGCGCCGAGCGCGCGCGCGCTCCGACCGTTGGGCGCCGCCCCCCCTCACCCTCCTCTCCCCTCAGCGCTCCGCTCTCCCGCCCGGGGCGGGCTCCGAGTCCCCCTCACGGCTTTCTGCGGACCCTCCGCCCGGGGACCCTCTCTGAACACCCCGAGGGCTCCCCGTGAGGTGCGGGGCGGCCGCGCACAAAAGCGGGCAGCGGAGGGAGGGAGGGAGGGCGGCAGGGCGTGTGCCCGGCGCCGGGAGCGGGGTGCGGGAGCCGCGGCTGAGTCAGTGCGCGCAGATGGAGCGGCCGATAGCGCGGACCCTGCGAACCGGGGGGGTGCGGGGGGAAAAAAGTCACTCCGGGGAAAAAAGTGCCGTGCGTTTTCGCTGGGAGATTCTTTCCCCGGCCCGTGCGTGGCAGGACCGCGGAGGGTGGAGCGGGAGCAGCAACCTCGGCTCGCCACAAAGCATCGCCCCCCGCGGGGTCGTCGCCCGGCATTGTGTGCCCGGAACGCGGCGAAAAAGGTGGCAAAAACACCCGGTTACCGCCCGCTGCCCGCCTAAGAAAGTCTACTTTTGTGTCAGAAACCCATCGCCAGTCTTTTTCTTTCTTTTTTTTTTTTTTTTTTTTTTATCCGAACCAGAAGAATGAGCATGTGTTGTACTGCCCTTATCTGGCGGAGATACCATATGGTATCTCCACATGTTTTGCATTCGTTTATTGCTGTATGATGCAATATTTTGCATCCTCCGGGGCTCTGGTGATGCAGCATCTCACTTTTGACTTCGTATCGAAAGTGCACGGAGTAATTGGTGTTAATCTTCTCTTTCTGTGCTTAAACGCCCTTTAATGAAAAGCCTCTGTAGAAAAGTATTTAAATTCTTCAGATGAAGTTTCTTTCTGTTGCAGTGAGAAAATCGGAGATCTCTTCATCTGAGATCTTGGGAACTGCTTTGTGTGAAAGCCACGATAACAAACATGGAAATTTCCAGCAGATTAGGTAGAGCTTTGAAAATAAGTTATTCAGTATATATTTTATTTCTTAAATGATACTCTAAAAGTGTCAAATTTTACTCCTTTTCATAGTTTTTAATAGTATCAAGAGGCGGTAATGGGACCAAGGGAAAGCAGTGGAGGATTCTAGACCTGATTTTAGTCAGAATATTTAGGCTCTTAGTGTAGAGGTTAGAATTTACAACTCCGTCAACTAAGTTAGAGATGACTTTGCATTATTTATAACAGTACTTCTTTAATATAACATGCCAACTTATCTGTCCCGAAGTTTGCTGGCCGATTTTTTCTTATTTTTAAACAACTTAGAGCAGTGATTGATGACAGAAGGATTTGGGGGCAGGGGAAATAACCTTTGTGGGTGTGTTTAAAGAGACTATTTCATGCATGAGGAGTGGCATGGAAGAAGTTGTAAAAATAGTTGTGAGAAAGATGTGTTCATTCTGATTTAATCAGAATTGGACCAATAAAGGTTGAGACTGTAAGAAAGGGGATGATCAGTGACATTTTTCTGTCCCTCTCCTTTTTTGGCATGGGTTTAAGAAGGCTAAATTTGGGATTGTCAGTGAGTCGTTTCTCCCTCCAGGAAACCTTTTCCCAGTGACTGCTGCACAGTGTGCACTGCCTGGCTTTAGGATGAAGTTCAGGTTAAAAAAAGAAGTTATTCTTGTCTGCCTTCATGATGTTCAGGTAAAGGTTATTTCCCTGTAAAATCCTTCAGAGGAAGGACAATCCCCCCGCCCCAGCAGACAGACCAAAACAGTTGTTTCACCTGGGTGTTGCTGCCCGTCCCACACCTTATTGAAGCTGTTAAGCGTTATCAGGGGAGTGTTTATGTAAAACCTATAAAAGTTGTTTTCTGACTCACTTAGATGGTCACTTCAGCAATGGCAAGCAGAAAATGTGGTTATTGAATGGAACTAATAGTGTCTGTCCGGGGGGGCACTGGATTTTGATTTAGTCACTTTTCCCCCTGTAAATGGGCAGCTCGGTGTCCAGTGCAGTTTTTCACCTGGTTGTGGCTGCAATTAGAAAAAATAAACCTGAATTTACCGAGTGGTTTTTGATGTAGCCGATCGCTTTTCGAGCAGTGTCTGGGCTCTTGGTCCTCCCTGAGCACTGTTAGGCAGCGAAGCTCTTGAGGCAGAGGTGGTGGAAAGGACTTCTTGACCAAAATCCAGCTCTCTGCCAAACGCCCGCGGCCCAAGGGCGGGAACTGTATGACCTGAGCACAAAGGATTGTAGCAGCCCAGACTAAGATGAAACAAAGGTACGGATTAAAGCTTGAGAAACAAACCTGTGAAGCAGGAGAGAAAAGGGCTTGGCTCCGTGCCCAAGACGTTGGGTTTGAACCTCATTAAATTGTGATCAGTAACAAAATAGGCCGGGGAGGAGCGCACACATGGCTGGCTTTCAGTTATGAACAACTCCACGGGGCTGTTTGTCACCGGCAAAGCGATTTATTTTTTTTTTCTCCAAAGGCAATGTATCAGTCTGCTGGAACTTGTATTTTCGTAGTCTGCAGATAACTACCCGCAGAATTAGGGTGCTTAGGTAGGAAAATATGTGACAGTGCTGAGAGGGAGGTGATTGATCTGTTCCTTGGTCTCACAATGAGTAGTTTCAGCAGTTTTTCGTTACAGAGCCGGTGGGCTGCCTGTGGTCTCTTCTAAACCAGCTGTAAATATTTTTCAAGTCTTTTCTCCTGAGAGCTGATTAGGAGAAACCAGCGATGTATCTGATTTCATTTAGTTTCCTCGTGTGTCTCCATGTTTTATTCATGAGGGAGGCCCACTTCCATTGTCTGACAGGAATATTTTTCTATGCCCTAGTGGCATTTGGGAGGAGTGAAAGCTGCATTGTGGTGAGTGTGCTCGCAGAAACTTGAGCACTGCGATCTGAACGCAGCTTGTGTAGGTCACTTGGAATAATCGCTGCAGTTTAGTCGATCGGGTGTGGAATTTTATTGTAAATAGAAAGCGTGGTGGACTGACCTGGTCAAATAGAACAAGGAAGTCACAGGACAGAGTTACAAAACTCCTTGTACAGCTCCTGGAGGGGAGTGTGCAGAGGAGATGGGGATGGAGCTGCCCTTGGTGTTCCGGAGGCCAGTCAGGCATTGCATCCTCCTGTAAGAGCAAGGGGAAGACACGCAGGGTCAACGAGTTCAGTAGTAAAGGCAAAAAACAAGACTCAACAAACAAGAAATTCACACTCTGCTGGCAGGAGATGGGGCAGAGTAGATGCAGGTAACTGTTGAGGAAGGTGCTCTCCTCTGCCCTGGGTGACGTGTGTAATCTTGCAGATCAATTAGACCTCGAATTTCTGGCAGCTTTCAAATGTCATTGCGAAACTGGGCACCTGGTTTGAAAATCAGATAGTGGCTACTATTTATTTACTTGTGGATTGTACTCTCGGGAGAAAAAACCCTGCAATTTCACATTTCCTAAATACCCCACTCTGAAACACTCCCTGTGACTGTCGGAGAAGCTGCTCTGCATTTTTGTATATCTGAATTAAACAGAGATTTGGCAGGTGAACTGTTTGTCTTCCGGGCCCTGGGTCTGTTTTGTTCAGTTCAGGAAGGGGATGTGTGGATCCTGCATGTCCAGCAGCAGCTGGATGTGAGCTCAGGGCTGGGCTTTGCCTGGATTCAGGTCTGCCTTTGTCTCACTGCTCATTCCCTTACGTAAGCCCTGATGTGTCAGTCTGGAGCCCTAGAGCTGCTCTATGTTGGTCCATAACAAACCATTCCATGGTCTGGTTTGTCATCAGGTTTCTTTCTCTTTATTCACCTACATTGTAGTTGTGCAGTTCAAAGGCACGTTGATACAAGGAAATAACAGGACTGAGACATGCAACGTTCCTCCTCAGAGATAGAGGGCTGTTGCTTGATAATCTTATTAGATAAGTCTCCTCCTTACGTAGCAGATCATCCTCTGGAGGGTTTGATGTAATAACCTCAGCACCTGAGAACCTCCTCAGCCTTGATGTGTGTCTGGTACAGACAGCAAAGTGTCTCTTGTGAGCAAACACTGGGCTGTTGGAAAGGAGCCCTTTGTAAACCGAGGGGTAATCATCTTATATCCTGTGCTCAGGGGTTATAAATCAATCAGGCCTTTCCCTGTATCCCTTTAAATTCTCCTTGGGGAAGTTCCCACAGCCACAGACATCCTTGGCTTTCTGGTTGGAATCTGACTGCTCACACAGAAACTGGTGCACTTGGTACAGTGCTGTTAAAAGTACAGAGATGGTCTCCTGTGTAAATGTTAATTTTTTTTGCAAAACGTTGGTAAGTAAGCCTAAAGCCTGCTAGCAATCATTTCCAAAGGGATTACACAGATGAGTTAGCTTTCCTTCAGTCAGGAACTGCTGCTGAGCACACTGCAGCAGTAATGGTTGTATTCCCTGGCATCCATCCTCCCCTTTCCAATGATTAACATCGACACAGCTCTGACTGTCAAGAGAACTTGTGTTTTACTTTGCAGCTGAAATAAGTCTTAAACACTTGGTGCACACTTTTCCTCCTTTTCCCCTCAAAGGAGTCTGAAAGCTGTGTGACTTGCCAAATTCCAGCTGCTGGCCCTTGGCAGGCTGTGGATCATCCTGGGCTGTACAGTCATGGGCAGTGGTGCTTGTGAGTCACTCACTCCATGGTTCAGACAAGTGCTCTGTGCCACAGATGCATTCTTGGACCACAGATACTGCTATAAAAGACAAATCTGGCCTCAGTTTCCCCAGCTGGGATTTCTCAGGGTGTGTATCGAGGCTTGAAGGAGAAGGAAAGGCTCTTTGTGTCAGAGCACTTGGTGTGGGACAAACTTTAGGGCCTGAGTGCTGTCAAAAGTCAGGGGATCTGAGCCCTGTCCTGATGCTTTTGTGTGTCAGTGACTGGGAGTGTGTGCAGGGAGGAATCCACAGAGCAGGGACTTTACTGAACTGTTACTGAACACCAAAATCCTTGTGAGAGTGTGTGAGGAGAATGAGAATCCTCCCAAAGAGAGCCTTGTCTGGAGGTAGAGATAGTTGCTGGTTGGGAAGTAACAGGGAGATATGAGGAACACTTACATAAAGTGAGTTTCATTGGCAGGATGTGGGTGGGAGGTCTGGGACAGTAATAGCATCCTAAGAAGTTAATAATCATCACCCTCCCAGCCTGAAGTGACTCAGTGTCCCTGTCTACTCCTTCCCTGGTTATCCTGACCTCATCTTGTGGATGGAAAGGGAGTTCTTGAAGTGAGGAATAAGACTGTCTTCCAGTTGGAATGGAGTGAGCAGGGAAGTGATTAGTTCTGCAGCTGGACAGGGGGATTTTTGAAGGCTGAGTTGTCCCTTACAGAAATCTGTGTTTGGAAGAACCTAATTTGGGAATTCCTTGAACTTCTAGCTAAACAGTAAGCTATGTACTTGGGAAAGCGACTTTTGGACTCTGGGGGTTGATTTTTAAAAGTGTTCATTAGCTAAAAGGGACAAGAAAAGCCCTGGACTGTTATTTTCTCAGCAGTGTGTGTTCAGATTCTCTAAAAACAAGGCATTTGTTGTGACAAACACAAGGCCTGCACACTTTTATAGCAGTGCCTACACCAATTCCGAGTTCTGGCTGGGCTGGACCTGCCACTTAAAAATCCACAAGAACTACTTGTGAGGCTGGATAACTGTACTCGTCAGTGATTGCATTTGTTGCCTTTCCTTGGGAGATGTTCTCTTTTCCCTTGTAACTGGGCAGTTCAGTTCTCTAAAGCCTTCACTGGGCAGTCTTGGAGAAAACAAGGTGGGTTTTGTTTGCCAGTGCAGACACTTGGTTTGTCCAAGACAACAAATTTTAATTAAGGTGCTGGTTGGTTGCAAATTGACGGTCCATGGAAAAATAATTCACATCTGTATTTGTCATCCATCTTATTTGATTTTTATCTTCAAAGTTCTTTGTAAATAACCCATAACAAACAGCTTATAGTCCTAATCAGGTTTGGGTGGTTTTTTTTTCCCTGCATATTCTTCAGTGTGGAATGATAGAATTTCACTCTTAAAAAAAGAGGTGCAAGGTGCTCATTTGTGGTATGAAGAGTTTGTGCATATTTTAACAGTTAAAACACCCAAACCCAGGATGATTGTCTTCATGGGAGTTTAAACAGAGGTTTATTTAGAATATTTCTTTCCCTAGGAAAAGACAACACTTAATTTTTTTAAACTTGTTTTGAGTAGTTAAGAGTTTTTTTAATTCAAGTCAAACACATTTGTGGCACAATCTGATTTTTAGGGCTCTGAATGCCGTGTTTGTTTATGCTGCAGTGAAAAACAAGCTAAACTCTATTAATTACAAATGTCTTTGTGTGCGAGTTCTCTGAGGGTTCAAACTTATTCCTTCTATTGTTGGCCAGACAAAGGGCAAGGAACTTACCCAAGGAAAGGAAATGACTTCGTTCTGAACACTGAATATCCATATTAGGTATAAACTAAATATAGGAGTGTAATCCAGGAGTGAAGTCATATCTGTATGTTTTCATGGGAAGAGCTAATGGGATCAGTCAGAGCTACTGGATCAGCTTCAGGCTTTTTTGGCTCTGTGGAAACATTACTATTTTGGCTGGAGTTTGCTGCTCTGTACTTTGGGGGAGCTGCTTCGCTGAAAGAAAGGAAATCTTTTTTTTAAGTGGTTTTATCTAAAAATAAAATCAAAGCAAAGCATCAGGACCTTTCAGAGGGATGGATTAACCCCCCTGGGGTGACATGCTGTCCTGGAGCTCCAGGAGATAAGGCAGAATGTCCCAGAGGAGGAAGTTGTGCTGTGGAACAGCAGAGCTGGGATCTCATCTCCCATGGGATATGGGATTCAGGCAGGGAGGTGCCTCTGTCACTTCACGTTGCTTGGGTTGTAGAGAGTTCAAACCTTCCTCAAACCCTTCGTCCTGTGGCTGCTCTAAAGTAAAAATTCCAACCCCAGTTTTGGTCTGTGATGATGTTTTTCCTTCCAGAGCTTTGGAACGTGCCGTTAGCAAGGGAATAGGCTCAAAATTGCACTCATTTTTTAGCAGCATGTTGAAGCTTCCAGGTGGTGGCTTTGGGGCTGACATTTGGACATGAGGTTCCTCTGGGCTCTCCTGCTCCTGGTGGGATTGGATCCAACTCATCCAGGCCGCTGGAATGACCTGCCTGGAGCAGCTCTGGGTCGTTCCTCCCTGCTGGTCTGTCCAACTCACCGCTCACCTTCGCTCTCCAAATCAGGGTGTAAAATACCACAAACACAGTTCTTTGTTTTTCTGTCCTGCAGAAGGGTTGCAAATCCAGAGGTTTATTTGAAAAACTCTTAAATACCAATTTTACTTGGTCTTCTGAGCCCCAGTGACAGTGTTTGCAGTTCTTTGCTGTAATTTTGATGCTTTGTTGTGTGGTGGGGGGAGATTTGGAAATAGGTCTCTTGGGCTGTGGCCAAAGCACACACTGTGCTTCCTTAACAAATTTAACAAGTCTGGGGAGACAGAATCGTTGTCATATAAAATGCCCATTCCAGGGTTACATGCTGGATACCCAAAGGCAAGTTTCAGGTGTTATAAAAGAAACCCTCAGTCCTGGATAGTTAATTGTCTGTCTCCAGTTCCCTGCTAGAATGTGGCAAGAGTGTGTCAAGCTGTTACACAGCGAATTTTAGTCTGTGTAGCCTGCTGATCATAAAGAGATTTGTCACAACATGAACTCTCTGCTGAAGGGGCGACAGAGATGCCAGGCTGCTGCCACTGGGGAATAATTTAATTTCCCTGGGCCAGGTCAGGAAGTGTCCTGTGTGTGTCTGTCCTCAGTAATCTCAGGGGTTTGCATTCATGTCACTGAGCTCATTTCTCCACTGAAGAAAGGAGTGGTTAGTGTTTAATGCAGGTTTTGCTTCTGACTCTTCATCTGATTCTCCCAGAGGATGAACATGGGATAATTTCTGTTCTCCAAAGGACTAGAAGGGCTTAATTAATTTCTGCTGAGTTGTGAACTTACTTTAATACATCATGGAGATCCCACAGCTTTTCCCAAAAGCTTTGCAGTGAGAACTGGGTAGCAACGAACAAGGGTTGCAGGGAAGTGTGTGAGACAAGTCTGCTCATTATTTTGTCAGGAACAGCATCACAGGGCTAAAAATACCAGCATCCCAAAATGGCCAGTTGCTGCTCCAGTCAAATGTCTGACACAGTGGGGGCTTATCAGAAAGGTAATAATTGAAGAGGCTACTTGAAGGGGCTGATAAACATTCCTTCCCCTGGTGTAATTGCCAGATCTCCAGTAAATGCAGGGACTTCAGTGAAAGTTTTTTTATTGTTTTTGAGCTTGTTGAGTTTAAAGGAATTTGTGGAACCTGGTTTGCTCACGGATTGCACAGAGGTGGTGGAGCTCTTGAGGGGACAGTGGTAACTCAGGGTGGTGTTGATGTCAATCAGCTTATGGGAAATATAGGCTAATTATCCTGGGCTTTCTGTGGTTTAGGGGATTCCAGGTATGAGCACTGATCTTCTGCTTTTTATTCTCTATTTTTCCTGTTTTTGTCAAAGGCCTGGCTGTTTGAGGTAGCACTGATGGCCTAAGCTGTTCAGTACTGTAACTGTTTAAATGTGTGTGTGTGTGTAGGTTGTGATTTGAGAGTTTAAGTCTAACTTGATACAGCGTGAACTTGACCCAGTACTCCCTTTTAAAAGTCAAATAAAGGGGTTACACTGATCAGTGCAGCTCCTGTGAAGATGAGACTGAGAGATGCAGGTGCTGGAGGCTTCATTTGGAGCTGTCTGAGGGCAGCTGTGCACTTTAGAAAGGAATGTCCACTCTCTGCCTGAAAGACATTGTCATGTTTTTAGATGGCACATGATGAGGGATTTGCTTATTTTGTCACTTCTTTTTAATGGAAAAAGTTACCAGTTCAGTTATAATGGCAGCAAGAGACCAAGATCACACAGAAAAGACACAGGGGTAGTGCTTGGGCTCATCCATTGACAACATACAGGGAACCCAGGTGAATTTTGAGGGGCCAAACCGCTGCCCTTTGAGGGGAGGAGAAAGGCCTTGGATGTTTTATTTAAAATCTTCTTAGGGTTGTGAAAGAATTACAGGAGTTAGCTTGCTTGTCAGAGACCTTAATTGTGTGAATAATCTTCTTAATGGTTGCTTAAATCTTATTTTGCTCTCAGACTGAATCTTTAGTGACTTTTTAACTTACTTTAGCAGTAAATGTGTAGAACAGGTCCCAAAGTGCTTAAGAGAAGCTGTGCTGGGGTATCAGCTGGAACACCCTGAGGGAACAACCACCTGAAGCTGTCTCCAGACAGCCCCTGCTCCTGTCTCTCTTGGAGAAGTTGCCATGCAGCTTTAAATGTGCCACAGTTTTCCCCTCTATTAAGAAAAACTTTTAGAGGAGAGTTGGTTCATAAACATGACATGTCAGCTGTTAACAAGCACTTGGAACTGAAGTGAGCAGGTTAGATATTGAACACTCTGCCAGGTGGGAATTCTGGTGGCAAGATCAGGTCAAGAAAATCAATCTCAAGAGGAAATACTTAAAATCTTCACCATTCTGTCCTCTTGGTGTGTGGAGTTTTTCTTCTTTACCTTTACAAGGTGGTCCACACTCTGCAGCTGGGACCCCACACCACAGCTCTGGGACACCTCTGCCTGTTGGGCACGGGGTGTGTAGGGGGTGGTTTCCAGGCCTTTTTCATTCACCTTCCCCGTTCATGTGCTGATAGCAGCTCACACTGGCTCATTATTAAAGCAAGAGGATGTTTTCACCACGTTTATGGAATGTTTATTGCTGGTGTGTGTGGTGGGAGAAGAACAAACATGCTGGCAGGAGTTGTCCAAGGTTGCTGTTGGGTTTGTGCTGGCAGGGCTGTCCTGTTGAGGTGTTTGCACAGTACAGAGCCTGACACTGTGTTTACTTCCATTAATTTATGCTTATGATACCTTTAAATTTCCTATTTTAATGTGGTTTTTCAGTGCTGTGTTTTACACTTAGCAGGACAAGTGAGTTTGAAAGGAAAATCGCACGGATCAGGTTTCTGCACATGATGTGAGGGTTGGAGTCAGTGTTCCTTGCTCATTGTCACTGCTGTGAGGACAATGAAAATGAGGGTTTTAAGTTCCTGTCTGTCCTCACAGTGCCTGCTGCTGTTACTGCCTGTAGGTTTCCAGCAGCAGCAATGAAATGTTTGATCTGTATTACACATGACATGAAGGTCCCTCTGATACTCTGAATCTTTTGCAGGATGTGGTTTTGGGGTTTCTGACCTTCCCTGGTTTTGTTTGTTGGGGCAGGAAGGTCCTTCAAGCTGTCAGCAGTGTCAGCCCTGTTTGCTGCAATGTGCCACTCTTGTGTGTGGAGATGTCTGGGCTTGATGTGACACCAGGTCACCTCCCAGAGGGAAAGGCTTTCCCATGGAAGTTGTGGCACCAGCTGTGCCCTGTCCTGGAGAGGCAGAGGAAGGGGGAGCTGAGAGGGAAGGTGAGTGACAGGAGGAAGTGTGGGCTTGTCATCCCTCGGGATAAAGCTGGTCGGACCGGATTTAGTGGCATCCCCAGTCAGGGTCTGACTCTCACTTGCTCCCTGACCTGTTCCTGCTGTGAAAACACAAACCAGCTCCCTCCTCAAACCACACACTGAGAGGGTGAGCAGGAATTGAACACCGTGCACTGCAGACCCTCCTTCACTCCTGGTCTCTGCCCTTACTGATGTCTCACCTGTTCTGTTCTTTGGCTGCTGCCTCACCAGCAGCTGGGCCACTGGGAGCCTCTCCCAGATGGTTTGGTTGGCAGAGAACATCCCACAGCTCCTCCACCCTGAGCAGCCTCGTGCAGCAGCTGGAACGCCATAGGGAGGTGTTTGATCGCTGGCCCATCACACACTGGCACATCCCTCCAAGGGTCTCCACATCTTATCTGAAAACCCCCTCAGTGAGCAGCACAGAATCCTGTTTATTCAGCTTGGCAGAGCCTGCAAGGGTTGGGGCTGATATCACCAGCCTCTTCTCAATATTTCATGTGTGGAGCATCAAACCACTCCCTTCTGCATTCTCTCCTCCTTTATCTCGGGAGTGTTGAATTGCTGCAGGTTTTTCACTTGAATCACTTTACCTTAAATCATTTCCTCTCAAAACAGTAATCCTTATAGGATTATTATTAATTACTCAGTTTTTGAATGAGCTTACTGCTCATTAAACATGCAAGGCTGATTGTTATCTGCTGGTTTGAGGCCATGGGTTTGCATCATTCTGGTTTACTCATGTAGTTTTCTCAGCAGGTTTTTTTTTTTTGTTATTGCTAAAACTAAGGCACATTTCAAGATTTTCAAGTTCTAACTTTGAAAATCCCCTCTCATTTATTTGTCTTTCCCCCTCTTTGTCCTACCCTCACAGGGGCACTTTGATTCTACTATTATTTCTGCAGTTACTTGATCCACTTTGGGAAACTTGCAGAGGGTGCCTTTTCCCTTGTTGCTCTTTGAAATAGTTTTGCAGACCTTTGAGGCCCGAGATGTCTGAATTCAGCTCTGCCCTCAGGTCTGCCCTGCACAATAAGGGCTTTGTGTCCCTTTGTGTTTCTTTGCTTGGCTGTTTTTCCTGTCAGTCTTCAACAAACTCCAGCACCACCTTGGTAAAGTAAATCCAGGCAGGTTAATTTTTATGCAGCTGCAAAGACAAACATTTCACAATATAAATTGATTTTTTTTTTCCCATCACTTAGCTTGTTTAGCCACTTAAACGGATGCATTTTTACTTGTACTCTCTGGGGTTTTGTTTTTTGGTTTTGTTTTTTTTTTTTTTGAAAAACAATCTCCTCTGAATGAAATCACTGCTCCAGGGGAAGAGAAAGGGAGGAGGTGGCTTCCTGGGCTGGATCAGCTCAGCTCAGACTTCCAGACAGCAGGATAAGTCGATTTTTTTCCCTGCTTTTTTTTTTTTCCCTTTCCAAGCCCCTGGCACTCTTCCCCGGGCTGAGCTGCCTGGCATTGGGAGTTGCCAGTAGTTTTACTGTGGCTGTGATAAACCACGGTGACGTCTCAGCCAGCAGACTGGTCTGTTTGACTGCCTTGTAACTCCCTCCTTCTTATTGGAACTCACTTTCTTACTTGAGTTTCCTTAAAAAGCAGCTTTGTTTGTTTATCATGTGACACCAGAGGGTGAGTGCCCTGCTGTGGTTTCGCTCAGCTCTTTCCGTGCCCCATCTTTCCAATCTGCCACCTCTTCAGAAGTTTTTTAATTACAGTTCGTAGAGAATAACACCCAAGATAAGTCAATGTTTAATATTTACTTTACTCTGCTGGTGATGTGATGCGGATTAGACACTGGAGATATCCTGGAATATTATGGCCTGGATTAAAGGACAAGGCAGAGACAAGTTTCTGGCTTCCAGTAACGGGCTCAAGCACAACTGTTACGTGATGAACCCCCCGCACCATGAGCCAGCTGGAATTGCAGGATATTCCTGCAATACTGAAAGGTTTGGAGTTTGCTGCCAGCACAGCTCTGGTGGAGAAAATCAGTCTTGCACAAACATCCAGCAGACTGGTGAGGCTGTGGAGGAGATCCCGAGGGATTGAAGGAGTGCTGTGTCCTGGCTCAGGGGCTGCAGCAGCGCCCGGTGCACCAAACCCAGCGCAGAAAACGGGGCCTCTGGGGCAAACAGTTACAAGGCAGAATTCCTTGGCTCAAGAGCACTGGAGCCAAAAGCTTCTTGGCATCCTAAGTGCATTCCTTTTCCAGTATGTGCTCAGAATAACTTGGGTCTTTTTGGAGCAGAAGTGGGACAAACGTTGGACTGGAGACGGAGGCTGGGCTCGGTTCGGCCGCAGCTTGGGAAGCGCCGCAGGTTTTGCTCGTGGCACTGCATGTTGTGGGGCTCCAGTCCTTCATTTCTGAGTCAAATAATCCAAAAAGCCTGTCTTGCCTAAACAAGAGCAGATGCTCTCCGTTGTTTGTTGGGTTTGAACGTTAAACTGGCGCTGGGAGAGAAGGAAAGTTTCGGGACAAGTCGGCTCTGCAGCCTAAATGTGTGTGACCCTTCTTGGTCCTCACTGGGCACTTTGACTTTGGCTGAGGGGAATGGACCTTAATGAAAGCCACAGCTCTCTGCTGTGCCTGAACTTTTAAACACTTTTCCATTCAGTTCAGTGATTTTTTTAAAGTGGCTTTGCTTTGTGTTCCAGTGGGCCAAGTGAGGTAAAGCTCAATGGGATGGGGCATCCAGCCTGTGCTGTTACTGTGGTGTCACCTCAGGGGCCTTGCTCTGAGTAGCTTGCTTGAAGTTGCCACAAAACTTGAAGATCAAGATAATTTCTCAATCAGAGAGTTGTTTCTGCTTCATAATTTGAAGCCTGGGCAGGACAAAATGTATATTTTCCTTAGATGGGATGAAGTGTTGTCTTTTTCGAAGGTAGATAAGATCTTACACGTGGCAAAAAAAAGGTAAACGAGTATAAATCTATAATTTACCTGCAGGAAATGTCTGTTCAGTGTAAACACAGCCATGTAACTGTGGTGGGAATTGCTGAAATGCACCCTGCTATCTGCAGGACAGCAGTGTGGTTAAATATTAACAGCCATAAAACACAGCTGGCAGACACGGGGTGCAGAGTGAAGTGATTCCTCATGGAAGTGTCTGCTGAGGTGGGAACACACAAATCCACCTGGCTGGAATCCTCACAACAGCCACACCTACCCGTTGTAAGGTGTGCACTGAGCTTGTGCAGAGCAGAGTGCCCAGAGTAACCAAACTGCTTCTGTTTGATCCTTTCTGAGATGCTTTTGGAATTTGTTCTCCTGAACATGAGAAGTCTCGTGGCAGCTTGTAAGACAATCATTAATCTGCCACAAGTTTTATGCTTTACTTTCCAAAGATAAAGGAGGCAATTTGTAATTTATGGCAGAAAGACAACTTCCTTTTTCTTTCAAGTCTTCATTAATGACACTGATAAAGGTTTGAACAAAACCAGCTCTGTTTATTGTCCACAACAAAGTATTGGGAAGGAGAGTCAGAGCTGACAGGAGGGATACTTGTAGAAAAGAGTCCATAAGCTGCAGAAACATAAATGAGTTTGAATCCTTACGGCCTGGTATGCAAAATCTTTCTTCATTCTCCCCACTGTGATGATGGAAGAACTGGCCAGGTTTTGGGAGTTGTGCTCGTTAAAATTACTCTTGGAAGGACCCAAATAACGATAAGCAAAATCCATTGAAACTCGTCTGATACAAAGCACACCTCGAGATCTCCCATTTGCAGCTGCTTTAACTACTGAGCCAGTTTGCTCTTCAGAGGATCGAATTTTATAGCAAGATTCAAGGTTTCCAGTGCCTCATTCTTGCCCACTGCAAACCCAAGATTTTCCAGCTCAGCCATCCATCCCTCATTGTCAGAGCAATCATGAGATCCATGCCATCAGTGGCTGCCTTGGGGGGCTGCTGCTGCTGCCTAATGGACCTTTGTTGTGGCAGGACAAAGCCTTTACTGACGAATTGTCTATAAAAAAATGGGTTTGGGATATTAGTGAATTGTCAGTGAAGTCTCTATGTACTCGCAGTTGTGTTCCCTGCAGTGCCATCGAGGTTTTCAGTGCCTGGCTGCAGTTGGCTCCCTGCAGCCCTGCACAGGCACTGACAGCAGCAACTGCAAGAGGACTCCAGTCAATTAGCAGTGCCTTGGAGAAGAAGGGGGGGAAAAAAAAGGATGATAAAGAGCAAAGAACAATATTGGTGTTGGGAAGCTGCCATCCAAAGGTGTGGCTGCTCAGAGGGAGATGTTGGATCATCCTCAGTGAGAGGGAACTCGTGTGGAGTGAAATATTGTTGGGCTGCATTTCAAGAGGACGTGACGAGTCAATGGGTTATTACTTGGCTTCACAAAAGTGAGAATTTCAGCTGCTGCTCGGTTTGCCTGTCACTAAAACCCCTCAGAGCCTGTGGGCACGTGGGGGTGGCACCTCTGTACCCCCTGACCAGTGCTGTGTTCTCTCTGCAGGCTGGCAGCGATGGCGAGAGCATAGGAAACTGCCCCTTTTCCCAGAGGCTGTTCATGATCCTTTGGCTGAAGGGAGTGGTGTTCAGTGTCACAACAGTTGACCTGAAGAGGTAAGAAATACCTGATTTATCGGGCAATGCAGTGCTCCTGGGGTAACAGGGGTTTGCAGGGCTGATTCCCTGAAATTAAGGAGAAAAATCAAGTGTCTGTAAGCAAAAAGGAGGAGTCTGGTAAATCCTCTTGAATACAGCTCACCTGAACGTTATAACTGACATATAAATGTTATAACTGAATGTTGAATCTTGCTTTGCTAACTTCACATCAAGTGAAAACTGCTGGATGGGTGTTTTGGTCAGATCTCCAGTGATTATTGGATAACTGTCACAGATAATGTGCACCCTCCTCCTTTTCTGCAAGACTTTAAGATGATTTTGCTGTAATAATAATGAAAACAAATACAAGCCAAGTGGGTAGGAATAAAATGTGGAATATTCTGGCTCTGTGCAGTGTTAGCCTGATAGTCACAATGCTGTGTGTGTCACTTAAGCAGCTTCTCCACTTCGAAAAGGTGGGTGAGGAAGGTGGGAAGTGAATCCAGGAGTCTCCATTTCCTAAAGTTGGGTGTTCATTTTTCTTTTTAAATGCTAAATTCAGCAAAGGCTTTGTGTTTGCTTTTGGTGTGAAGTAATGTTTTCCCAGCACTCACAGAATACAGTGTTGGTCACTGAGCTACAGACAGAGAGGGGGAGGATGCCAGTGCTTCCAACCCTGATTGTCAGGAATGAAGCCAATGGAAATACACCCTGGTCTCCTCTGAACCCAGCATATAAGGAAGAAATCACCCTGCTAGACTTAACCTCTTAAATTTCCTTTTTTCTTTTTTTTTTTTTTTGAAAGAAGTGGTTTGTTTGGATTTAAAAAAAAACCAACCACACCACTGGAGTTGCTGCTTCAGGGCTGGCAAGGAGTGTTAAAGACTTCCATGTGTGGTGGGGCTGAGGCAGGAGGAGAAAGCAGCTTTTGTCAGCTGTGTGAGCATCTGTAGCTGCTCAAAGACCTTGCCTGCAAAGATTGGTGCTGCCAGCCCCAGGAAACAAATGGAGAACATCTTCCATCTGTGGTTTGGGGGGGAACCTCGGGAGCAGAACGTGTGCTCCTGAATGTCTGTAGCTTTGGACTTCCTGTACAGTTATTGGGGTGGGGGGATGAGAGGAAGGTAGAAAGATATATTTGAGGCCTAGAAGAATTTTTACTGCTGAACCACTCAGAGATATCATTAAAATGATGAATTGGCTTTATTCGTGTCCCTTTGGCAACTTGGAGTTAACTGGCTGGGGGAGTGGGGTGTAAGAGTCACTTGTAGCGGAGAAATTGGTTGCAGATGTTTAAAGTTGACCTTTCTTACACAAGGAAAGCTTTCTTTCAGGTTTGGGGTTGGGTTTTTTTAAATATTGGGGAGGGGAGAACACACAAAATAAGTGCAGAATTAAGGAACTGCAGAGGAATAGGTCAAATAAACTCCCTTTTTGTTGTGCACCGGAGGGACTTTCTGGTAAAGGAAACCAAGGACCACTGAAGCTAATTCAGATTTTTGAATAGATGTTGATACAAACTCAATTCCTTTTAGACTTCAATTAAAGCTTCATAAATACAACTTTAACATTCTGGATTGACCCAATATCCAGTTGAAGAATAGTAGAATGTCAAATCCACTACCTGCTCAGTAGGAAATGTTTGGTACCAGATGGGGTGGTTTTCCCTTGCTATCATTACCAGGATGATAACAGCTGTAGGTGTTGCCTTAATACTTCTAATATTGTCACAAGAAACTGCTTTTCAAGCACATCATTCATTCAGTTATCTCCTCTGCTTTTTGCTCCTGCTAAAACCTCTCGTTGAAGAGCACAGCAGCAATTGTTTTAAGCATCTGAATTTATTTTATTAGCAAAAAAAAAAGGCTTTCCTTGCAAACCGTATCTCTGCCTTGTTTGTGCACAACAGCAAGGCCAGCTCTGTCTGTTTGTGAGGCTTAAAAGGTCATGGTTGGGTACAAAAGTTCACCAGTGGGGAACTTGGGACTCTGGAAAAGCTGAGCCTGGTGTGGCTGAGTCCAGGGTGGGCATTTTTCCCCTCCAATGATTGCTCTGCACATCACACTGTGCTGCCAGAAAGGAACGTTCTGCAGTTCTGGAGCTCTTTGACACACACACACAAATATGCACAGGGGCAAACAAAGTGGCACATCCCACCCTTCCCAAGGAATTGGGCATTTCTTGCTTCTCTTGGGGCAGACAGAGGGTTTATTCTTCCCCTTCTCAGCAGCATTTCCGAGCTCTGACTTGTTCTGGTGGCCAGAGCGGAGCTGCAGCACAGGAACCATTCGTGGGGCTTGCACCAACCCCCCAGGCCAGTTTGCCTTCAGCTGAGATCTCAACTCCTGTTTTAAACATCTCTGAAGTAAAACTTCACTGTGATATTTTTAATGGCCTTCTTGTTTGACTGTTAAGGGAATTTTCACTCTCAGCCTTTGAAGGCCATTCCTGTGTACTGGTGCTCCAGAGGCTGTGGCTCCTCTGTGGGTAAACCAGGGTTTGTTTGTAATCTCCTGGCAAGAGAAGCAAACTGGAAGTTTAAACCCCTGTGGGTTGTTTGGGCCTTGGCTGGGGGATGTTAAATCCCTGCTCTCTTTTTCTTCAAAGATCCAGGTGGTCTGGCTGGATTAATAAAATGCTCTGGGGTCCTTGAGATGCACTCTGGTTCTTGGGAACACTTTTTTTGGTTAGTTCATCAGACCAGTCTGCTTCTGAACTAAATTAGCCTTGCCTTTGATAGTGTTGCTGCAAATCCGGTGGTCCTGCCTGTGTTTGTTTTTAAAATAACATTCCTTTTGAGGAATTTTATCTCTCTAACATGCAAAATTGGAAGTGAGCCACCAGGACTTCCTGTAATTGTTGGGAGTTACAAAGCTGTATTTAAATGAAGTGTTAAGCTACTTAAAGCATTAACCAATGACAGACTTTGAATCCTAAAAGTGAGAGAGTGATGGCAACTATTAGTGAGAAATAACCTCTTTGAAGGTTAAAAATTGAAAATAGCTGAATTCCTGTATTAATAAGACTGCCAAGCAGTTCTCAATTCTGTGGCTGCTGCCACTGCTGTGGGGCCAACTAATGCCCAGGTGATTCACTGGGCAGTGTGGTTGCAGCTCCTTAGATGGTGCTTTGTGTTTCATGCCTTGCAATGGATCCACATCTCATATTGCTGATTGCAGCTTTAATTCTGGCTCTGCTGACAGGGCAGGGTGAGAGCTGGACATGGAGTGTAAATTGGGGCGAGTGGGGAGCTGGGGGTGCTGACACACAGGCTTGAAAGGAACACTGTGTGGCTGGGCCTTGTCACTGCAGCATCAGTGCAGAGGGGAGAGAAGCCAATTGCTTATAAAATAAAATGGCTTAGCTTGATAGGGATTACTGAGCAAGGAGCTGGAGTGAACAGCGAGATGTGCTGCCAAAACTGCCTTAAAAGTTAGAAAAATGAGCATTTCATCTTGCTGCTGTTTCTCTCGTGTCTACTCCCGCTGGGGTGGAGGATTCCTCCCCCAGGTGTGCTGCTCCTCTTTGTAAATAGTCCTTTTACTGGATGAAACTTTCAGCATAATTTTAAACGTGATGTTTAAAGCATCTGTCAGCTTGTCTAAACCAGATGCCCTGAGCACATGAGAAATGGTTTACACACACTGCTGTGTATCAGAGCTGCTCATTTCCAGAGCAGGTCTGTGTGAAGGGGGAGGATTATCACTGAGCACAGATTATTCTATATATAAACCTTTCTGCAGAGCTTGGGAAAGAGAGAGTGTGTCTGTGTGTGGGGTGTGTGTGTATATATATCCCCCTGCTAGTCAACATTATATTGATCTGAGAATAAACATAGCCAGGGGTGGGAGGAAGCAGTTGGTTTAAAGTGTTTTAAATTGTTATGAAGTATATTCCAAATGCTAATCAGGTTGTAAACTCGCCCTTTAAAAAGCAAACTGGTGATATCTTTTTAAGACTGTGAGGATGGGAAGAGCTCAGGCAGTGCTTTTGTGGCTGTAGCAGAGGAATGATGTCCCCTGCTTACTCTGGTCTTGGTTTGTATTTCACCCTAGAAAACCAGCAGACCTTCAGAATTTGGCTCCAGGCACTCACCCCCCCTTCATCACATACAACGGGGAAGTGAGAACAGATGTGAACAAGATTGAAGAGTTCCTGGAAGATGTTTTGGCTCCACCCAAGTAAGTGTTAAAAAGATGATTTGTCCCCTTAGATACACACTGTTCTCACAGGGCTTTCCTGCACCAACGATGATGTTCTTCAGCATCAATAAACTGAAGACATGGAAAATAGTTGGGGTTCTTGCTTGTCACACCTTTTCCTCTCCAGCTCCCTCATCTTTGTATTAAGAACTGTTTTCTCTTGGGGGTTATTTTTCAGTTGTCCTCTGTGGGGTCCTGTCCCCCTTCCTGCAGTTCCAGGCTCCTGCAGTTCTCCTGGTGTGTCCCAACCATGCAGATGAAGATGAGTCTGTTCTACAAAGCTTAGTCCTGACTTGCAATGAACTGCAGTGGGGCCCTGCTGTGATGTGTTCCGGCTTTCTCTGAACTGTTGGCTTCCTTCTCCTCAGCTGGCAGGCCAAGGCAAACCCAGACACTGCCTTTAACACACTGTTTTGTCTTTTTAGTGTGGCGAGACTTCACTGTTTTTTGTTAAAAGATTTGGAATCCACAGTATTCAGGAACAGCTGATGTTAATTTAAATGGAAAAGGCCATCTGATTTTTATTTTTATGTACAGGGAACAGACAAGTGTATTTAATTAGTTACCTGCTTGATCCCTGACTATGAACTGTTATCTGCTTGAAACAAATGCCTGAAAAGTGATTTGGAAGTGGGTTTAAAAATCTTAACGCAAATGGAAGTGTGTGATGTTACATTTCAGAAGCAACTCTGAAAATGGGTAAATTGGTAAACCTACATTATGTAGAATATTTTTAGAAAGGGCCATTTTGTGCTAGTTAATACATATGATGACCATCATTGTGCTAAATGTGCTGTAGATCTCCTCCTTTCTGCCTTCCAGATACCTAAAACTTTCACCAAAGCATCCAGAGTCAAATACTGCTGGGATGGATATATTTGCCAAATTTTCTGCGTTTATCAAAAACTCTAGACCAGAAGCTAATGAAGGTGGGTTACCTGGGGGGCAGTGCCTGGGCACAGGGGCTTTCACTGGCTGGTGCTTTTCAGAGCAGCTTTGCTGTGAAGGGTCTCACTGATGAATTGAGCTGCGTGTTGATGGACCCCTGAGAGAGCCTCAGCAATTAAATCTGTGGTTTAATATCAGAGATTTCAAACTTTGAAGGAGAACTTCAGTGAGTGCTCAGTCAGAATGTCAGCAGGGTGTATTTGGAAATACCCCCTGGTACTGGATATTTCCAGCCACTCCAAACTCTGGAATGAAGCGTGAACATTTTAACATCCGGAACCACGTTTCATGCAGTGTCTGTGTCACACCCCAGTGCTTGGGTTTCTGTTGCACTTGATCATTTGACCTCTGTAGGACTGAGGGCTCCATTCAGAGTTCTGAGCTCAGCTTAGTCCCTGTTGCTTTCTTGAAGGGATTAAGACCTTTGAGTGTGGAGGGAAAACAGTCAATGCAACACCGGAGATCAATAAGTGATAAAGAATTCACAGCTGGACCTTCAGATAGTTTAGTCCAAATCTTTCATCCTGGGTGTGCTTTGAGGGAAAACCAAAACCAGGGAATCAGGAGTGTTTCAAAGGGGGAGATGCAAAATATTTGTAAGGAGCTCAGGAACAATTTGGGATTTTGTGGGGTGTGCTGCCCTCTGCTGTTGTATTCCAGAAACCTCCTGGGGACTCTGGTTGTGGCTGTTTGCTGAGCATGTGACATTAAACAGATTATGTTTAAATGTATATAAACCCCAGCATAGCTTAATTCCAATTCTAATTCTTAATTCTAAGCCAGTTAGGCACAGTCTTAAGGAACTGACATAAGCCACTTCTTAAACCAAAAATAAACCCTTGTGGACAGTCTTAGAGTATTTTATTTCGTGTATTAACCAGCTTTTAAATAACCTGCATGTGTGTGGGGTATTTAAAGGGATTCTGGTTCAGTTCCAGCGTTCCTGGTGACCACAAAGCCGCCTCCAGCAGTGCTGTTGCCACAAACACTGCACGGGGGTTACAAACCCCTCAGTGTATGGGCTGTGCTGGGGAGCTGGTATCGATATTATAAATGAGGATCTGCTCTGTTCTTAAAAAAACCAACCCTTAAATCTCCCCCTGCAGCCTTAGAACGTGGCCTCTTGAAAACCCTCCAGAAACTGGACGAGTACCTGAACTCGCCCCTGCCCGACGAGATCGACGAGAACAGCATGGAGGACGTGCCCGTGTCCACGCGCAAGTTCCTGGACGGCAACGAGATGACGTTGGCAGACTGCAACCTGCTGCCCAAGCTGCACATCGTCAAGGTGAGGCCTTGGGGGGGGCTGCAAAAGGGGGAGGGTTTTTGCCCTTATGGCAATGTTCTAGAGCCCAGCTAATCCCAACCGGGTGTGACGTTCTAGAGTCCAGCTGATTCCATCTGCAATGTTCTAGAGCCCAGCTAATCCCAACCGGGTGTGACATTCTAGAGTCCAGCTGATTCCATCTGTAATGTTCTAGAGGCCAGCTAATCCCAACTGGGTGTGACGTTCTGGAGCCCAGCTAATTCCATCTGCAATGTTCTGGAGCCCAGCTAATCCAAACTGTTCGTAGGCTCCCGTGTAGGTTTTTAAGTACGGCATTAACAGCACCCGAAGCAAGGTTTGGGTCTTGCACAAAGGGGCTGGAGCAGTTGGATTTAGTGGGGGTGTGAAGCTGTAGGCAGAGGGTGAAGTGGCAGAGCCCAAACCCCTTTTCCTGCCCTGGTCACAGGCACTTTGCAGTGCTCAGGTCAGCGAGGTGGAAGAAGGAAGGTGGAGATGAGGTGAGCAGCTGATGGTGGAAGTGGATGTCTGCTCAGTCCTGTAGGGAAAACTGCCCTGGGTGCAACCAAGGAAATGACACAATGTGAAATGAGAGGACTGTATTAAAACACAGAGAGTTGCAAGTCCAGGAGGAGGTGGCCTGGGATAACCAGAGGAGTGCGGGTGTGTCTGTATGGCCCTGGTTTGGTTTCTCTCCCTGTCTCCAGGGCCCTGTGTCAGTTCTGTACTGCAGATGGAGCCACAGATCCACTTTCTGCCTGGGTGCAGAAGCGTTTCCTTGGCTGAGGACAAACGCAGAGGGAGCTGCCAGGGCCGGGTGTATCCCAGAGGAACAGCTCCTGCTGGCTTTAGCAGTGACTCTGAGCGCCCTGCTTGGAAGGACAAATTCATAACCCGATTCTTTTCCTTTTAGGTGGTGGCCAAAAAATACCGCAACTTCGAGATCCCCAAGGAAATGACGGGGATCTGGAGATACCTGACGAATGCTTACAGCAGGGATGAGTTCACCAACACCTGTCCTGGAGACAAAGAAATTGAAATAGCTTACAGCGATGTAGCCAAGAGACTCACCAAGTAATCAGCACTTGCAAAAGGATGACTTCCTGCATATTCCATAACAATGCTTCTAACAGACTGCTCCTTCCAGATAAGATATAGCAATTTTTTGGTTGGTTTTTTTTTTTTTTTTGCATGAACTTGCAGTTATTCAAAGTTACGGTGGATAGACCAGGTACAGTAATTACCTAAAGTTTGCAGAGTTAATTATAGGCTTGTTTTTCCTCCCCTCCTTTGAATATCATTCATGCAGTCGTGTTGCACTGAGGGAACTCTGGATTCTCCAGTGTGAAAGGATTGCCTTGCCCCTCTTGCTTTCCTCTGTAAACATTTGGTCCCTGTCAATGGGTTGGTTTAGGACACTGTCTCGCTGTATGGTACAAGGAATATTTATGTATTTTGGAATTTATTGCTTTTCCAGAAGATCTGTACACAGTTGTCAGTACCTGTGACACGTTGAACTGTACCTGCTTGTCTATCCTATTTACATAGAGAAGGGAACTTATTATCCAAAAGAGCCATTTGCAGAATACTTGGCAATTTTGATTTTAATGTAAAAAAATAATAATCCCTTGGATTTGAAGTCACCGTAGTGGTTGAGAATGGACTCGATGTGGAGCTTGGATTTGAAGGACCTCAGCATCAGGGAAGTTTGAATTTAGGCTTGAGTGCTGTAGCAGGAAGTTCAGAGCTGGTTCTTTTAGTTGTGTCTTCAAGAGCCTGATGAGACTCCACCAGCTCCTTCTGTCCCGAATTGTGAGTTGCAGCAGAAAAACACTTGTCAGGACACCCTTGGCCACCAGGAAACAGCACAACTGGAACCTGCCATCCGCTCACCCGCAAAACTGCAAGTGGTTTCTTTTTGGTAGTTAAGAGCCTTTGTTTTGTATAGGTCTTTTTGGTGATATTTACTTAAAAAACAACCTGTTCTGTCATAACCCGAGTCCATGTAAACTGTAGTGTCCTGGATAGCAGTGCAATGATTAGTGATGTGCAAAATGCCCCGAGAGCCATGACCTGGGAACCTTTGGGCAACTTTTTTATGCTCTTTCTTTCCTCAAGAAAGCTAAAGTGACCTTTGAAAGACAACACTTGCCTTAAATTTTAGTATGCAGGCCTGGGTTTTATTTTTTGTTGTTGGTTTTTGGTTTTTTTTTTTCCCTGAAAGGAAAAATCTGTTGATGACTTTCGTAAAGAAGTGTGGGGGGAGGTGGTGGGTGGGATCCAGTCCTTTCCATGGAATTCATCCCAACTGCTGGTGTGTGCACCTGGACTGCAATTTTGCATGATCATAATCATTGCACTACTATGCAGAACCTTTTTACAGCAACGCTGAGGGAATAGCACTACAATTTTTTTAAAGAGCAATTTTCAAATGTTTCTAAACCAGGGAATAGTTTTCTTGTTTAAAATTGATGATTTTGATGCATGAAGTGAACTGTTAGGTTATTTTTAAAAGACCATCATAAACAACTCCAAAGAATGCTAGACTTATATGCCTATTTTTTTGTAAAGATACTTTTATATTTAACTGATTTTAGAAGCTGGAAAGTGCTATTCCTGCTAGGTTGTTCTTGGAATATTTAACATTCTGCAATAACGTGGAAAATGCTCACATAAACACTTTTATACACTAATTTTTTTTTGGTAAGCACTGGCTTTCTGAAAACCAGCCTGACTTTTACAGGCCTCCTGCTTTTGCTACTTTATATACCCGTGGAGTTAGTTTGACATAGAAGAGGTAGAGAACCAGATCCGTATTTGTATACATGGCTTGTGGTGCCTTGTCTTGCCTTCCTAGAGCTACAATTCCAATATAAAGGCAGTCAGTAAATCCTGTTACTTGTCTTTCAAAGGCAACTGTATTAGATACACTTAGGCCCTGTACTGATTTGTTGCAGGGGTGTTCAGGAACAGAAAGGAAATTCTGCAGAGTGACCTGGTTAGGAAAACCTAAACTGTAGCCTTTTAATAATCACTGTATTCTAATGTCACGTTCTCCTCCTGAATAAAGTTGCTCAGCCATAATAATCCTCTGTAGGGGCTCAGTCTTTGCTGCAACGTGACATCTAGAAAAAGGAATGTCTTTTTTTACTTAGATAACAACATTTTTAGTGACTAGAGAGGGTAAAAAAACCCAACAACCCCCCGCCAGCCCTCACTGGTTTGGTGCTCTTTGGCATCATAGCTCACCTTTACAAACAAAACCGTAGGAAGCAACGTGACTGGAGGCATATTTACAGAAGATAGATGAGCTGGCCCTTGGAAGTTGTAGGAAGGGAGGTTCAGGAGGCCTTTCCCGAGCAGGTCAGCCGTGCTGTGCCCACTGTGGGGCACAGGCACCGGGCAGGGCTGTCAGCACCAAGATTCTGGGGTGCAGCTGCTGCAAACACCCCCCCAGCTCCTTAAACACCCCTTGGCCTGTGGGAGATAAAACATCCTCTCTGCTTTTTAGGCAATCTCCAAGCCATTGTAACTCGGTATTTTAAGGATTGTGTGTGAGAGCTTGTAAACAGAGGCAGAGCTGTGGCTGGAACTAACGCAGTTCTTATCTCCCGGCGGGGTTGGGATGGCTGGTAACTGTCCTGTGTGAAAGCACTGGGGCTGTCCCTCGGGCCTCCTGCTGCACAGTTTTGTTGTGGCAGGAGCTGCCCAGCCCCTCCTGGCTTCAGGAGAGAGCAGGAATGTCCTGGAGAGGAGCTGCTCTCACCTCTGTAGGTGATCCCTGCAGAGCGCCGGGGAAAGGCTCAGCGTCTGGTGTGGGCAGAGCACTTTCATCTGGCCCCAATCACCAGCTCCACATTAATTAAAAAAGCCCTTTCATAACTATGTAAATTCTTGACTTCTGTCAACTTGTTTACAATCTGATCTTTAAATGCATTTTTAATTTCATCAAACAGCAATTAATCTGCCCCCTGTTTAAATTTAAAATGCTGCTTCAAGCCCCTTGTACAATTTAAAAACAGCAGTTACCCTTTCAAGTTGGCATTCCAGTTTGCAAGTTGGTTGCATGTATTAGCATGCTGAATAACTTACTTTATTCTCAAGCTGAAATATGCTTAAATTCGCATTAAAACAGGTGACTTGTGTATTTCCTGAACACAAAGGGAAAATCCATCATCTGCACCCTGTTTTTGTGTGGGAGAGCAGATTATCCTATATATGCATGATTAGGGTTATTTTTTTTTCCCCTTAACAAAGCTTTCCCTCTTGAAGAGATCCCTTTCTGTGGAAGGGCTGCCTGTTAAACAAGAGGCATGTGAACTTCATGGAGCCATTCCACGCCCTCCAAAGCCTCCCTGTCCACCTCTTCGTGGATGGATGTCCCACACTGCACGGTTCCTGCCTCAGAGCTTTTTATTTCCCCATAAAATTGCTGGGTTTTGGGGTTTTTTTTATTTCCACAGTGGGCATGCCTGGACTGCGTGCAGCTCCGTGATAAGAAGAGAGATGTAATCAGATTTTTATGCTAAAGTAGCAAATTAGCATTTGGTATCAAAGCAGCACAGACAGGAATAAATGGAGGCCGCTCGAGCCAAACCCGCTGATGCCTATCTGGGCTCAGAACAAAAAGTGGCGGAGCACAAAGTCAACTTTGCTGGGCTCTTTTGCCACTCACAACTATCTGAACACATCCAGGTAATGTTTTCAGGAGGAGGCTTTACCCCCAGCGAAAAAGAAATAGCTGATCTGCCTCAGAACCTGTGCCACCAGCTCCTCACACTTCTTGCTTCGGGAAGAGGTGGGAGCAGAGCTGGGATCCCGAGACGGGACATCGAGGATCGGAGCGTTGTTTGCAGAAATACTTGAAGAGTTGATACAATTTATTGTAGTTTTGCTTAATGTCTTTCACTCTCTGGAACATCTTTTACGGATATACCAGTATACTGCTGGCAGCTATTGTTAAATAAAATTATATTTTCACTACCAAGCAGGTATTTCTCTTATTTCTGCGGGTGTTTGGAGCTGTTGTTTTAGGTACCCATCAGCCTAATTTTGTGATGTTTCACCAAAAAATTCCTAGAAATAAACCAGCACTTGGTTCCACAGTTCCATGTCTTACAGAGATGGGAGCAATGCCCTGAGTTACCTTCATTCCTTCAGCACTTGATGGAGCTCCAGTTTTCTTACTGCAGGGGCTGAAGCAGAGCATTTGAAGCACAGCCTTTGCTAAAAGCTTCACTTGTGTCAACTGTGCTGTGAAAATTCCAGAAACCATTTTCTGTATTGTTTTCCAAACTATTTTTTTTTTCCTTATAAACAGCAGGAAAATGCAGCAGCTGAAAGGCTGAGGAGACCCTGGAAGCGTCTCCACTTCCTGGCACAGGAGTGAACCAATTTGTCAGAGGATAGTGAAAGGAAGAAGAAACCTGGACAGACCTTTGTTTTCAGTGGGATGCAAAGGGAGAGGGATGGAAAGGGAACTCACTGCAGGTGGTTGCCTGAGGGCTCTCGGACACTGGTTACAGTGGGAGCTGAGTGTCTGAAGGGTTTTGCTGCCTCTGAAAGTCTCCAGGAGAAAGGCTGGATGCAGTGACTCACGGATCAAGAACATGGTTAGCTGTAGTGGCTCCCAAACTCTTCTCAGTGGATCACAGGAGGCCAAGGAGAACCTTTGATGGACTCACAGATCAGGGGAGGGTGTTAACAGGGTTCATGAGGAGCAACTGAGCTTTTAATCACAAACATTTAGGAACTGCTGCTCCAGGCCTTTGCTGCACTGAATTCACTGCAAAGCAAGATTCCCTGCAGCTGGTGATGCTTGGGTTTGGGGGGGTCCCCTGAAGTCCATAGGCAGAGTGAAAACAGTTTCATTTCCAGTGGGATAAAAGGCGGCAGCTCGGGCAGTGACAAAGTGTTTCAGTCTGGGTTAGAGTTCCTCCCAAGGCTCACGAAAGTTGTGGTGGCTGAGCAACTTGGGGTCATGATTGCTGTGTTCAAAATGAGGGAAATTAGTCAAGTGTGGGGAGGTAATTCCTGAAAAGTCTTGGTTTAAGGTGACAGCCAGAGCCTGGCTGGTACCTGTGAGATGAGCAGCCCTGCAGAGCCTCCTGCCCTTGGCCTGCCTAAATTTGGGATGAGCTCCGATGCTGGACGGTTTCCAGAGCTGGAAGAAGAGAACTCATGATTCTTTGACTCAAGAGGAGAACTGCTGCCTTCTCACCACCGGCCAGAGAGATGAAAACAGTCGCTAAACGAAGATCAAACGTGAATTTTATAAATAAACAAACAGAGTCGATGCTAAGGGACGTCTCAACTGCTTTGCCTGCGGCAAAGGGCTTGGCAGGACCGAGGAGAACGACTTTGTCAGTTTGCACATGGAATTCTTATTTTAAGGAGCCTGATTGGAGTGATAGTGCTGCTCTTAATGAGTCTGAGGGCAGCACTGGTTAAAAACGCCCTCCCCTGTCCACTCGTCGGCCGGGCAGAAATCACTGACGGGGCTGAGCTCTGGGGGTAGAACGTGGCAACGTTCTCAACGGGGTGTGATCAGAAAAGCTGATTGTGAGAAGCTTCTGGGAGCACTCAAACACTCCAAGGCAGCAGGTTTGAGAGTGTGCCAAGCAGGGAGCTTAGTCAACTGCGAGCGGCGCCTGCCCGGCCGAGCGCGGCAGCGCAGGGCTTGCTTTGATCTGATGTGCCTTTCAAGCCTCCCTGTTCCAGGCCTTCCCGCTGGGGAGAAGGGACTGTGGCTCACGGAAGTGGGATTGCTTGGAGTGGGGAGCAGAACCCAGAAAATACCTGAAAATACCAGCTCTCGAGTTCACAGGGGGACGTGAGCTGGGAACAGGAAGCGTGTTGGTCGGACTGCCCAGGGCAGCGGTCACAGCACCAAACCTGCCGGGGCTCAGGAAGTTATTGGGGGTTGGTTTTGGGGTGCAATTCTTGTTGGGAAGACTCCGATGAGGAAGAAGGGTGATCTGGAACAACAGTACCCTGGAGTTGGTTCTGGAGGCCTCCAATTCGTTTCTTGTCCCTGTCGAGCAAACTGTTTCCATTTGTAGCAAAAACATAGAGTAAATTAAAACGTAGGGTAAATTATTGCCCTTTTCTTATTTTTTTTTCTTTTCATTTAAGTAATTTCAAAAATCCAAAGGAATGATTTCCTTTGAAAGACTTTTTGGTAGTGTTTTCCATCCGCAGCAACCAACAAGGAGACTCAGAAGTATCACGGGCAACCCTTTGAGATCTAAATGAGGACCCTTTGGGGGGCAGAGCTTGCCAGTGAACCTGCTCTGGCAGCAGCACCGGGGCCTAAACACGCACGTGGAGCTCCAGACAAGCCCCAGCTGCGCCTCAGGAGCTCCTGGGGTGAAGAGGGGAGCTGAGGCTGCTGCCCTGGAGGGGGTTTGAGTGAGGACAAGGGCAGGTGCCCTGAGGAAATCGGCTTTTATTGGCCGTGCTGGTCCCATGGGCCCCAGTTTATCAGCTTTGTTGGCGACTGGCAGTGACATCCCACGAGCGTCACGGAGCCCTGCGAGGGTCCAGCCCCGTCCTGGGGCTTTGCAGATGAGTTTGTTCGTTTGCCCTGGGTGGGTTGAGCCGTGTCCAGGGGGAGCTCCTGCTTGGGGCTGCGTCTGAAACACAACTCAGGGACGGAGCTTGTGCTGCTCTCTCTGTCCTTCAGGGCACTTGGACAACCCAAACTGCTCTTTGCCCACCAAGTGCCACCCCCTGTGACACGGGAGCACCAGGCAAGGACAGAGGGGAGGAAAATGCTGGCAGTTTTCACAGCTCCTCCTTGTGTGTGTGTGTGTGTGTGGGCAAGGCATGTGCTGCTTCAGCTACTTCTGAGTTTTAATTCCCCCAGGCAGTATTTCTTATAGGGACTGGGAGTTGCTGCAGTCTGTGTTTTGTTGGGTTTCAAGGCAGTGGTTGGCTCTTCATCTCGCTGCCACCCACTCTCCCAGCAACCAGGAGCCACAACAGCACACGGGGGCATTTACTGCAGGCCGGGTGGGTTTGAGGGTTCTGGGTGGGATTTTTTCAAGGGGCTTTAATTTCTGAGCTCCTCGTGGACTTGGAGCCAGAATCAGCACACGGGGAGCGTGAAATAATGCAGCTCTGACCTTTGGGGGAATTGTTCTCTGCTGGGTTCCCTGAGGAGGGAAGTTTTGCACACTTGCAGGCAGCTCACAGGGTGGGGATTGTCCCTGGGTCCCTCCAGGCACCAGAGTGTGACAGACCAGCTCAATTGGTCTGAGATCCTTTTGTCCCGGTGGGCAGTGAAAGATGCACATGAGGAAACTTTCTCACAGTGTGACTTTGCCCACAGGGCAAAGTGATACAGAGATCAGCGTCCAAATCCCTTCTCAGGCTCTTCCCCTCCAGCCCACACTTCCCTTATGGCCAGTGACTCCTTGCAGCAGAGCTTGCTCAGCTTTCCCATGACACTTCCTGCTCCAGACTGGATCTGTGGTGGCCACTGGACTGGTCAGAGCCAGCTGGAACTTCATTTTCTTTGGGAGTGAAGTGTTTGGAGAGGGCTGGGGTCAGGAGGAAGGTGCTGCCCTTGTGGGTGAGGAGGAACTTGCTGGGGGCTCCCGAGGGCAAATCCTGCTGCAGGTGCTTCACTCTGGGTCCAAACGGTTGAGCTCAAGGAGGGAGAGGCTCCTGAAAGTGTTGGATGGTTGGAAGAGAAGGATCCCGAGTATCCTAACGCGACTCAGAGCACCGGCAGCCTTTGAAGTGCTCCCCTGACATCCCTCCCGGACCAGCCGCTTTCATCCTCCGCCAGCGCTTCCCCAGCTGGGCCGATGAAAGGGAAACTACAGAAGCCATAAATCCTGGCTGGTAACATCTCCAGTGGGGAGAGATTGCACAATGAGCCCGAGCTGCTGCACAAGATAAGAGAAGGCCTTGAAACCCAGGCAAGCTGGGACTGGTTCCCGGGAATAGCTGAGCTCCACAGCTTCGTTGGGGGTCCCTCCGGGTTACCGGCGCAGGAGCTGCCTCTGGGTGCCCTCCTGTGAGTCACCCGGTGCGTGTCTGGGGCAGAGATCCCCGGCTCTGACCCGGCCCGAGGGGTGAAGCCATGTTTTGGGGGCTGTGGGTGGGTGCCAGCGCCCCGCTCAGCGCTGTCCCGCCGCGGTTGCGCTGCTCCCACGGGCTGATCTCATCCCCCGAGCTGAGCTCACGAACTGCACCCACCTCCGGGCAGGGGGGACGCAGGTCAGGGGCCCCCCTTGGCAGAAGAGCCGGGGGGAATCTGGGAGTCCTGATTCTCCAGGATTGGCCACGCTGTGTGGTTGGAACAGGCGATGAAAGGCGAGGGCTCTTTGTGTCTCGGCGCTGAGGGAGTCGCCGGAAGGCTCCCGCCTTTATCAGGAGTGTTGGTTCAACAGAGGGGAAAAACACAGCCCGGATTGCCAGACAGCAAATAGGAGCAATTCCTGGGAATGTTTCCCTGAGTGAATGGGAACGCTGTTAGTGGGCAAACTGCAATCAGTGTTGGACTCCTAATTTTATTTACACCCTTGCTGAGATGCTGATCCCTGCCCAGCCTGGGAGTGATTCTGTGCAGAGTTCACTTGGGAATAAACACTTGGCTCTGCACAAGGTGCCAGTGCATCAAACTGGCTTGCCAGGCTTTTCATGGGACACTTCTCCTCGTGTCTCCACAGCACCAGTCCAGCACGTCTCCCCTTTGTAGCGGCAGACCAGGAAGGAGGGATGGGCGAGAAGTCCAGTGACCCCCCTGAGAGGGCTGGTGGCGTTGTGGCACAGCACTCAGGGAAGGTCTTGAGGCTCCATGTCAGAGGCTCTGTTTTCCCACTGCTTGTTCCTGCACTTCCCACCTGCAGTGGTGCTGGGAGATAGAAAACATGCCCCTTGGAGCTCTGGGTGTTTGTGCTGCGGCCGCGGCTGCTCCGAAGCCCTTCGAAGGGGGGGTCGTTGCATCTTGGTGTCACAACTTTGGGTGGGCAGCTGTGGGGGAACCTGCCAGTGCTGGGACACAGGCTGGGCCCGAGGAAGACCAGTGGGGTGGGCAGAGGGACACGGAGCAGCTCCTGTGACATCCGGCCAGAGGTCTCAGACCTGCAAACCGCTCGCTCAGCCCTGCCCGCGTCATGGACTTCACTCGCTCTCCCCCCGGGCTCTGACCAACCCTCCTTTTGATTTCCTCGCTCTCAAGTCCCGCTGGCACCACCGGCCCCAACTGCCCTTCCCGGGGGGGCCGTGCCCCTTCCCGTCACATGCCGTGCCGTGGGGCAGCCCAGGCTGCCCCTGTGTGTGCGCGGAGGGCAAAGCGGATCCGCCGGGACGCCGGAGAGCTCTGGAATTTGGCACCGACACTCAGACAAACCCAAGGCTTTGAGGAGGCAGATGCTGTGTCTAGGAATTCAGATCAGCAGCTGTTAGTGGAAACCTCAGCCAGGCAGGAGGCTCCGGAGCTGCCGTTGCCCTCCAGGGATGACTTGGCTCCGTCGGGGCGTTCGCTTCGCCCGCTCGGAATTCCTTGGAAAAGGAGCCTCAGTATCAGCTACACCCATGAGATATTTTCCTCCCTTTGAGCTGAAAACCTCAGTGTTCGCTGCCCTGCTGTTACCTGGGTGCAGGATAAGCCTTTCCAGGCACTGTGTTAGTGCAAAGGTGTGAACAGTCCCGTTCGAGCAGATGACACAGATTTTGGGGAATCGGGACTCCTGGCCCTGAAGCTCTTTCTTCTGTGCCCAAGGGGATCCTCAGGGCATGGAAAGCCCTGTTGGACCAACAGCTTCATGCACTGCGAATCTTCCCCTTCCGTAGCACCCACGTCTCTTGCAACCTCTTAAATCTCTGGAACGAGGGAAGGCAGCAGCAGGGGAGATGCACAGGAAGAAGCCCTGGATGTGTCAGGAAGGTGGAGAGGACAAACAAGCCCAGGAGCTCCTGTGCCCTGAGCCGGTCGCTGGGACACGGGGGAGGCAGTCCCAGATCCCGCAGGCGCCCGCAGCTTCGGTGACACCGGGGCAGTTTGGTGGGGAAAGGGCCCCGTTTCTGCTGGCACGATTTGGGAATATGTTCCAGGTGCTGCTGCTCCCGAGGAGCAGCGCGGGGCTGTCATGATCCAGGCGGCCTGTGGAGGTCAGGCTCGGCCCGGGGAATCTCCGGGCAGCTCCCGGGACCAGCCGTGGGCTCCGGCCCCTGCCCCGCTCGGGGCCACCTCGGGGGCTGCACCTTCGGCACGCCGGGGTTTGGTGGCTCCCACCGCCCTCCCTCCGTGGAGAAGGGAGGACACGGAGACACTGGGGGATGTTTGGCTTGTGGAGAGGCAGAGGGCGAAGGGAGCCCAAATACTCTGTTCTGGCCCCATTTTAACAGCGTTGAGTGTGTTCGGGCTTGGCTTAGAGAAACGTTTGTTGCCGCGTTCCAGGGTCTGCACCACACCTGGGGTGTGCTGAGCTGTGTCACACTCTGGGGATGCAGGTCAGAGGTGGCCACAGATGGCCATCAGGACCCCTTTTGGTGCTTTTCTGTGCTGAAGGCTGGATGATGCCTCTCTCCAAACCCTGCCAGGCAGCCAGTGGGACAAGCACCTCCAATGATGCCATTTAAGACCATCCCTGTCCCACAAGGCAATTCCTTGGTCCACCCCTCATGTGTCGCCATGAGGATCCAAAGCACGGCTGGATCCCTGGGAGTCTGTGCAGTGCCCTGTGCCAATTAGAGCTGAGTGCAGGCTCCTGGAATGACCTTTGCTGCTGGACTCCTGTGTCCTGCCCACGGGATGTGGCTTTGGTGCCACTTCAGTTACCAGTGGCAGTGACTGTGGCCACTGTGGGGAACGGGGTCACTGCAGCTCTGACACAAAGGTCCCCCCAGCAACCTCTGCCTTGCTGTCCCCTCTGGCAGAGGTTGCTGCTGATCCCTCTGCTCTGGCCCCAGCAATGATTTGGGGTGCCAGGTTTTCCTCTGGGGCACGTAGGAAATTCCCGTGGTGAAGTTCAGGAGTTTCCCTGGAGCTGAGCACTCTGGGTGTTATCGAAGCAATAATCCTTCCCATTTCCCACCTAATCAAGCAAGGAGACCTTAAACAGTGGGGATGCTGTTGGTAACACAGCAGATGCTCCCTGCCTGGGTAACTGTCCCCGCATTCCATCCCAGCTGGGAATACACGGAGGAGGTGGATTCCTGTTTTAGACGAGCTCATGTTCTTTGCTATTAACAGGTTTCTGTAGATGCCACACAAAGCATGCTATTAAGCAGATGAAAGGCCAAGGAACGAGTTAGCTGTGCTTGTGCATGCCCACGGGCTGAGCTTTCTGCCCCTCCCCTGTTTTTGTGCTGGATCCATCCTGCATCAAAGTCCCTCCGAGGAGCCGGGGAGCTCCCAAGCAGGGCCTGTGATGGTGGGCATGGAGTGAAACCACAGCGTGTTTTGCTGCCTGGGGAGTGCCCAGCTGATGCCAGGCTGAGCCGAGTGACAGGTTCATGTTTTCCTTCCCTCAGCCTCTTGTTCTACCAAAAAAAAGGGCATCCTCCTTCTGGGGACTCCTCCACCTGCCCAGCTCCTTTGCTGACTTGTGCACTCTTCCTTCCATGTTTTATAAAGATTGATGAGCTTGGTGGGACTGGGCAGGGAGTGACATCCCTGGGCTGATGTGGATGCTTTGGACTAGGGAATGCCGAGGGTTTGGGGCTCACCCTGGCCAGTCCGTGTGAGGGCAAATTTCAGGAGCTCGGCTGCTCCTTGTCCTGGTGCAGATGGAAATGACCCCCTGGCAGGAGGGAGGGATTGCTCTCTGCAGGATCCACAGCTTCCTGCTGCTGCTGCAGATCCCAAGGTTTTGCTCTGGAGAACAGAGGGGCAGGCTGAGCTGGGGGACAGGGGTTGGGGCGGGTTTGGAGATGAAGGTGACGCTGTTTCCCGCCTCGGGAATGGGGCAGTTGCTGGGCTCTGGGGGCAGCACTGGCTGATTTTGGGTGGCAGATGAAGCAGCACCTCTGCAGGACAGTGTGGGGCCGTGGTGGGACCATGCTCAAGGGTCTTGGGTCCCTGCTGTGCTGGTGGCTGGTTCTCTGTGCTGGTTTCCAGGGGCTCTGCAGGCGCTGGGGGCGGTCGCATCGCTCCGGGAGCTCTTGGGCACCTCAGACCCTGGAGAGCTCTGGGCTCTGTGCCCTCTCTCCAAACCCCAAACCAATCTTAGAACACGCTGGGCCTTCCTCCAGCTCCATCCATGGGGATCTCCAGCCCTGGAGAGAGGGACGTGGCTCCTGCCTTGTCCAGCTCACGGGTTCAGGAGTCTCTTCCCGCGCCTTTCCCAAGCGTGGGAAGAGGCTGGAGAGGCTGTGGCAGAGCTGCAGGACAGCAGAGGTTTCCCCCAGGGTTTTCCTGCCTCGTGCTGTCCTGTGTGCCTGCCCTGAGAGGGGCAGTCAGGGCTGGAGGCTGCAAGGTCAAACCTCAGAGGTGAGTGACTCCTCCTGGAATTTCATGGGAGGGAGGAGAGATCGGGAACCTGGAGCAGGACAAAGGAAAGGACAGGGAGCATCATCTGGAGAAACAAGGCGAGAATCTCCGTGAGGGGAACTGCTGTCCAGGCAGATAAAGGGCAGAGGTGCAGATCCAGGCTGGACATCAGGAAAACTCTCCAGTTGCTGGGGATCTGCCCCCACGGGGGGTGAAGGACGTGTCAGAGCTCTCAGACACATCTGTCCGTGTAAACACCGGCGTGCCTCGGGCGAGGGAACAGGTTTGGTGACTCCCTGGGCTCCAGCCCTGGCTCTCTGGGCTCTGTGGGCTCATCCTGGCTCGGGAGTGTCCCCTGTGCCCCCGTGAACACCCTCCTGGGACCTGCAGCAGGAGTTCACAGACGTGTTCCCTTCCTTCTGTCATCTCCTTCTAGGCTGCAAAACAGCTCCTGGCCATGAGAAGGATTATACAAATGGAGCTGTTGTAGGACTGTAATTTCAGATGGTTTGTTAGGTTTTTGCTTTTCTTTCTTACCATTAGATTTGTTTTTTTCACTTTTCTTTCCCCTTTACTAAAAAAAAACAACAAACCAAACACAAAAAACCTTCTTTTGTGCACTTTGGACCGAGCTTGTCATATTTCTTAGAGTCTCCAGTGACTCCTCCATGCTACAGACTTTCTGGAGTCCTCCTTGTTAGACCCGGGACTACATGATTCATTGTGTGCTGGAGATTTAATACTGCACGTAAAACAGCCCCGGTTCAAATTTGTTTTCTTTCTTTCTCCCCCCTCTCCTCGCTTTTTTTTTTTTTGTTTTTTTTTTTTTTTTTTTTTTTTTAAATTTCTTGGCTTCTCGCTCACATCCTGGAATTTTTTTTATTTTTTTTATTATTCTTTTTCATGAGATATAAAACAAATACGTTCCCAAATATGTGCAGGAGGAAATGATCCGGTTAGATTTTTCAACTGCTGCTTTAAGGCCTTTGAAAAAAGCGATTTGGTGCTGTTCAGCTTTCTCTGTGTGTTGGGAAGACCCTCTCCCACCTCTCCTGGGCCTCTGGAGATCCACGTGGCTCCATGAGCAGCTCAGCCTCTGCTGCTGTTGGAGATGTGTCTTCCCGACTGGAGACTTTTGGGATTGCTTTTCCAGTGGTGAGATGTAGATTTTTAACGCCAGAAGGGACCTTTTTTGGGTTATTCAACCTGCTGAATGCCATCCTTTAAGGTCACCAGGACATATCCTGTCCTGGTGTTGATCAGCAGGTGATTCTCTGGGTCTGATGTCACTCATGTGCTCACCAGTCACTCCCAGTGGCTGGGATGGGCATTTTCCCGGGATGAAATGCTCTGAGGGGCAGTGAAGTGATGACCTGAACCCGGGAAGAATTAGCTGAGCCCTTTAATTGCAAGTTGCCCCAAGGCTGGCTGCGCTGAGGTGCCTCCATCCTGCCCCAGCTCCTCTTCATCTGCATTTGTTAAACACGTGGTAATGAATTCCAGCCCTTTTAGCCATGGCCTGAGAATGCTCCTTTTCCAAGGAGCCCAGGGCTGGGTTCCCTGGGATTTGGTCCTGGTAACGAGCTCCGAGGGCAGCTCTTGGCCTTTCCCAAGGCACTCGAGGAGTTTGATTCCTGAAAGGCCCTCAGCAGGGTCAGCCTTGCTGCCCAAGGAGCCCATTCCCGGGATGCAGCATCCCTGGACAACCAGAGGAGGGGGTTCCTGCCCCCGGTGCCATCCCCAAACCTGCCAAAGCTGGGCAAGGGAAGGTGGCGAGTGGGGACGCGGTTTGTGCCAGCCCAGCGCTGGCCCCGTGGCTGCAGCTCCATTTCTCTCCCCTCGAGCTCTGCACGAGCTCTCAGCTTCTTACTGAGGAAAAACTGCTCTCCAGGCTGTGACCACCCTTTGGACAGCCCAGAGGTCACCTCCAAGAGTGGTCCTCGTGCAGGTGCATCCACCATGTCCCCCTCGACCTCTCCCCTGCTCCTGTTCCTCGGGGGCTGCTCCTGCCGCCATCCCAATCATCCCCAATCATCCCCAATCATCCCAATCATCCAGCCATCGTGGCGGGGAGCCTGCGGATCCCGTGGCTGCCGGGCTGGCTCGGCACAGTCTCCCCAGCCCTGCTTTCATTCCCCAGCCTGTAAACACGGCGGCTCCCGGCGTTGCTTCCATGTGGTTCAGCCATCGCCGCTGTGGGGGCTGCAGCTTTCCCGGCCAGGGTGGGGCCGGCAGCTGGGGGCTGGAATTGCTTCAGCCACCCGGCTTTAATCCACCTCTGTTGGTGAGTCAGCGCCCCCGGGGGCTCAAGTTGAGAGCTTGGGCTCGCTATATATAGTCAGTGGGGCTGCTCGGAGGCACCTCGGGAGCCTCGCCCCTCCCCGGGGACCGCGGGCAGGGAGAAATACCCCGAGACGGGGAGTTAAGCAAACCTGTTCCACCTAACGCCGGGCCCAGACGAGGAGCCCATCTGTGGTCGCCTGGTGCAGTTCATCCGCGGCTGAGGCAACTTCTCAAACCACTTGAAGGATTCCCTCCTAAGACGCGTCTGCCGGCGCTGTCTGGCGGTGCAGCCCTGGCAGCCAGAGTTCACCCTCCCTCCACCCCGCGGGGTCACCACGCTCTGCCTCCAGCCTGGGGGGGCTGCCTGTGTGTCCCTTTGCTGCTTCGGGGGACCAGAGGTCCCCATCACCCCCCAGCGTCTCTGCCCTGCGCTTCCCGTGGAGCCGCTGCTCCCGTTTGCAGAGGGCAAATATCGGAGCTGTGTCTCAGGCAGAGCCAGCCCTGCGTGGGATGCGGGTGCCCTTTAGGGCTGAAGCTCCTGAGCATCAGCAGAGAGGACCCAAACCTCCCTGCCAGCGAGGTGGCGGAGAAGATGCTTCAAATCTGGGCTCCCTGGGCGCCTGCTGAGCACAGCTTGGCTGGTGGCAGCGATGTAGCAACTCCCCAGCACCACATGTTAGTGGTTTTGAGGGCTAAGTTGGACCTTGAGAATTAGCAGCCTTGTAAGTCAATAACAACGTGCCCTAATGAATGCAAGATGTCCCTGGGAAATGGAAGCTCCTCTGCTTGACTGGGATCCTGCGACTGGGAGAGGATCAGTAAACAAGCAGGAATGCTTCCACTGGAGATGAGCAGGAGATATAAGCTCGACATCTAGATATTACCAACACACCCCAAATGTGGGTGGTGGAGGTTGAGGGGGGAGCACGAGCCATTTGCAGTTGTGAAATGCAGTGGTGTCTGTCTCCTGGCCGTCCCCTGGGTCTCCCTCGGGTGGGCTGGGCTCTGGGACACGGCTGGGAAACCCTGGAATGAGCAGTCCCAGCACTGGGGACAGGGAGGTGCCCTCTGTCACCTGCAGCCTGGCTGCTTTCAGCCCCTTCCCACCCTCGCTGCCAGTGCTGGTTTCACCATTTGGCTTTTCCACGTGGAAATTCCCCCCCTCCTCAGGCCTGCAGACATCCAAATGCTCTGCATCTGGAGTTTTTATCCTCCCACAGCCTCAAAATGAACAGTTTGATCATTCCCTAATTGCACCCAACATGGACACGGGACTCTGCTGTGCCAGGAAGCATCAGGAATGTCTGCCCAGGGCTCTGGGCCTTGAAGCCTTCACTGGCTGCCACTGCCACCCCCCTTCTAACACCTCCCAAAGTGTCCTGGGCCATCCTGGCAGCCCAGTGGTTGCTCCCAGGCAGGCAGCTCGCTCGGGTGATGCTCAGGGACGACTCTGTGCCTCGAAGGAATGGGAGTCTTCACCCCCCACAGGGCAGCAGCAGCGGGATTTTGGGATGGGGGTGGCCCTGAGCTGCTCAGCATCACTGGGAGCACCGGAGTTCATGCTCTGCACGTGCAGCCGGGGCTGTGCTGCCTCCTTGCACATCACCCTGGGTCAACCACCCCTTCCTGCCCGGCCAGTCGGCGTGGTGGGGACGTGGGGCCCTGCTGGTAAAACCACTCGAGGACAAGATCTAGGAAAAGGCCAGCCTGGTTTCACCACCGTCTCCTCCTCCTCGCTCTGAAGTCACTGCAGTTTCAGGTGAGTTTAGCAGATGATTTGTATTCACCACCGCTCAGGGCAGCGCTCACCGCTGTGTCCTGCAGGCTGGCTGCTCACCACAGGGAATTGCTCGTTGACCCCAAGTTATCTGCCCAGTTATCCTGGTTAGCTCGCAGGCAGCCTGGGGAGCAGGGCAGGGAGCAGGTCACACCGAGGGACTCGTCCTCCCCTGCCCCTGCCTGCCCTCGAGCTGGGGCAGGGTGCTGGGCAGGGTGCTGGGCAGGGGTGGCTCCCGGGTGGTGGCAGATCACAGCAGCCCCGGAGCCGGTTGGGAAGAGGAAAGTTCCAGTCTTGGGACACCCCACGAGCACCTGCAGTGGTGTGTGGCACACCCTGATGGGGCTGGTGCTGACCCAGAGCAGCCCTGATCTGGCTGGTGGAGCATCACCAGTGCCACGTCCCCACAGGACGGGTGACATTCTCCTCACAGGACTTTCTCCTGTGGCCACCTGGCACCTCGGGGTACCTGTGCTGACTGGCCAGCACGAGTGGTTGGGTCTCAGGGTTGCCTCTGGGAGACAAGACCTTGGGGCTCCCGTCCCTCAAACCACCTGTTTGTCCCAAACCTGCGGGAGCCCAAGGCCTGCAAGACCTCACCCAGCTCCCCCAAAGCTGTAGACGGGCTGGGGCTGTTCCAGCGCTGTGATTCCCACCCAGCAGCCCCAAAGTGGGCACGGGGGTGAAACTGGGAGACCCAAGACCTGCTGCCATCCACGAGCACGTGTGTGCCCGGCAGGAGCAGGGAAAGGGGACACGGGAATGGCGGAGTTGCCCAATCCACGCGCGTGGAAATGAACTGCTTTGTGCGCAAAAAACAAACAAAAAAAGCCCTCGTTGCGCAGAGGCGCTGGGTGTGTGCTCGTGTGGGTGTTCAGACTCTGCAGGAGCAACCTGGGATGCCTGGAAAAAAAAAAATTTAAAAAAAAAATCTCCTTTGTGCATTTAATTAGCGGTAAACGCCATTTACATGAGAGATGCCTCTCGGTCTGAATCTGCTGGTTGATTAGCAAACTGCAGCCCAGCTTGTACCGTACGCTTTGTTTGCCTCAGCCCGCAGCAGAGCTCTCTGCCTTTGCATTTCAAAGCCGGGCAGGGGCCGGGTGTTATTGCCCAAGCGGGACGGGACGGGTGCCCCGGGAGTTTGGCCCCTGCTCCCTCTCGCCCCCACTTTCCCTGCGAGCTGGGGGCGGTGCAGCCGCTCAGAGCGGGATCAGCTCCCTGCTCCGGTGGGTCCAGCCAAGGAAAATGGGATCGTGGGGCTGCAGGGCACCGACAGTGAGGGGACAGCGTGGGGGACAGTGCTGCTCTCCGGCCGGTGTGCTGCACCACGGCTCCCAAAACACGCTGGGATTGCTGCCGGAGAGCGGTGCCGGGAGTGGGAAGGGGCTTCTCCAAGTGGAAGAAGTCCTGCAGAATCTCGGTGCACGCAGAGGGGGTGCAGAGAGGGGTCCAGGGGTGCTCCACGGGCACCACTGCGATGGTCGGTGCCTCCCTCCTGCCTTCCCGCTGTGCATTGCCCTGGTGATGCCACCCGTGCCACGTCCTCGGCCACGGCAGGGCTGTGGCCCCACGGCTCTTGCCGTCCTGCCGGTGGCTGTGGCCCCGCAGGAGTGGCTGGGGCAGCTGCCCAGACCTGTGTGTTGCTTCCTGTGGTCACTGCAAACCATTCCCAGGAAGCCAGGAGAGTGTGGTTTTTGGTTCGGGTTCCTCTTTAGCTCCTCTCTCCCCTCCGCTGCCTGTGCTGACAACCCGGGTCCCCTCCACGAGCTGCATGGCAAAGCCCATCAGACTGTCAGGGAGAGCCAGGTCTGGCCTAAAGGGAACTGCTCCTGCCTCCCTGTCCTGCCCCCATCTCCTTGCCTGGAGCAGGAGCTCCAGGAGCTGGACCTGGAGCAGGTCAGCCTTGGCACCGGCCCCACGAGGCCCTGGGTGACAGCCTGTGCTCCCACTTGCCACCTAAACAAAGCAGGAGCCACGAGGGGAGCGTTTCACCCAGTTCTGCCGAGACACAATGAGATGAAAGCGGTTGCCCCAGGTCATTCCATAAATCCGGGGCAGAGCTCAGATCCCAGCAGTGCACCCTCCCCGTCCTCTGCCCAGCCCTGAATGGCCCATCTGGGGCAGGTTTCTGTCTGCTCATCCTCTCCCTTTGTCTTGTCCATCACTTCCAAACACTCTCGGGCGCTTTGATCTGCTCTCGGTGCCCAGGGCCAGCTGGGCCCGGGGCACGAGCCCTGCCCAGCCCCAAGGGCTCACCAGCTCCTTCCTAAGCTGAGTCTCGTGATGCTCTTTTGGCTTTTCCCACCCGCTCCAAGTCCTCCTCACCACAATTAAAGAGGTGCCTGAGGAGGGCGGGAGGCAGCTGATGTGTTTTTGTTGAGCTGCAGAGGGACAGGTCTTCCCCTGGCCCTGATGCCCAAGTGCTTTAGGCCCTTTTTGAGGAAAGAGGGGTGAGCCAGGAGCCTTCTTTGGTTCCTGGGAATCACCTCTGCCAGGCTGGAATGGGGTGAGTGTCCACTGGCAGCAGTGCCCCCTCTGCCCCTGCAGGGAGGGAACGGGTGGGCACTGACAGGGAGAAGTTGCCTTCCCTGCATCCAGGCTCCCTGGGAAAGACCTGTTTGGGGCTCGTGCACATGGCAAACCCTCTCCCCTCTCAGCAGAGCTCTGACAGCAGTGCTGTGCTCCTCTCCAGCTGGCCTCTGAGAGGAAAAAAATCTGTCCCCAGGGAGAGAGGAGAGCCTGGGGAACAAGCCTTCCTCTGCTGGGAGCCACAAACCCTGTGGGGATGAGTAATCCCCTCCCCTCTCCAGCTGTCCCCGGGCTCTGCTCACTGGGAAAGGGATTCCTTGCGTGGCTGGTGGCCCTGGAGCCAAGGGGAGCAGCAAAGCCACGTGGTTCTGACCCTGCACCCCTGCCAGCTTCCCGTGGGAGCCCTGGATGCTCCTGCTCCTCTTGGAAGGCTCTTTGGAGCTCCATGACACGTCTGTCCCTCGGCAGTGTCCTGGCTGACAGATGCAGATGTCCAGGCCCTGTTGATGCTCCTGTCCCTGTGCTCAGGGGAAGAAAAGAAAAAGGCAAAAAGGCTGAAAAAGGCTGGATCCAACCTTGCCATCCCAGTCTGGATGTGCCCTTCCCACTCAGCCCGGTCTCTGCACAGCACATTTCTTACCAGTGACTTTCTGGGCACCTTTCAGCATCTTTCTACGGTGGCAACTGGCGTGGAAAGGCTGGAATTTCCTCCCCCTGCTTGGTCCAGACCCAGAAGACCTGGCTGGAATTTTTAATTTGTTAATTTTTAAAAAAATTATTATTATTATTATTACTTTATTTGCATTTATTTGGCTTTCCAGACCAGCTGTGGCCAGCGGGGTCGCTGGCATTTGTAGGCTGAACCTCTTCGTACTTTTGTTGACAAAGCAAAAAAAAAAAAAGAAAAAAAGAAAGAAAGAAAAGGGAAAAAGCCTGAATCCAGTAAAAACAGCTGATTCAGATCCGCCGTATCTTGATGTGGCAGAAAGAAATTAGTTGTTGCACGTGGGGCTGGGAGAGGTTGTTTGTCCAGGAGAACGGGGGCAGGGAGCAGCTTCCTTTCCTTAATTCCTTTTTTTTTTTTTTTATTTTAAGTTTTATTGAAATGACATCTCCCTGCTTGCTGCATTTAGCAGCCAGAAATGTACTGGCACAACCCTGCCAGTGGCTCCTGCTCCCCCAAAACTCCATCTGCTCCATCCCCAGCAACCCTTGGGTGGGCTGGGGGGGGTCCTCAACGCCTTCAGTCTGAGAGGGGAGAGCAGCCAATAAAATCAATGGTGCCAGTGGTTTTGGAAGAGCTCTGGTGGCATCTGAGCGGTGGATGGAGAGGAAATAATAGGATTATTTAAAATATGTAAGATATTAATGCGATGAAATGTAATATAATACAAATAATATAATAAATAACACAACATAATGCAATAAAATGTTTGAGCCTGACTTCCAGCTCTTTCCTTTAGGCCTAATTCCTATTTTCCTCCAAGCCCATCCCAAGCATCTCACTCTGCTGCCAGAGCAGATATTCCATCTGGGAATATTGGTCCCTTCTAGAGCAGCCCTGAACTCTCCATTAGACCAGTAACTTTCTGATTCAGAGGGTTAACAAAGAGTTAAAATTCATTCCATCCACCTGTATATTTTCCCAAGCCTTCTGATAGCAATCAAGAATGCAGGAAATGGTGTATTTAAGGGGTCTGAATTTGCCAAAACTGTGCCACGAGTCAAACTTATAAAGCAAAGTTTATTTGTGGAGTTACAGAAGGCTGAAGTATCTCCTGCTGAAGGGGTAAGTCTCTTTAAACCTGCCCTGGGATAATTTTTCCACCTCTGCCTTTTAAAACGATTGGGCTCGGGAAGAGGGAGAGGATTCATGAAGAGGGGCTTGGTTTTAATCTAATAAGTGTTTTTTTTCCCCTGTAGGCAAGTGCTGGAGCTCATCAAGGCCCAGGTTAGCCCTGCTGGGTTATAGAGGGACCTTTGACTGCTGACTGGGATCATTTCAGCTTGTTTGGAGCCACGTGAGGGACCCGACAGGGCTCAGCGATGCCCCCCAGCTCCAGGGGGCTCAGCACCGCTGGAATTGGTGTCCATCTCTGCTGGGTGGTGGGAGGCCGTGGTGGGAGGCTGTGATGTGTCCACAGCCACACAAGGACCACGAGCTCTTGGCCATCAGCCCAGCCCACCCCCGTGTGCTGCTTCCCAGGGATCCACGAATCCCTGAAGGCTCCGTGAGGGTGTTCCATAAACTCTTCCCGTGCTCAAGTGGCAGCTGCCTCGGTGGTCGCTGCACCCCGAGTGCCAGGGCAGCACATCAGACCCGGTTAGATGTTAAAAAGTGGATTGTGTTTGTATTCCCTGTGGGAGGTGGGAGCTGCTGTTGGGCTCGGGGTCTCGGGGGGCTGGGAGGGGGCTCTTGTTATTCGTGGCTTAAACCAGCCATGTCTCCTGTTCAGTCACTGCCCACCGTGCAAGGGGAGTGTATCCCATCCTTTTCCAGCCGGGAGAGGCAGCAGCACCTCCTGCCTACGTGAGCTCTGGCAGGCTCACTCCAGAGCCTGCCCTTCCCACCACCTGCAGCTCCGGGACCTGGGGCAGGGATATGGGATGGGCAGGGACTGTCACCCGCTGTGAGGGGCTGGGGGAGCCCAGGAACACCCTGGTGGGGGCAAGGCAAAGCCTTAACTCCATGTTGCTTCCCAGCCCTTGGATACCCTGCAGGGGGAAGGGGCTCGTCCCTGCCTGCAGCCCTGTGACCAAGCTCCACAGGGAATGGAACCACATCCCATGGAACACCAGCCCCTCCAGGTCACTGCTGCTTGGACCCTGACACACGCGGGGACAGCGGCTCGGGGAGCAGCTCCAAAACCAGCTGCTCTTCCAAAGGCGTTGGGTCAGCACGGCAGGGTTTGGCTCCCGCCGTGCCCGTGCACGGCTCCCTTGGGTTAATTCACATCCCTGTGGGAGGAATCAGTGATAAACCCAGGCCGGGAGCCCTGCAGGTGCCGCCTTGGCACGGCGCAGCCGCCCGCGGTGGCACCGGGCCACCACGGGCTGGGTGGCCCTTTCTTGGGTGGTGACTAATGACTTGTAATGGAGATGAGGCTTTAACACCCAGCAGCAGGTGAGCTGGCACGCCGTGGGGAGGGGGAGGGAGCCGAGATAGGGGCGCACACGGCGTGTCTGGGTGCCACGGGCACCGCTGGGCCGGCCCGACCGGTCCAACCGGCCCCTGCCGGTGCCGAATTCCGGCTGGGCTGACACCTCCTCCTCCCCGCCGCGTGCCCGACACCCCACTGAGGAGCACGAAAAAGGGGTGCTCTGGTTGATTTTGCCGCCAGAAGAATAAAAAAAAAGCACAAAGCCACCCGAAAGGCCAGCTCGGCTGGGGTTTGCCCGGGCAAGGCGAGAGCTGCCTCTCGGCCAGGCCTGGGGGCGACACCGGGGCGTGACGGGGGCTGGAAAGGCAGGAAAAGGCGGGAATGAAACTCTTTGCAGGGAAGAGCGTGGATGGTTGGGCCCTGGGGACACCAGGCACGATGGGGTGGGAGTGAACCTTGGCTTTAGAGTGGACATGTGGCTGTCCCAGAGCATCACTGGAGCACGTGCAGCACCTCCAGGCTCCTCGGGCATTGCTGGCACCAAGCGGAGTTGGGTGTGATGGGAAGGGGGATTTTCCCCCAGTTCTCTCTATCTGAGTCCAGCCCTTTCAATGTCACCTTCAAAAATGCAAAGGCCAGAAGCCTACTTTACACTCCCCCAAAAAGTAAAATTAAATTACATCGAAAGGCTGATGTCATGTAAAAGGGGATTTAGAAAAGCACTCAGGAGCAAGGATGGAACATGGCAATAAAATCATCTCTTTGGGCAAAGACAGTGATCTCCACAAAGCTAGTGATGACTTAGGGGGTTGGAAATGCCTCTCAGCTCCCTGATAATGGTGCTCAGGGAGGTACGTGGGTGCCTGCATGTGCTGGGTGACCCGGCTTCCTCTCTGTGGAATAAAATAAATCATTAAAAACCCCCCTTTAAGAAAATTCCTGCGAGCATTTTCCACACATTTCCCCCCCCCACCCCCCGACGTGGGGGTTATCTCCTCTGGTTCCAAAGCCACAAGAAAACATCATCATATTTTTAAACCCAAACCTCAAGGTAAATAAAGGCAAGGGTTTGGATCTGCATCCAGCCCTCGCCACTTCTATCACGGGGAAAAAAAAACCACGCCGGTGCAGTTCTCTGCTGATATAAGATAGAAAGGTGGAGAACATTTTTTAAATGTTCTGAAAACATTCCATCATCTATAGCAATCAAAGCCCCATTGAAAGCCACAGAACCCCTCACATTCGAGGGTTTTAATGAAAACCAAATCTTTTTTTTTTTTTCCCTTTTTTTTTCAGGGCCTGTGTTTTTCTTTGAGAGGATTTCCAGGGGAATACAAGCAGAGCCGGGGGGGGGTGGATGGGGGAAGCTTGGCTGGAGTTCCTGGGCTTTCACTGGGGGGGGGTTAAAATGGTTTAAAGATAATATGGCCTCGTAATTTTGGGGG